>VBSM01003176.1:29675817-29694231 GCA_008086735.1 Cheirogaleus medius
AAAAAAAAAAAGCTTCTGAACAGCAAAGGAAACAATCAACAGAACGAAGAAAAAACCTATTGTATAGGAGAAAATATTTGCAAACTATTCATTCAACAAGAGACTAATATCCAGAATATACAAGAAACTCAAACTCAAATTCTATGGCAAAAACCCAAACAATCCCATGAAAAAGTGTGCAAAGGATCTAAACAGACATTTCTCAAAAGAAGACATACAAATGGACAACAGGTATATGAAAAAATGCTCAACATCACTAATCACTAGGGGAATAAAAATCAAAACCACGATGAGCTATCATCTTACCACAGTTAGAATGGCTATTATCAAGAAGACAAAAAATAAAGATGCTGGCTAGGATGCAAAGAAGAAGGAACTTTCATACACTGTGTGTGGGACTGTAAATTAAAACAGCCATTATGGAAAACAGCATGGAGATTTCTCAAAAAACTAAAAAGACCTAGCACTTTGGGGGGCTAAGGTGGGAGGATTTGAGACAAAAAACTAAAAAGAGAACTACCATGCAATGCAGCAAACCCACTACTGAGTATTTATCCAAAGGAAAGGGAATCAGTGTATCAAAGGGACACCTTCACCTCCATGTTTATTGCAACACTCTTCACAGTGGCAAAGATATGGAATCAACCTAAGTGTCCATCAACAGATGAATACGTAAAGAAAATATGACACACACACACACTAGAATACTATTCAGCCATAAAAAAGAATGAAATCATGTCATTTGGAGCAACATGGATGGGACTGGAGGCCATTATGTTAAGTGAAATAAGCCACACACGGAAAAACAAGTAACACATGTACTCATTCATATGTGGGAGCTAAAAAAATTGATTTTATGGAGGTAGAGAGTGGAATACTAGTTACCAGAGGCTGGGAAGGGTGTGGCAGGGGGGATGGGTGAAGAGAGGTTGGTTAAAGGATACAAACATATGGTTAAATAGAAGGAAAAAGTTTTAAAGTCTGATAGTAGAGTGGGGTGACTGTAGTTAATAACAGTGTATTGTACATTTCAAAATAGCTAGAAATTAGAAGTTGAAACATTCTCAACACATAGAAATAAATGCTTATGGTGATGGATATCCTAAATACTCTGATTTGATCATTACACATTCTATGCATGTAGCAAAATATCGTATGTACCCCATAAGTATATACAAATATTATGTATCAATATAAAATAAAATAAGTTAGAACAGTCTCCTTGTGTGATTTTTGTTCTACAATACACCTCTTTCATCTTGTTTTAGATTTATGGTATATAGAAAGCAGTTAGAAATTATGTATATTGAATAGCAAATAAATCTGGGATGGAAACTGTCAAGTTCATGTTATCTAGTCTATACACACAGCCTCACTGAGAGATTTTGCTGTGGAATGAATATTTATGTCCCCCCCCCTTCCCAAATTCAAATGTTGAAATTCTAATGCCAAATGTGATGGTATTAGGAGATGAGGCCTTTGTGATGTGATCAGGTCATGAGGGTGGAACCCTCATGGATGGGTTTGGTGCCCTTATAAAAGAGGCCCCAGAGAACTCACTGCCCACTTGTACTATGTGAGGACAAAATGAGAAGACAGCCGTCTATGAACCAGGAAGCGGGCCCTCGCCAGACACCAAATCTGCTGATACCTTCATCTGGACTTCCCAGCCTCCAAAACTGTGAGAAATAAAAGCTTGTTGTTTAAACCATCCAGTCCAGGGGTCCTCAAACTTTTTAAACAGGGGGCCAGTTCACTGTCCCTCAGACCGTTGGAGGGCCAGACTATAGTTTAAAAAAAAAAAACTATGAACAAATTCCTATGCACACTGCACATATCTTATTTTGAAGTAAAAAAACAAAACGGACAAAAACACCTGGTGGGCCGGATAAATGTCCTCGGCGGGCCACATGTGGCCTGCGGGCCGTAGTTTGAGGACCCCTGACAGTCTATGGTATTTCTGTTACAGCAGCCTGAATAGTCTAAGATAGATTTGCATGTGTATGTGTGTGTTTTACTTCTCCAAAATTGTTTTATAAATACTAAAAATATTATGGAGCTGTCTTCTAAGATCCTGGTCTGCACACTGGCTTTGACTCCCTGGGAAACCTGGAAATCTAGAATTAGTCATCTTCTTACTCTGTGCCTCAAGTTCCACCCCCCCATCCTCCCCAACCCCCATTAAACCAGGGTGATCACTACCTAACCCGCTAGGTTGGCTTGGAGGCACAACTTACAAAAATGATTTCTATGCACTAAGACTGGGGTAAATGTTAATTATTATTATTTGACATGGTATTTATTGATAGTGAACTTTGGTTTTATTGCCTCATCAAATCTATTTCCTATAGCATTTTAGTGTAAGATCTAAATTCTTAAAATAATAATATGCTATGCATCTACTAAAGACTCTACTTCAAATTAGCCTATTTTGATATTGGAAGTACATGAAGTTTGAAATCAATTAACTCTACAAATAACTTTTTAAAGTACATAAATTCCATTTGAATTATATTTATTTATAAGCAATTATTTATATGATGTTTATTCAGATCACTGGCATTAATTCATCATCCAGCAACTATTCAATATAGTCCAAATGAATTATATACAAAACCTGTGCATTTTCATGAATCCCCTTCTCTCTTAACTAATTTCATCTCTATCTCATTTTGTAATGTCTTTCTGAAGATAATGTTTTGAAAAAAAAAGTAAAATTATGAGTCACAAAGATAAAAAATGAACACATTAAAGATTTTACTTTACTCATTTGATGAGGAAAATAGGCAGAGGTTATACTGCTTCAAAGAAAAAGTCAAAAGGTACAAATTTTTATAGAGTAAAGGCATAGAATTGCAAATGGAAGCAAAACATGTTTCTCCAAGAGGAGAGGAAAGTGGAATAAAACTCTTATCAGACAAGATAGAAGGTGTATGTCTATCAATTTACAAAGAGTTATAAAACAGCTTGAAGATTATAAAGTAGAGAATATGATAACACAGAAAGATATGCTGTTTGTAGATAATGCATATATTCTCTCTTCCCTTTTGATCAAAAATAAGCTCAAAAGATTACTCTTGATCATGAAATAAGATTGATGTTAGTAGATTTGGCTTGATTATTCATATAGGTACAGCAAGAATATTATTGTATCACATAGCCCTTCTTAAGTTTGCTTTGCTGGAAGCTTTCACAAGTAATCTCAGAATGGACTTTTAAAAGCCTCTTGTTGGCAGAGGGTGGTGGCTCACACTTGTAATTCCAGCACTTTGGGAGGCTGAGGCAGGAGGATCACTTGAGGCCAGGAGGTGAAGGTTGCAGTAAGCAACGATTGTGCCACTGTACTACAGCCTGGACAACAACGGCCCTGTCTATATATGTATAAAAAAAGCATCTCTTTTTATGTGCTCTCCTGAGGCTAAGAAACCAAGGTAAGAACTCATCACCAGATTTCACTTTCAGTTCCTATAGATTTGGACAAATTCCTTCCTTTTCTGGGTCCCCCAAATATGATAAGATTCTTGGATTCTTGGCACTACCAGAAAGTGACTTTCCATACTCATCTGGAAGGCTACAAACCCTGTAAGACAGGTACCAGATCAGCTTACACTGCAGGACTTTGCAAGCAATGGTTTCATGAAGTCTAAAACCTTAGTTTCCTAAAGGTTCATGATGACATTTGATGAAATAAGCATCATTCTCAAATATGACAACTGGACATACACATACAAAAGAATAAATTTGGACTCCTTTCTCACATCATACACAGAAATTGACTCAAAATGGATCTAAGTCCTAAATTTAAGAACTCAAACAAAACTCTTAGAACAAAATGTAGGGCATAAATCTTTGTGACATTTGGGTTTCGCAAAGCCTTCTTAGATGTAGCACCAAAATACAAATAACAAAAGAAAAGTTAGATAATTTGGACTTCACCACAATTGTGTTTCAAAAAACACCATCAAGAAAGTGAAAAGAAAGCCAGGCGCGGTGGCCTGCTTCTGTAATCCTAGCACTCTGTGGAGGCCAAGGCGGGCGGATCGTTTGAGCTCAGGAGTTCAAGACCAGCCTGAGCAAGAGCGAGACCCCGTCTCTACTAAAAATAGAAAGAAATTAGCTGGACAACTAAAAATATATAGAAAAAACTTAGCAGGGCATGGTGACACATGCCTGTAGTCCCAGCTACTGGGGAGGCTGATGCAGGAGGATTGCTTGAGCCCAGGAGATTGAGGTTGCTGTGAGCTAGGCTGACGCCACAGCACTCTAGCTCCAGCAACAGAGTAAGACTCTGTCTCAAAAAATATATGTGTAATAAGAAAGTGAAAAGAAAGAAAGAAAGAGACAAAGAGAAAGAGAGAAAGAAAGAAAGAAAGAGAAGAAGACAACCCATAAAATGAGAGAAAATATTTGCAACTCATATATCTGCTAAAGAACTTGTATCTAGAATATATAAAGTAGTTTTTTTTACAACTCAATAATAAAATAACCCAATTACAAAATGAGCAAAATATGTAAATAAACATTTCTCAAAAAAAATATCCACATGACCCCAAAAGACATGAAAAGACGCTTGGTATCATTAGCCATCAGGAAAACACAAAAAGAAATCACAAGGTGATGCTACTTCACACCCATAAGGATGGTTATAATCAAAAAGACATATAATAACAAGTATTGTCAATGTCGTAGAGAAATTGGAACCCTCATACACTGCTGGTGGGAGTGTAAAACCGTGTAGCTGCTTTGAAAAACACCCTGGTAATTAAACAAAGTGTTGCCATAAAAATGATTAAAGAGAGTTATATGACCTAACAAATCTACTTCTAGGTATATATCCAGTGAAAACATATGTCCACACAAAAACTTGGAAATGAAGTTTTATAGCATCACTATTCATAATAGTGAAAAAGTAGACACAACTCAAATGCCTATCAACTGATGAATGGATAAATAAAATGGGTTATATCCATTCACTGGAATAATAGTTGCAAATAACAAGGAATGAAGTACTGATAGATGGTACAACATGGATGAAATTGGAAATGTTATGCTAAGGGAAAGAAGCTAGTCAGAAAAGATCACATATGATATGATTCCACCTATATAAAGTGTCCATAATAGGCAAATCCGGGTTGGTGGTTAATGGGGAAATGACTGCTAATGGGTACAGAATTTCTTTTTGGGGTGATAAAGATGTTCTAAAATTGTGCTGAAGGTTGAATAACTGTATATATTAATAAACATTGAAGTGATTAAATTGTATGGTAGGTGAATTGTATTTCAATAAGGCTGACCCACAAAAATAACTAAAATGATGACAGACAACACTATACTCTTGTGTATTATCAGGCAAAGTTGCACCAGAACTCTGATAACTAGAACCAATTCATGGGTAGGAGGGCATTGAGAACTCTCCGGGAACTTCAAATACCGACTTCAGTTTCTGAAATGTTCGTAATGATTTTACCTGTATAAATGTAAACTTGGAAAGGATAAGCAACTTTTCTGATTTGACAACTCTTTTTATGTAACCCATTAATAATAACATATTGTAAGGGCGAAAGGAACTTTTCTTCCACTCCCTGAAGGATTGAGAATTTGGGTTTATTAAATGAACTGATGATAGATAAATAGGAGAAAAAGCATGCCAACTTATTAACATGCAAGCACAAGGCAGTCACACAAAATATGAAACTGAAAGAAGGGCCAGATGGTTGAAGCTTAAATACCCTTTTCATAGGAGAGAGGGTGGAGGATGTAGGCAATTTTAGAGGAAGAGTAAATGACTTTTAGGGGAGATGAATGAGCTGGAAAAACAGAAAATAGCCTGTGACAAAGTTCCTCTGGGCTTTGAGTATGGTGGCAACTTTAGTCTTCCTTTCTGGGAGTTAATCTTCTCTGTTTGATGAAGTTATAGGGAGGGGCCCAAGACAATTGCATACCTTCTGGAGGAACTTCCTTTAGTCAAATAAGGGAACTTCAGAGACTATCTCTTCCTGTGCTTTGGGAGGGGAGGAAAGTCAGTGGCAGGAGAGTGGGAGAAGTTTAGAGAGACCTTGGTTCTAAGGCTGCCTTAGTTCAAAGTACTCAGCATGTCAAAGCTGAGTATTGTGTTCTGAGCCCCAATAATTTCAAATTCATCTAATTGCTTCTATCACCTTTCTTTTCATAAGATGATAGAACAAATCTCTGTCACTTTATAAGAGGTCCTCTGGGAAATCTTAAAGGCATTCCTTTGGGGTTCTCAATAAACTTGGAGAGCACAAAGGGGTTTAGAGACAATATTTCACTCCTTTAGGACAAAACTATTCTTTTCTTCAAAAAAAAAAAAAAAAGGAAATACACAGCTATATTTCTCTGAAACTATGGCTCCTAAATATAATAAGACACATATCATGATGACTTTTACTGAAAGTAACACACTTCTATTTCACAGAGAGAACTGGGGAGTGGATAATTGTGTACTGTCACAATAGCATTTTGCAACAGACGAGCAGAACTTGTGAATACACACAACACAGCTTTCCTCAAGCACACACATCATTTTTATACACTTCTCAAAGTGGCAGAAATGAGCACATTCATTATAGACCCAAATAGATAGCCCCATAAAAATGAGAAGCAAAAGGACATAAACTCAAAGTTATGAATAGCAATGAGCATTTCAGTATTCCATCTTACTATCTTGAGATACTATCTTACGGTCTATCTAATGATTGTCCATTCATTAACTCAGCATCAGTCCAAGGTTTTAAGTTACCTATAAATCTTGAAAATTATATTCAAGGTGACATAAGAAAAACATAATTACTATTGAAATAAAGTTTATCAGAATAATGATTCAATCTGGGTAAACACAAATTTATATTTTTTTATAATATTCAACATTAAGTAGAAGTAAGACAAGCTTATTCAGTTAAACTGCTTAAGATTAGGAAGAACATATCCAAGTAGCATATATATCTACACTTATATTATTCATATACTGTGATAAATCAGAAGACATAGCTATTTTTTCCCCAAAATATTAAGGGGATACAAATGTTTTGAAACATGGCTTGAATCTGGGATGTAAATCTTCCCATCCCCCAATTGTGTTCATTGTACCTGTTAGGTGGGTTTTTTTCCCCTCTCCTCCTCCCCTCTGCCCCCTGCTTGATTTTCTATGACTTTTCCTTCCTTCTGTGAACTTGTGTGTCCATTGGTTAGATCAAAATTAGAGAGTACATGTGGTATTGTTTTTTTTTAATTCCTAAGATACTTCACTTAGGATAATGGTCTCCAGTTTCTTCCATATTGCTGCAAAAGACATTAATTCATCCTTTTTGATGGCTGAGTAGTACTCCAATGGCATATATATACACCACATTTTGTTAGTCCACTCATGAATTGATGTGCACTTGGGTTGATTCCACATCTTTGCAATTATGAATTGTGCTGCAGTAAACATTTAAGTTCAGGTGTCTTTTTGATAAAATACCTTCTTTTCTTTTGGGTAGATACCCAGTAGTGGAGTTGCTGGATCAAATGGTAGGTCTACTTTTAGTTCTTTGAGGAATCTTCATATTTTTTTTCCACAGGGGTTGTACTAATTTGCAGTCCCACCAACAGTGTATAAGCAATATTTTCTCTCTGCATAGACGTCAGCATCTATTGTTTTGGGACTTTTTAATAAAAGCCATTCCCACTGGGGTTAGGTGATATCTCATTGTGGTTTTGATTTGCATGTCTCTGATGATTAGCGATGTTGAGCATTTTTTCATGTGCTTGTTTGTTGGCCATTTGTTTATCTTCTTTTGAAAAGCTCCTGTTCATGTCTTTTTCCCATTTTTTAATGGGGTCGTTTGTCTTTCTCTTGCTGATTTGTTTGAGTTCTTTGTAGATTCTGGTATTAGCTTTTAATTGGATGTGTAGATTGTGAATATTTTCTCCCATTCTGTAGGTTGTCTATTTCCTCTATGGATTATTTCCTTAGCTGTGCAGAAGCTTAATTTAATCAAATTCCATTTATTTATTTTGGCGGTTTTAGTCATAAATTCTTTGATTAGACCAACGTGTAGAAGAGTTTTACATATGTTTTCTTGTAGAATTCTTATGGTTTCATGCCCTACATTTAATTCTTTTATCCATCTTGAATTAATTTTTGTGAGTGGTGAGAGATAGGGGTCCTGTTTCATTCTTTTGCATGTGGTTATCCAATATTCCCAGAACCATTTATTTAATAGGTTTTCTTTTTCCCAGTGTGCATTGTTGCCTGCTTTGTCAAAGATCAGTTGGCTGTAGGTAGATGGTTTAATATTTGGGTTCTCTATTCTGTTTCATTGGTCTATGCCTCTATTTTGGTAACAATACCATGCTGTTTTCATTATTATAGCCTTATAGTATAGTTTGAAGTCTGGTAATGTGATGCCTCCAGCTTTGTTTGGTTGTTTTTTGTTTTTGATTTTTGCTTAGGATTGCTTTGGCTATTCGTGCTCTTTTCTAGTTCCAAACAAACCATAAATCACTTTGGGTAGTACGAACATTTTAACAATGCTGATTCTACCAATTCATGAGCATGATATGTTTCTCCATTTGTTTGTGTCATCCACAATTTCATTTCTCAGTGTTTTGTAGTTTTCCTTGTAGAGATCTTTCACCTCCTTGGTTAAGCATTAAATATATTCCTAGGTATTTTATTTTCTCTGAAACTACTGTGAATAGTATGGAGTCTTTGATTTCACTCTCAGTTTGACTATTATTAGTATATAGAAATGCTACTGATTTGTGTACATTGATTTTATATCCTGAGACTTTGCTGAATTTATTTATCTATTCCAGGAGTTTCTTGGTGATGTCTTTGGGGCATTCTAGATACAAGATCATGTCCTCAGTGAAAAGTGATAGTTTGACTTCCTCTTTCCTGATTTGGATACTCTTTATTTCTTCTTCTTGCCTGATTGCTCTGGCTAGGAATTCCAGCACTATGTTAAATAGAAGTGGTGACAATGGGCATCCTTGTGTTGTTCCAGTTCTTAGTGGGAATACTTTCAACTTTTCCCCATTTCAGTATGTTGGCTGTGGGTTCATCGTATATGGCTTTTATACTTTTGTGAGATGTTCCTTCTATGCTTAGTTTGTGGAAGGTTTTTATCTTGAAAGGGTGCTGGATTTTGTCAAATGCTTTTTCTGTATCTATTGAGGTGATCATATAGTCTTTGTTTTTGCTTCTGTTTAGTGGTGAATCACATTTATTGATTTATGTATGTTGAACCATCCTTACACATCCCTGGGATGAAGCCCACTTGGTCATGGTGGATTATTCTTTTGCTGTCTTGGTGAATTCTGTTTGCTAGTATTTTATTGAGGATTTTTGCATGTATATTCATAAGGGATATTGGTCTGTAGTTTTCTTTTTCTTTTATTGTTAGGTCCTTTCCTGGCTTTGGTATAAAGGTGATACTGGCTTCATAGAATGAGTTGGAGAGGATTCTGTCCTTCTCAATGTTATAGAATAATTTCTGCAGTATGGATACCATTTCTTTTTTGTAGGTCCAGTAGAATTAGGCTATGAATCCATCTGGCCTGGGAATTTTTTTTTGTTGGAAGACTTTTTCTTATTGCTTCAATATCACTGCTCATTATTGGTCTGTTTAGGAGTTCTGTTTCTTCCTGATTGAGTCTTGGAAGATTTTGTGTTTTCAGGAATTAGTTCACTTCCTCTGTCTTTTCTAGTTTATGTACTAGAGATTTTCATAGTATTTACAGATGATGTTTTTTTATTTCTGTGCTATCAGTGGTAATATTTCTTTTTTCATTTATTTGGTTCCTTTCTCTTCTATTCCTAGTTAATCTCACAAGAAGTCTACCAATTTTGTTTATCTTTTCAAAGAAGCAACTTTTTGTTTCACTGACCTTTTACACTTAATCTTAGCCAAGGCCAAGAAGCGATTCCACTGACCTTTTGTATTATTTTCTTATTTTCCATTTCATTTGGTTCTGCTCTGACCTTTGTTATTGTTTTCTTCTGCTGGCTTTGGGTTTTGTTTGTTCTTCCTTTTCTAGTTCCTTGAGATGTGATATTAGGCTATTAATTTGTGATCTTTCTGACTTTTTGATGTGGGCATTTAAGACTGACTTTTCCCATTAAAACTGCTTTTGCTGAGTCCCATAGATTTTGATAGTTTATGTCCCCTTTGTCATTCAGTTCAGGAATTTTTTTGATTTCCGTCTTAATTTTATTGTTGACCCAATAATCATTCAGTAGCAGGTTGTTTAATTTCCATGACTTTGTGTAGAACTGAGTGTTACTCTTGGAATTGATTTCTAGTTTTAATCCACTATGGTCTGAGAGGATACATGATATGATTTCAATTTTTATTCATTTGTTGAGACATGTTTTGTGGGCTAAGATATGATCAGTCTTGGAGAATGTCCCATTTGCTAATGAGAATAATGTATATTGAGTAGTTTTTGTTAGAACATTCTGTAAGCATCTGTTAGGTCCATTTGTTCTAAGGTCCCATTTAAGTCTATTGTTTCCTTATTCATTTTCTGCTTAGATAATCTGTCCACCTCTGACAGTGGGGTGTCAAAGTCCCTGGCAATTATGATGCTATTATTTATTTCCTTGCTTAGCTCTAGTAGAATGTTTTATGTATGTGGGAGCTCCTGTGTTAGGTGCATATAAATTTAGCATTGTTATGTCTTCTTGTTGAATTGCTCCCTCTACCATTATGTAATGACCATCATTGTCTTTCTTTACCATTGTTGATTTAAAGTCAATTTTTTTCTGATATGAGAATGGCTACAACTGCTGTCTTTTGATTTCCATTTGCCTGTAATATTTTCTTCCATCCTTTTACATTGAGCCAGTGTGCATCTTTGAGGTTTAGATGTGTCTACAGGAGGAGACAAGAGATGTTTGTGTTGTGTTTTTTCATCCATTCAGCCAGCCTGTCTTTTGAGTGGTACATTTAAACTGTTAATGTTAAAAAATAGAATTGATATGTGAGATGCTATTCTATTCATCATACTGAGTAGTACCTTATTATTTTGTTTTCCCACTTCTGCTATTGTTTTATATGAGCTCTGAGCTTTAACTTTTGGGTGGTTTTACACTGGTGGGTATCTATTTTGCTGATTTGTGTATAATGCAGTTCTGAGTATTTCTTGCAGGGCAGGTCTGGTCATGACAAATTCTCTCAGTGTTTGTCTGGAAAACACTTAATTTCCCTATCACTTGTGAAACTTAGTTTTGCAGGATACAAAATTCTAGACTGGCAGTTGTTTTGTTTTAGAATATTGAAGATGGGGCCCCACTCCTTCTGGCTTGTAAGGTTTCCAGTGAGAAGTGTGCTGTTAGCCTGATGGGTTTTCCCTTGTAGGTCAATTTTTGCTTACATCTAGCTGTTAGTAGAATTTTCTCCTTCATTTTGCCTTTCACCAGGTTGATTACTGTGTGTCTTGAAGATGTTCTATTTGCCATGTATCTTCCTGGTGTTTGATGACCCTCTTGTATCTGGATGTCTGGATATCTGGCAATACCAGGGAATTTTTCCTCAATAATTGCCTTGAATAGATTTTCCATGCTTTTAGCTCTTTCTTCTTCTCCCTCCATGATACCTATAATTAGTATGCTGGTTCACTTTGCATAGTCCCATATCTAAGAGATTTTTCCACCTTTTCTGTTCTCTTCTTTGCCTCTTTAAATGACTGGGTTAGCTTGAAAGTCTTGTCTTCAAGCTCTGAGATTATTTCTTCTCCTTGGTTTAGTCTGTTGCTGAAATTTTCTGCTGTGTTTTGAAATTCCCTAAATGATTCTTTCCTTTCTTTGAGTTCTATTATATCCTTCCTTATGTAGTCTAGCTTTTTAGTGACAGTTTTATTAATTTCCTGAAAGTTTTTTTTTTTGGCTTCTTTTTCTTGGTTTTCAACTTTCTCTTCAATTCCATTCATCTTATTTGCCATCTGTATTCTGAATTCCATTTCTGACATTTCGATAATTTTCTTGTGATTGGAGTGCACTATTGTAGTTCCATTGTGATCCCTTGTGGGAGGGTGTCAATCTGTTTTGTATTTTCATGTTGCCAGGGTTCTTTTGCTAGTTTCTTTTCATCTGAAACCTCTTTTCTTGACTGAGGGCTAATAAGTTTGCAGATCACCTATTCTTTACTGGGAACTCTCCTGCTTAATTTGAAGTGGGGGGGGGTCCCTAGATGAGGATTTTTTTCGTATTCTGGAATGTTGATGCAGCAGGGGAGGTGTGTATACATTAGAAGCCTGTAATGCAGCTGTTCTGATTTGTTCTGTTTGCCTGTGATTGCCTCTGCTCAAGTCTGTGCTGGCTACTATTTGTGCTGGATGTTGGGTTGTTCACCAGATAGTTGTAGGATGTTTGAGTTGGGAGCTGGGCAAGACCCTCTTCACTGAGGCTGGTGTGGCAATTGCTCTGCCCAGGGTCACCTTGCAGAGGTGACAGTAGCAGCTGGGAGAGGGTATCCAGTCAGTGTTCATGTGTTCCTGGGCTGTGACATTTGCTCAAACCAGGTTCCAGTGTAATGGTGGCATGAGGCTGGGGGGTCCCTCATGAGGCATTGGACTTTGGAGCAATTCCACCAGCCCGGTGGCAGTGGTGGAGGCTCTGGGGTGGAGTCTTGAGGCCCAGGTGCAATGCTAGAGTCTTGGGGTGGTGTCTGGGGCCTGGTGGGGGCTCTGGAGACACAGAAGCAGAGACTTGGCCTTCGGTGTGAGAGCCTCAGAGCCAGGACTGGGGAGAAGCCAGAAGCAGGGCTTCTGAGCAGTGCCTCACAGCTAAAAGCAGAGCTGTGTGGTTGGTGGGGCTGATCCAACCTGGAGGGCATGGTCAGGCTAAGCAGGTGGCACTCAGTTGGGACCTGGAGGATGGAGGCAAGGCTGAGCAGGTGGTGGGCGCAGATGCCAAGTCACGCAGTCTGAGGTCAGTTCCAGTGACCCAGGGACTACGGAGTTCTCCCTGCCCCCGCCAGGACCCACCAAAGCCATCACACAAAGCCTCCCAGTCTGGAGCCTGTAGTGCCCCAGTCAATTCCCAAGCTCAGATCCCACTGCACTGTAGGGGAGGGGTATTTGTCTTCCAGTCACCAGGTATGGATCAGAAGAGCCTCTGGTTAGTCCACTCCCTCCCCAGCCTAGCTGGGGCGATGTGAAGACTGCCACTGCAGGGTTGAGTCCCTTGCTGACCTGGCGCCGAGCACAGGAGAGCTCAGGATGGGTTTAGCAGCTGCCAGATCCCCACCGCACCTGTTGTTTGGTGCACTGACTCCAAGCAGACTCCGGGCAGGTCCCCAGTCTGGCCACGCAGGGTCTGTGGTGGTGGAGGGAGCCCTCTCACAACTTGGCCACAACGCCTGCAGGGTCATTGTGGCATCCCAGTACTCCATACTCCTATTCTTCCCCACACATGCTTTGATCTTGTCAAGCGTCCCTTACCTTTTTTTCCCCCACTGCGTGTCCCACTTTGCTTCTCTGTGATTTCACAATGTTCCTTCAGAGAAGAGCTGTCCATAGATAGGCACCTGCTTGCAGTTTACTCTTCTTTCCTTGAGCGCTGCAGGCTCGTGGGCTGCTTCTAGTCCACCATCTTTTTTCCCTTCTGAGTTCTCCTTTCGATGGTGGCTTCAGGATAAACTCTTTCCGCAGTGGCAGCTGGACCCCACGCCTACTCCTGCCAGCAAACACAGGGGAAGCTTTCTCTGGGCAGAGAGGCGTGCTCACAACTTGCTTGGCTCCGGCTTCCGTCCCTGTGGTGGCGGCTTGTCTGGGGACCGGTGGCATGAAGTGGTGGTGCCCGGGCTGGGGTGTGTGCAGCCTCACGTGGCTCCACTGTGGATTGCTTGGTGCTGCATCTGCTCTGCAGCCTGGAGCCCCTGAGATGCCGGTAACAGCCTTTGCGCTGCTCCAAGCCTCTCAGGGGTTGATTTCGAGTGAAATCTTGCTCCTTCTTGTTCTGCTCTGCAACTTCTTCCCATGGAATCTCTGGCAGGTTCTGGCACTTTTCCCTCATAGTTTCACCTGAGCTTTGTTTTTGTTCATCTGAAATTTTTCTTCTTTCTGAGACTATCTGGTGACGGATGTCTCTATTCAGTCAGCTTGCCATTCACATAGCTATTTTTCATTAAACTAATAATATTAAACTTGTCTCATTTGCCAAAGATTTACCTAAATTATGTGAACTTGAATTCTTAAAACATTTCTGAATTGGTTTCTGCAATAGCGCAAAAGAGAAAATAGGCAAACCAGAAAAGACTAACACACCAGATCTCTGCCATCTTTCACCTAGCAGATCTCTATAAACTGTTAATCCATTTACAGGTATCATCAAATAATCAAGTCATAAAACCTAATTCCCAACCATTACTGCCGGCAATGGGGAATAACTTATCAACTGCAAACAAACCAACACCAAAACTTAAAATATAAAATTAGTACAAGGTAAAATTAAACTGAGAAAAACAGAGAACGAGCAAAATTCTATTGCCACCTTGGATTCACCTCTGTGAATCAAGAAAAGAACCACTAGGGTTTACACAGCTCATGAAGTGCACTTCTCTCCCTGAGAAGGTTACCTGGCTCTGGTAGGTAAATTCACTGGGCATCTCAATCTCTAAAACTGTTAAAAGACAATTTTCCAGAAAAGGTAAAATCATGATTCTCATATGGGTCTAAAAATGAACATGTGTTAAAGATTATATTTTACTCATTCAATGAGGGAACCAGGAGATACCATAATTCATTTAAAGAAAAAGTCAAAAGGCACAAATTTCTATGGAGTAAAGGAATGGAATTAAAAATAGAGGCAAAACTAGTTTTTTTCCAATAGGGGATGGGAAGGCAATTGAACTCTACCAGACAAGACAGAAAATGCAAGTCTATTGTCAAAGAAATCAGAGCCAGACAGAAGTTAAAGTGGTGAAGGCAAATTTTATTCAGGAACAATAGGGAAAAGAGATCTCAGTATAGAATCGAACTCCATTCTTAATACAACAAGGAAAAGTAGTGATTTATAACCAAGGAACAGGGTGGAGGTCATTAGATGGAAAATTGCTAAGAGTAAACATCAAGAATAGGGAGGTTATTGCTAGACTGACTTGTAACAACAGAAGGGAGGCTTAGCATGACTAGCTCCATTTTGTGTCTTACCTCCTGTGGTAGCATCCTTTAGGTTAAATGCTTCTGCTTATCTCTGCACACAGGACAGCTAATTATAAGAAGAATTTACTTTGTAGTTCAACTCTGGAAGAGAGATGAGAATTGTTCCTTTCCCCAAACTAACTCCTGGGAAGATAAGGAAAGTATGCACACAATAACAATGCTATGTTAATATAGAGGAACATCCATGACCTGACCTATGTCATCCAAAGTTAACTGACCAAAAACAAAGAATTTTCACAACCTTCTGAGACCCTCACTGATGCCCAGATGACTGTAGTTATCAGTCACTTCTTGCAACCCCCTTCTCTTCTGTCTTCTCTTAATATAAAGTGGAGCCTAAAGTTCATACTAACTTAACATGATTCTTTGGGACACTAGAACTGCCATCTCAGTTTGTTGGCTTCCCAAATAGAAGTCGCTTTCTTTGCCCCAACATCTTGTCTCTAGACATATTGGCTGCCATACGGTGAGTGGTATGAGCTTGGACTTGGTTACAGACTTAGCAGGATTCTTGCTGAAGGCAGGCCAGGGTGATAAGATGTGAAAGGTGAGGGAAGAGGAATTTGATCAACTATCAAGGGTGATCAGACACCAAGGGTTGGGGATTTTACCAAGTCGAGTCAGCAGGGTCCTTGCTAAAACTGGACTATGTGAGCCAAGAATAGAGCCTAAGAGTGAGATCTTGTCAAAAAGAGGATTCAAAAGGGCCTAAGAAGTGAGTCTTTGTCACTATCACTTACAAAGATCCATAGTTCAAAGATTATGAAAGGTTAGAATCTAATAACCAAGAAGGGTATGTTGTGTGTAGATAATGCATAGTTGTCCAGTGAAGCACAAATTTATTTTTTCTATAGTCTGTTTTTTTTACTTCCTTGTATAGCATTTGTTCATGTCTCCCATATACCCCATTGTTCCCAAAAGTTTGTTACTTGTCCCCGAGCCTGAATCAATGAGAACCAAGGAGGACAACTGGTTTGAGGAAAAATGAAAGAGTTTATTAATTTGCCAGCAAATGAGGAAGGTAGTGGACTAGTGTCTCAAAGACTACCAACCCCCCTTTAAGCAGAAATACAAGACTCTTTAAAAGGGGGGTTTGGCAGTGGACCTCGGGCCTGCATTGCCAGTGTCACATGCTTGGCTTCCAGCTATTGTTGCTCAAATATAATTGATGTTTTCAGTCTTGGGTCTTGGGCCACCATGACCTTATCTCCAGTGACTATGACCTTGTGGTCCTTGTCCTTGTCCTTGTCCAGATAATCCTGTTTTAAGATAATAAAGAACAAATAGCAAAGAACATTTTTCTGCCCCTTTGATCACTGGCCTAGGGATGGAATGCAAGTTTTAATTCCTAAAAAGGGTGGGGGTTTTAGAGAGACAACTTTTAAAACATTCCATTGCCCTTTTCCCGACCTTTACCTCTATTACACCATCAATGTTTAATTGCTTTTCAAATAAAACCTGGCTATTAAATGACTAGTTGAGAGTAGATTCCTACTTTTAGAGTAAATGCAAAGCAACTTCATTAATGCTGACGGATAATGCAACAATTGGCCTTAAGTTTGTCTCTTAAGAAACAAAATAATATTAACAACATAAAGCTACATGTCTAATTTCAATCTAAAAAATTTTTTTAATTGAGTTAAAAAGCTTTTTTACTTTATATTGGTGAGGTTTATGACATGTCACCTAAAAATATGACTGTAGGAGACCAGAATATTCCACTCCAAATAAGCCTCTCTGGCATAAGGATTATTTTGAGCTGATTATTTTGAGAAACAGCAGACACAGGAGAAGCCCTGAAAACTAGATGTTACCCCTTTGGTAAGAGAAGTTTACATCTATAATATAAAGGAAATCTCTGTTTGTATGGGTATCTCTCTCTAAGTACCAGGAAGAGAAGGATGACTAATCACAGGAGACTTGATCATTGAAGAAGTCATTGACTTAAACCTACATAACACACCTTGTTCTTGCTGACTTTACCTTTCCTGACCATCTCCTAGAACCAGCATTTCCCCAGACACTGCTCCTCTTGTTTCAACAAAGGATGGTACTAAAGCCTGAAGTTTAAACCACCTTCTGAGATCTCCTCTTGAGATTTACCACCGGAGAGTTCCCTGAGTATCTCCCATGTATGTGGGAGGTATACATATTACTAAACTTCAGTCTGTTTTTCTCTAGTTAATCTGTCTTTTTTAACAGGGAGTTGCAGCTAAGAACTATGAAAGACAGAGATAAAATTATTTTTCCTCTGCTACAGTTTGATATTGAATTGCTAGTCTAACTGATTTAGAAAAAAAATTTTATTATTGTTTGAATATCATTTATAGACAACACGCAAAAGAAAATAAATTGCCCACAGCTGGGAACAAATGAAATTATAGGCTGCAGTGGAAGGGCCAGAAGCGTATTAAATTAATGAAATAACTGATTGATTCATTTAATAACTATTATAGATTATGCCCAATGTGCCAAGTACCAGGCCTTGCAAAAATAGTTTCGACTTTCAAGAATTTTGAATTTACCTACAGCAATAATCATCTACAGATAGTGGTGAGAATGTTATAATACAGGTGTACAGAGTGTGTCTTAAGGGGCACAGTCTGAGAGTCAAAGTCACCTGAGACACCTAAGCTCAGCCTTCAAGGGATTAGCAAGGCCACGGGTGTGTGGGGCAGAGTGTTTCAGGCAGAGGGAGTAACAAGTGCACGGGTGGAAAGGCAAGGGAGCAGGTATCATTTTGGAAATTACAAGTCCTTCCATGTAGCTGAAGCATAACATGTGAGAAGGAAGGAATGGCAAGAGAGGAGGAGGCGGAGAAAGCAGTGTCAGCCATTGAGGAGCCTATTGTGACAAGCTAGAGAGCCAAGTCTTTCTATTGTATGTGAAGCATTTTAAGGTAGGTAGCTCAACTTTGCATTTTAGAAAGATGGTTGAGGCAGCAGGATAGGGGCTGGCTTATTAATGCTAATGTTTCCCAGTATATATCTCGTAATGATTTAGCACAGAATTTTAACTGATTCTCCAGTTCCTCTTGCAATCTTTCCAAATTTAATGGGTAGCCATAGCTCTGCTGCATTTTGAGTGCAGGGCTGTGACTCTGATAGAAGATGAATGAAAGAAATGAAAGGTGGGGGGATGATGATATTGTGAGGGTGAAGGTAAAACTTCCCCTTTGCCCTTGAAAGTTTCACTGAAAAATCAACTCACAATAAAGCAGATTAATAAGAGAAAAGTTATCAA
>VBSM01003176.1:29700674-29713802 GCA_008086735.1 Cheirogaleus medius
GAGTGAGATGTGCAACGTATGGGGTGTGGTTATGCTTGAGGTTCTGCCTCGAGGTGGGAAGGGGGCATGGGGAATATACATAACCGTGATATTTGTACCCTCATAATATGCTGAAATAAAAAAATAAAATAAAATAAAGTCCTTTAGTTCAAAATGCTCCGCATGCCAAAGTGCCATACTTTGGGATATTGTGAGACAAAACCCAAAAGAACTGAGAAATGCTGCCACTGATATTTTCAAGCTTCTGCACCAATGCCAGCAGCCACCTACCTACATCTACTTGAGTAAAATAAGTCCCTATAAGGTAAGCCCTGTTCAAAAGAAATTCTGTTTCTTGCATCCAAATGCATTTCTAATTGATTTACTCACCATGCTCAGTTAATTTTCTTTTTGAAATGCTTCTATTTATTGCTTCCTGTCCAGTCAATCAAGTTTTCATCATTCCTCACGAGACAATTATAACATCCTAATTACCGTCCCTGCCTCATTCCAGTCTCATCTACTCCCCGCGGGCTCACTCAGAGTAATTGTTCTGAAACATAGATCATGCCCTCTGCTCAAAAACTTTCCTCAGCTCCCAATTACTTAGAGAATAAAGTCTAAACTTGTTAGTAGTAATGATCTGGCCTCGATCTATTTTTTCCTAGTCTCATTTACTTCTATATCCCTCATGCAGTCTATACTTTGCATCACAAAATTACATTCCTAGACAGACACTGTATTTTCACATCTCAGCCTCTCTCCTTAGTCTGGAAAAATTTCTAGGAATCCTATTTATTCCTTAGAACCCAATCCAATGTATTATTTTCTAGGAAGGCCTTAATCATCATACAGTAGGAATTAATTCTTGAACTCTGATAGCATGTTTTTTGTTGCTCTATATCAGTCAGTCCTAGGCTTTAAGAATAACTTGTCCCTTTATCCAATGTACATTTATACATCTAAATTCTCTTTCCTATGCTGAATCTAGACTTTCATCCTTCAATGATAACCAAATACTTCACACCATGACAGGGTGCTTTTACCTGACAGCCAACTGTTTGATATTGGCAATTTCATCATTTATACTCTTTTGTAATACTTGTGCGATTATTTAAATGTTCTAATGCATTTTACTTTTGATATTTTAAAAACATGAAAATGATACTACTAATGAAAATATAATTGAGGCCAACATTCAAATCATGAACCGGGTTCAAATTTGCTATATCTTTAGCTTTAATCAGATATTCACTATACTTAAATTGGTCTACCATGTTTAATTTTGAAGAAATAGTATAACATTAGAGAATATGTAGAAAATACAGGAATACAGATGCTCCTTGACATACTTTGGTGTTACATCCTGATAAATCATCATAAGTTGAAAATATTGTAAGTTGAAAAGCATTTACTACACTTAACCTTCTGAATATTATAGATCAGTGTAACCCTACCTTAAACATGCTCAGAACACTTACGTTAGTCTACAGTTGAGCAAAATTGCTACAGGCCAACCAGGTTCATGGCTCGCTGCTCAAGAGGAAGCCAATACACCAAAATAGCAGGGGTTACAATGGAGAAACAGTTTAATATTCTAGGTACCATTCAAGAACATGGGAGGAATTTCTCAAACCTGTCTCCCCAAGAATTTGGGAGAAAGGGTTTTTAATAGTTTGGTGGGCAAAGGGTTAGCTAGGCAATTGGGCCTGCTGATTGCCTGGGTTCGGGTAGAATCATAGGGGTGTAGAAATTCTCTTCTTGTGCAAAGTCATTTCCTGAGTGGGGGTTGCAAAATCATTTGAATCAGTTGCTTTGTATGGGCCACTGGTCTGGGTAGATCAGCCTATCCATCAGAATGCAGGGCCTGGATAATCTCTCGAAAACTAGGCTTAGGTTTCACAAGGATGATGTTATCAGCTATATGACTCCTGAGTGGTAAGCAGTTATAGGAAAACAAGATAGGGAACAATGGTTGGTTATATATATTTTAACTATGCCTGTACCTTTGCAGAGTTCAGGCTCCTATTACAGTTCCTACCTTGTGGCCCTTTATTAATTTCACAAAGGGTGGTCTCAAAATCATCTAACACAAAGCCTATTTTATAATAAAGTGTTGAATATCTCATGTAATTGTGAATACTGTACTGAAAGTGAAAAACAGAATGGTCATATGGGTACACAAAGTATGATTTCTACTGAATGCATATTGCTTTTGTACCACCAAGTCAAAAAATTGTAAGTTAAACCATGGTAAATTGGAGATCATCTGTATGTTGTTGTAGGTTGTAACTTAAAATCCAGGATTAATAATGGGGAAAATGGATAAAGATTTAAAGTTATGGATTAAGAATCAGTCTCAAAAATTTGCAGTTATCCAATGGCAGAGAGAAAATCACAGGTTTTTAAAGCTATTGATTGGATACAATTTGGTAGGAATTCTTTTATCAAGAAAAGAATGAGGATGGGCATTCTATGTTTCTTCTTCTTAAAAATGTTTACAAGTTATATATGGCAAAGTCAGCAACACAATTTTCTGCAAAGTGTCCATTAGCAAGTCCTTCCTCACAAAATGAGAATATTCTTTTTTCCAAAATAGTAAATGCTATCTAAAGGAGATAAAGAATTACAAATTAAGGTAAGAAATTACTTTAGAAAATTACTTTGTTGTCTCTATTTAATGTTTAATTTACATTTTTAAATTTTAAAAACATTGCAAAGAATCATGTACACATTCTAGAACATGTAGGGATAAAATAAACTGCACATTTATAGCATAATTACAGATTGCATAATATATTTAGCCCTGTATAAAAAGAATCCCCCATGTAGCTCAGCTTCTATAGGCATAGTACAAAGAGAGATGTTAATTAATTGGGCTTCAAGAGAACAAAGAATTCCCAATCAAATAGGCTCAGGAATGCC
This sequence comes from Cheirogaleus medius, assembly GCA_008086735.1. Taxonomy (NCBI): domain Eukaryota; kingdom Metazoa; phylum Chordata; class Mammalia; order Primates; family Cheirogaleidae; genus Cheirogaleus; species Cheirogaleus medius. Next base: position 29,703,579 of record VBSM01003176.1, read on the forward strand.
ATTTACTAAATCCTGTTGAGGAGATTCAAAATACACATTAGCATATTAAAGGTTATGAGAAGTCTCTGCAGTTAAAAAAAATCCATTTACCTGTGTTTAATGATTAAAGACACATTTATTTGTAAAGAAGAAAAAAATTTTTCCCCTCAGTACACCTATTAACAACCTTTCCCAGCAAAAGAAAACAAAACCATACAAAAATTAAACAGCTTTTCCTTAATCCAAATTTAGAAAGAGCTAAATGACGGATTTCAGAGAAAGAAAGTACCTTATTAATTTGAATTTTCTGCTGTGCCTAGCAGAGTGTTTAACAGAAAATCTCTCAATAAATGCTCATTAATTAATTGGTGTAATAAGAGAAAATAAAAATGGAAGCCAGTTTGGAGTGTTTGGAGCTCTGAAAGAGATTTAAAACCTTGAATTCTGACCAATATTTTTTTTTTTTTTTTTGAGACAGAGTCTCACTCTGTTGCCTGGGCTAGAGTGCCGTGGCACCAGCCTAGCTCACAGCAACATCAAACTCCAGAGTTCAAGAGATACTTCTATCTCAGCCTCCTGAGTAGCTGGGACTACAGGCATGTGCCACTATGCCTGGCTAATTTTTTCTATATATTTTTAGTTGGCCGATTAATGTCTTTCTATTTTTTTTAGTAGAGACAAGGTCTTGCTCTTGCTCAGGCTGGTCTCGAACTCCTGACCTTGAGCGAGCCCCCCACCTTGGCCTTCCGGAGTGCTAGGATTACAGGCGTGAGCCATCGTGCCCGGCCTGACCAATACTTTTTTTATTATGGTAAAACATACAACATCAAATTTACCATTTTAACCTTTAAAAATGTATAATTCAGTGGCATTACGTACATCCACATTGTTGTGCAACCCTTACCACTATCCATTTCCAGAACTCTTTCGTTATCCCACACAGAAACACTGTGCCTATTAAATAAGAACTCCCCATCCTTACTCCTCTCGGTCCCTAGAAACTTCTATTCTACTTTCTGTCTCTATGAATTTGACTCATATAAATGGAATCATATAATATTTGTCCCTTTGTGCCTGGCTTATTTCACTTAGCATAATGATCTCAAGATTAATCCAGGTTGTAGCATGCAACAAAATTTCATTCCCTTTTAAGGCTGAATAATATTCCATTATATGTATATTATTTAGTTTATCCATGCATCTGTTGATGGACATTTGGACTGTTTCTATCTTTTGGCTATTGTGATGGAGGGGAAGAGGACAAGAGAAATACCTTTTCCTCATCCATCCTAGGTTCATGGCGAAGGGCCCTATAATAAAATATAGATTAATGAGAAAAACATATACATTTATTCACTGTAAGATTTATGTAACATCAGAGCCTGTGTCAGGAAATGGAAACCCAAAGAAATGGGTTAAACTTGTGTATTTTTATGTTAGGCTTGATGAAGAAGCGGACATGGAGAAATAGGATTGGACAAAGGGAGTGTGATCTAATTGTAATAAACTGGAGTAAAACCTTAGCAAGCCTTGTTTGTTCAGATTTTTTTTTTGGTATCTCTGTGTCTTTGGCTCCTTTTCTCCAGGTGTAGAGGTCCACCTCTCATATGAGGGTTGTATGGCCTGCTTCAGGGAAAGGTCAGAAAATCCTTCCTAGGTTTTATGACCTGGTTCAGGGAAGAAGGGTTGGGTAAGGTGAGAGTAACCTTCCTGCTTCTGCTGTTGTCTCAAATTTTTTCAGCTTGAAGTGTTTTGGGGTAGTGTGTCCTGAACCCCATCAGTGAATAATGCTGCTGTGACATCAGTATAGAAGTACCTACTTGAGCCCTTGCTTTCAATTCTTTTGGGTATATACCTAGAAGTGCAATTGCTGAATCATGTGGTAATTCTATGTTTAACTTTTTGAGAAATTGCCATACTGTTTTCCACAGTGGCTGTACCATTTTACATTCCCACCAGCAATACATGATCGTTCTAATTTCTCCACATCCTCACTGCTATGGTTTAAATATTTTTGTCTTCTCCAAAACTCATGTTGAAACTTAATCCTCAGTGCAACTGTGGTGGTAGGCGGGGCCTCAGGGGATGTATTTAGGTTATGAGGCTCTGTCCTTGTGAATGGATTAATGTTGCTATGAAGAAGGCTTGCAAGAGTAGGTTTGCTCTTTCTTCTGTTCTTCTGCTATGCGAGCACATAATGTTCCTCCTCTCTGGAGAACTCAGCATTCAAGGTGCCATCCTGGAAGCAGAGAGGCCAAGCCCTAACCTGCTGGTAACTATATCTTGGTCTTCCCAGCCTCTAGAACTGTGAGAGAATAAATTTCTGTTCTGTATAAATTATCCAGTCTGTGGTATTCTGTTATAGCTGCACAAAACAGATGGATGAGAAGGTATATGAAAATAATTTATCAATTTTCCCCCTTTTTCTCTCCTTTTTCTTTTTTCCTGGTCCTATCTGATCTTGTGTATAGTGATTAAGAGGTTTATTTGAAGAATGATACAAAAAAGAATCTAAGAAAATAACTTCATAATTTTCCTGGATTATTCCTTTTCTTATAGATTCTCATATAATGTCTTTTTTTTTTAATTATAAAATATTTCCAACATTATCAATTTTCATTTAATCAGCAAGGTTTTCCCAGTTTTTCTGCTTGATGTTTTTCTAGAAACTTTGTCAGGAAGAATTATGAAAGATTTTGAAATGGGCATGATTACTGGGTGTTCTTTCAGTGGAATGCCTGACATTGCCTGGCTTACCCTTCCAGGTTATCTGATTCTACTGGGACCTGTGCTTTGGACTGTTCTCGATGGACCTATTTTACAACTTAGGAAGTTGTAGAAAATTGACTGATAGTAAAATACAGATTATTTTTTTTAGAGATATGCTAATGAATTTTAGCATAGAGATGCAATTGATTTCCTCTGTATAGAAAAGATTATTCTAAACATTATAATTTAGTACCTCTAGGATCTATTGTTTTACATCTATTAGCAAATTTGCTTCAGCATTCCTGACTGCCTACATATAACTGTTCCTGTTCTTTTTGAACAGGTGGTAATATCATACAGGTCCCCTCATTAATTAATGAGTTAAATAAAATCCTTTACATATGCTCATTTAATATTTGTGTTTTGCCATTTTGAGATTTATCCTTTAACACCTTATTATCCTCAATAGTGATTATGTACTCAGTTCTCACATCATCTTAGGTAAACCTTTAAGCAACACTTTACCTTTGAACAAATTCAATTTTTTTCCCGTTACGAAGAAAGTCAATATTTAGTAGGTTTTGCCTACTTGGTTATTAATAAAATATATGCTTATTAATTCTAAAAAGCATTATTTAATTTTCCCTTATTCCCCCACCAAATTCTAACTGCCTATTGCTTATTCAATCTTGGGCTCATTTCTTTTTTTGACAAGATCACTGGGCTGGTCAATTAAAGAAATGTTATGGGCACAGTATATCTGGACTTAAACATTTAGGCTTAACCTTAAACATTTATCTTTGTCTGATAGTTTTCTGTATAATAGGATAAGTGCCAACTGAGTGAGACTGCAATTAGTGCTGGCCCTGCCTGGTTGAATATTTTATCAATGATGGTTATGCCTATTGTGGAGATGATTTAGATTAATCTTTGTTGAGCACATTCTGTTTGTCTGGCACTTTTACTATATCATTTAATTTATGAATATTATCTTTATTCTGTGTGCCCAAAGGCCAAATTAAAATCAGTGACTGAAAGTTACAAAGAAAATACTTTCACTGAATATAAAAGAGCAACCTTTTAGCATTTAGAACTCTCTGAAAACAGAATAGTATATTTCATGAAACAGAATATATCAGAGTAGATAAGAACATAAAGTTTGGTGTCAGGCAGACCCGTGCTTGTGTGTTCCAGGTCCACTATGCACTAGCCTCATGAGCCTGGCAACACTCGTCAGTTTCTTCATCTATAAAATTAGGATAATAATAGTACCTACCTCATAGTGTTTTTGTGAGAAATAAAGGTGATAATATATTTTTTAAATGTTTTTTAGCACAGAATCTAGCACATGATAAGGCTTCCGGTGGCAACTTTAAAAAATACTATTATTATTTTCTTTGTGATTGAGGAAGAATGAGAAACACATGGAACAGAATCACCCCAGCTGATCCCAGCCTAGATCAACCAACTCCCAGCTAATCTACAGACATGCGAGCAAAAATATATGTTGTTTTAAGCCTCTGAGTTTTGGGGTGGGTTGTTATACAGTAATAGATGACCAATTCACCAAGGTCTCTTTCACCTCTAAAATTTCATAATTTCATGGGAATATACTGTACATATCTATTCTCTTATTTGAAAGCTAAATTACAGGCACTTCCTAAACATGAACTGAAGAGTAAAATGTATCTGTTCTCATCACTGATGCTTGTCTGAGTTTCTATTTGCTATACAATTGCTGTCTCAACAAATTGTATATGATTACTAATCATTTTTCTATTCCTTCTACAATTCTTTCACACACCAGCTCTCAGAAGGATAGATGTTGTCTGGCTGGTTACTACAAAAAAGCCAAAGTCTGTATTGCAAGTTCACAATGACTTATTAATTAATTAAAAAAAATATTGCTTGATGTTTTCAACAGTATTGATACATATATTCTTAATGATTTAAACATTGATCTCTTAGGCTCTCTTACTGCCATTGCTAATGGAAGAGGAGGGAAAAATTTTTATGGAATTCTAATAGCCTCATTCATGTCTTTAAGGATGTAGGAATCCTTTATTTAAAATTCGGTTAATTTTAGTTATTTGTGCTCAAGAATAATCTCTGTGCATCATATCCAGTTTACCTTAAGTTTTTGAATCTAATCTTAATGTGTACAAGTAAAATACAATTAGCAACTCTTATTTATTTGGGACTGATTATCCAAATCATTATTTCCCTTTCTTTTTTATTTTTGCTTAATTTTGAAGCTCTTTTACACAAACAAGCCAAAAAATGAGATAAAGCTTCAATCACATAGTTTTATTTCATATTATGTGGTGGAAAGTATTACAATACTTTAAATATTATTTTCAATAAATTATGAGTTTAGTAATTCATTCCTCTGCTCCATATTAGCATAGCAGTGTTTAGGATAGGTTTACAAAGTTTAAAGAAATAGTATAGTTTAATGAAGTATTTTGAAAGAACTAAGTTGTTTAATTGAATTCAGTCTTTTCTTCTTCTAAATTGGTCTTTAAGTTCGGTAGAATAGCAAATTATTGAGATTGGGAAGGCTTTAGGTTAGCCTTTCTATTCATACCTTTAGGTCTCTCCATTAGTTATTAATTCACAAATAAAAATTAATAAGAATAAATTCAATGTTGATTAATAAGATGTATTGGTTCTTCTTAAAGTTCTGATCTTAAACTCTTCTTTGCAAAAAGACACTTATCAGGGTACCTGCCCATCCTCCCTTCCCTGGGAACTGCTCTTCCTATTCATAGGAGTAGACCTCAGGTTTCCTCTACAAGGGCCAAACCCACTGGTATAGCTCATTGGAATACAGACAAGTTTTTAGTTGTAAACAACAGAAAATGACTCTGATATATTAAAGAAGAAAAAACTATTGGAAGAATTTAGGAATGCTCACAGAATCAGTGAGAAGACCTGAAGATTGGGCTTGGAAAAAATGAATAGTAACTAAGGGAGGCCATATTCCAGGATAGCCAAAATCATTCTGCAGAAAGAACCTGGTTATAACCAGATGTGACTGCTGTCATTGCTGAGCAGTCACCACTGAGCAGACATTGGAAGTTGTTATTGGCACAAGTGCCACCCAGAACTAGATGCCACTGCCATAGAAAAAAAAAATCTAAACGGTCTGTATTACTTGCTCTGGATTCAAAGTTCCAGGCAAGAGCATCAGATTGGCTGAACTTAGGTCACATGTCTTTGTTTTAGGAACCGAAGAGCTGAGAGTTAGAATATCTGCCCATCTAACTCAAGATTCTCTATAATTAGAAAGATGTTTGGATGCTGGACACACACCACTGATGAAGGTTCACTGAAAGGACAAACTGAGTGAATCATATTTTCTCCCTGGACGTACCTGAATGAAAACCAATGATTTTGGCATACCATTCTTGGTCTCGCAAATAAAAGGTGGTATGAACTTGGGAGCTGCTGAATGGACGGAGAAGCAAAGAAAGCCTATCTTCAGAAAAAGAAAAATGAAGCAAAGAAGAAGATATGAGAGATGAAGAAAGATATAGTAACTTTTCAGCTCCTTCCTCAGACCTGGAAGCCCTTCTATATTCTTAAATTATTTTCTTGCTTAGGCTGGCTCAAAATAGTTTCTTTTTTTCCCCTTTTTTAAAAATTAATACTCACTACTGTATTAAAGAGGATCAAGACAGTTTCTATTACATACAGCTTAGGGCAACAAAGACTTTTGTTTAATACAAAAATTGGTACCTGTGGTATGTGGTATGGTTTTGAGTAAGAGATCCTTAATCAGGAAAAATGAAATTCGTGAGGTCAAGGCACGGCGTGGGGTAGGGAAGAGCCTTTTACGCCCACCACCCACCCCAAATTTATCAGTCTTTAGGGAGTAATGAAGTCACTAGTGAAAATAGCTTTTAGTCTCTTACAACTCAGACCATTGTCCACCATGCCATCGGGGGGCCTTGGTAGAAAATATTAGTATATATCTATTTTTTTTTATAGCTGTCACTATAAGGTACAGCAACAGAAAAAAATCAAGTTGGATTTGCTTGACAGAAATCACATAGAGAAAATCTGAGCTTCCAAATAGATTGCTGAGGTTCAGATGAAGAAATAAATCAAGGAGATGTGAATGGCTGTAGTCAAGTTCTGGACTGACTCCCCTTTTTGTAGATAAGATAAATAAATATCTTGACTGGGAAAGCGCAGGATCCTGGAAACAGGAATGGGAGTAACCTGGAAGAAGCAGAAGAGTGAGGAAACACTGACCATACCTCCTCTACCTCCCACCCTCTTCTTTCCAAGTCCTCTCCCTAGCTGGAGTAGGAGAACAGGGACAATGTTCCATAGTTGATCAGAAAAGAAGGGATCCTGCTATTCCGGCTACCTCATACCAGGCCAGAGTTTCTAACTCATGTGCTAGAGATCCCTGTGGATGGCAGAACCTTCGGAGTTGCTTCAAAATCAAGCAAAGAAACAAAATAGGCCTGAGTGGAGTGGACGAATCCTGGCTATTCAGTTCAGGGCATGACCTAACAAGATTTGTGGTGCTGGATTTTAGCAAATGGAGTCCAAAATGAACGTGACAGCTAGCCAGAAAGGGCTTATAGGAGTCAAAGTGCCAGTAAAAATACTAAACCTGGTGAAAGGGGCCCACAGTTGACTCAAACCAGAAGAGAAGGGAGATGTAATTCTCAGGAAATCTTCAGACACAATCCAAAGGAAAGCATTACCACGTGAAGTATTAGGCAAATAGGATCTCCGGCTCTTTTTGGGACAAGGGTTCCCTGCTTTGGTGTTATCTTGAGCAATTGCTTCACCTGGGAAGAAGGATGAGGGTGGGCACTCCATTTTGGTGTTGCTCCACCCTAATCCTATCCCAAGGAACTGTTACACCTGTGGAAGGAGGGAATGCTTTATTAACCTAGGAATTCCCCAGCCCAGGCATAATAGGATTTAGAAAGTGACCTAAAGTAACTTAAGGGTAATTATTATGCCATCAGCTTGAATCTGCATTGTGGCTCACCCACTTCCCACCCCCAGGTGGGCTTTCTTAGAGGGAGCTCATATATGCAGATGGAATCTTGAGGACACCTGTTGATCATTTGATAACATCCCACACCTCCAGAGAGCCTGCCTCCAGACTGGGCTAATAAAAGGAAACAATCCGAGGGGTGAGTGAATGAGTCAGTTTGTCAGTCCCTCTCCCTCTGCTCTCGGAGACAGACCTATTTTGTTCTACAGTAAAGAGCTGCTCGTGTGAAAGTGCTTTCTGCCTGGGGTTACTCCATTGCATTGGCCCTCCTGGTGATTTTTCCAGATAAGGAGTCAGAGGACCAGGATAATAGCCTGGACTTGACGCTTTGGTGTGCCTGGTCATTCTTCAGCCAAGAGCACATCAAGAACCGAGGGCAGACTGCCACCCTGACAGAAATTCACTGGTAGGTAAATTTGTCAAAGGAGTGTGTCAAAATTATGCCTATACATGTCACTGGTCCTTTTAAGCTTTTCAAACTGCCAATGTCCAGCAGAATTCACATGTTTTAGACCAGTGACCATTATGTGGAGTTTTCTTCCCATTTAACTTCTCCACATGGGCATTTCCCTAAGTATTGTACATAAGTTACGTTTGGAGTGGTTAAGCTTATAATTTAATTCTTAAATTACAAAAAAATGAGAATCGAATTAGCACTGGATTAGAAAGGAAGTGAGTATCACCCAGAAATTGTACATGAGAAGAGCAATGGCCCCAACATCACTTTTGAATGTAATGGATTATCCATTCATTACTTTGGTTAGTTTTCCACTGCAGAGCAGGTGTGAGTGAGTGTGTGCATATGTGTATATATTTGCATTTGAACATGGGGTGTTTGGATCTTATTGATCATGAATATCTTTATAATAGGAAGAAGTGTATGTGTTCTGAGTCTACTTATTGGGATATCTGCGTAGGAATTTACCAGGAAATGCCTGTCCTCTCCATCATGATAGCCCCTTGGCAGTGCTGTTTTTCCATTGAGAGACTCTGCTGAAGCCATAATTGATTGGATCTAGATGGACACCTGGCTCAAAGTGGGCAAATTAGCTTCCCTATTTCCAGAAATAAGAATTGGTAATTGTGGGAAGGCTATTCTCTTCTCATCTCCACATTCCTGCCTTAGTCGATCATATAAAATTCCTATTCTCTTGGAAATACTATGGAGAAAATGTCCCCCCTTCTTCCCATTTTTTAGCAGTTCATCCTTATGAGAGTTGGTGGAGTGAGTCAATTAGTAAGTTTGATAAAGGGTCATGTCTGACCAAGACCTTTATTCTCTTTTTGCATGTGTGCAAGTGGAATGTGTTCACCTCCTGGATGTCTTCCCCATATGATAAGCTCACCAAGTCAGGCCTGCTCCTGAGATACAAGAAACTCAGTTGCTGGATAATCTGCCTGGAGTTCAATTTAAAGAAAAGTGTAGAAAACTACATTCTGACTCCGAGTCTAATCCACATTCTAGTTTTACTGTGACTAGTTCTCCATTGGCTTAGCATTCAGAAGGGAGAATGGTGTGATTAATTGGCTGCATAATATCTAAAATAACAGGCACCCAATCATTGTGGACTGGTCTCTTGCATGATGAAGATGTAAATTAGGAAGCTGTGGAGTAAATATCTTCCACCTATCGTGTGGTTAGGAAGTGTAGGAAATACATCCTCAGAAATAGAGAACAAAGCAGTTGTGCAGAGAGAAATAGAGTGAAGATGTAGAGAGTTCTGATGACTTAAGTACCATCCTAGGTAGAGCCCAGGTGCATTATACTGGCCTTAGGTTCTGTGAAATACTACTTGTTCTTTTTATTTTTCACCACTTGTTTTTATACTGTATTTTGGTTTTGCTCAGGCTAGCTCAAGTTGCTTTATAATTTACAAAGAATCCTAACTAATATACTCTCTGAATTTCATTATTCTCATCCATAAATGGCAATTTTAATACATGTCCTATGTATCTCACTTGGAGAACAAAATGAGATAATAGAGACAAAAAAATCATAAACTCCTAAGAGTTTATGATAATCCCAATAAGTAGTTGTTCAGCCTTTTACCTTGACAGGAAATCACTATTTCTCAAGAGAGCCTGTTCTCTTTTCAGAGTTCTCTAGTTGCTGGAAAGTTTACTATATATTAAATATATATAGTAAATCAAAATTTTCTTCCCTGTAACTTTATCTCATTTATCCTATTTCTTTTCTCTTGGGTCACACAGAATAAATGCAATCTCTCTTGTTCAGGACAGCCCTTGAAGTTTATGAAGACAGATATTAAATTCTCACCTAAGCCTTTTCTTCTATACGCTGAATATTTTCAGATAGTTTCAAAATATGTCGTGATTTCCCTGCATCAGTGTACCTGGAATAACTAAGTAAGTTTGGACATATGAGTTGGAGGGCAAAAAAAATTTTGATTAAGGCTTGATCATTGAAAAAGAAAAAGAAAATGCCTTGTTAATAGGCAATTGGGCCGGGCGCGGTGGCTCACGCCTGTAATCCTAGCACTCTGGGAGGC
>VBSM01003176.1:29713902-29761286 GCA_008086735.1 Cheirogaleus medius
AAAAAAAAAATAGGCAATTGGCTGCAGCATTTACCTTTTTATAGTGTTCCTAAATTCCTGACAGATGTCTTCATGATTCAGGGAAAAAAACAGAAATTCTGAGGAATTCTCAAATCATAAGTTATTCTGTATTTTTAATGGTATTTATGTTTTTTTAAATAACGAGTGACTATAATAATCAGCAGTGTACTTTTTTTGGTGATAGGGTTATATTAAAAGTTTCAGAGGTTTTCTATAAAAAGATACAATCCTAAATGCATTTAATGAGAGTATATATTTTAACAACATGTAAAAATAATCTCTACCTGATAAGAAAAAATTAAAAGACAAAATCATCACTAAGGAAATTCCAAATAAAACTGATTAAAAATTGAAAGATAATACAAATATTTAAAAGTTATCAATCTTAAAATAAAAATTTTAAATATACAAAGCATGAATTGCATATCTGACAGGCTCGATCTTTGTTTTGTGACAAATATTCCAAATGTACAAAATTTTCTTTTTGTGTTGATATTAGTTGAACTGTTAAGTGTGCATCCAAAAGCACCTTGAAGTTAAGTGTTATAGTGCACACAACTTCATAAATAAGTTCATTTATTTCTTTATTATGTCTGCTTACCCTGATTTTAGAAATTGATATTCTTTTTGATAATTCAGATTTTAGACCAGTTTCTGATTTCATATCGGAATATTCCACAAATTTATATCTTCTTTGCATTTCCCGTATTCAAGTATTGATAAGGAGGACTTCTGGTTCTGGGCAAAGGGAAGTGGTCCCATTCCTCCCAGGTTCTCCTTCTTATAACTAAAAAATTGTGGGCTTAACTCAACAAACAAGCACAGGAAGATTCTGAAGGTTGAAAAGAAGAAAGTGAACTACTTAGGAACCTGTAGGCCCGAGGAATGACATGGCACTGAGTTCCCTGGACTTCGTTACTGCTTCCCACGTATCCCAGACAGAACACTGCAGAAGCTTCCAACTTGGAACCACCAACACACATATACAAAAAATGCTCCAAGACAAGCCTGTTCATTCCCCCCAGCCAAAACTTTTTGGCAATACCTGCCCTACCCTAGCCAAACGCCAATGTAAAAACTGCACCCCTCCATGTCTCGTGTCTCAAGGTTTCTCTCTCTCCATTTCTCAAGGTGGGGCCAGGCAGGAAGCTGATTTTTCACCCCACTCACTGGAAGCAGGCAGCAGCATTCTGATTCCCCACAGGGTGGCTTTAGCTGGCTGAGCAGAGAGCTGATCCTCCATCCCTTGTCTAGTGTCAGCAGGGTTTAGCAATGAGCAGAGCCTATGCCCACAATGAGACTTAATGAGATGTTGGATGCAGGGCTTGTCACGGCCATGCTTCAGTTCAGTAGGGCCCAGTAGGGAGCTGAGTCCCTATTCTCACCCAGCATCAACAAGACGGAACAAGTACATGTGATACAAGTCTAATCAGCATTCCCACCTACCAGCACTCAGAAGCAGGGCCCAGTGGGCCGCTAAGCCTCCACTCCCACCGGGCATCAACGAGACAGACTGAAATGTTGGACACAGGGATAGCTGGCACTCCGCTTACCTCTCTCCTCTCCTCTGTCATCAGGGAGGCCCAGCAGAGAATTGGAAACTGAACTTCCACCCCAATCTTGCTGCAACAGAATGGTGTGAATCAGCTGTCTGCTTTTCCCATTTCTGGTGGCACCTCCACCCAGAGGCATTGAGGTCATGTGAGTGGGTACCCCACTTTCACTGGGAAGGGCTGAGAGGTAGCTAAATTTCTACCCCACATGTTATGAGTTGAACTGTGCTCCCCCTGCTACTCCCGCCAAATTCATATGGTGAAGCCCTAATCCCCAGTACCTCAGAATGTGACTGTGTTTGGAGATAAGACTTTTAAAGAGGAGATTAAGTTAAAAATGAGGCTATTTGGGTGGGCCTAATCCAATCTGACTGGTGTCTTTGTAAGAAGAGGAGATTAGGACACACATAGTGACACCAGGGGCATTTGTGCACAGAGGGATGATCATGTGAGGACACAGTGAGAGGGTGCCCATCTGCAAGCCAAACAGAGAGGCTTCAGATGAAACCATCCCTGCCAACACCTTGATGTCTAGCCTCCACACTATGAGAAAATAAATTCCTGTTGTTCAAGACACCCAGTCTATTTTGTTATGGCAGCACTAAAAAATGAATACCCTACCCATAGGCATCAAGACAGTGTAAGTAAGCACTCCACTTTTGCCTGGATGGTGTCGGTGGGACCCACTGACAGACTGAACATGCAAAATCACGTGGCCTTACTGTTTCACCTCAACAGGAGGACTACCTGATTAAAAAGAAAGATTAAATAGGATCTAGGGTCTTATAATATCCAAAATGTCTAGGACATAATTGATCACACCAAGAACTAGGAAAATCACAATTTGAATGAGAAAAGATAATCAACAGATTCCAAAATTAAGATGAATCAGACATTGGAATTACCGTGTTTTCCCCGAAAATAAGACAGGGTCTTATATTTATTCTTCCTCAAGAAGACACCCTAGGGCTTATTTTCAGGGGATGTGTTATTTTCCCCTCAAAGCCTCAGCTTGCAGCACGCACAGGATGGCTGGGACCTGACAGGGGGAGCCGACCTTGTTGGTGGGGCTGCCCGCACCTTTCTGGTCACCTCTGGGATAGTACCTGTCACGATGGGGCAGATGAGAAGGGCTCCTAGATGAAATGCATGGGTTGTGCAGATACACTGCATAGCCATACCCATCACTAGGTTTTATTTTCGGGGTAGGGCTTATATTGTGCAAAAGCTTAGAAATCCTGCTAGGGCTTATTTTATGGGCAGGTCTTATTTTCGGGGTAACATGATACCTAACATGGATTTTAAAGCAGTCATCATAAAAATGCACTAACCAGCAATTATAAATTCTCTTGACACAAATGAAAAAATAGAATATCTCAGCAAATAAATAAGTTACAATAAAAGAACCAAATAGAAATTATAGAACTATAAAATATAATAACAAAAAACTTGCTAGATGGTTTCCATTGTAGAAAAGAGATGACTAAAGATAGAACTGGTGAACTTTAGGACACATCACTGGAATTTACCCAACCTGAACAATAAAGTGAAAATAAACTGGCACAACAACAAAAGAACAGTCTCAGGAAACTGAGAGACATAACAAAAGAGCCAATATTTGTATCATTGGAGTTTCAGAAGTAGAAGAGAAAGAATGAGACTGAAAAGTATTTGAAGAAATAATTTGCTGTTAAAATACCAAATTTGGCAAAAATCATAAGCCTACAGATTTAAGAGGCTGAGTGAACCCCAATTAGGAGAAATTTATGCCCAGACATCCTAATTAAATGTTTAAAAGCAAAGACAAATAAAAACGTCTTGAAAGCAGTGCATTACTTATAGAGGTACACCATCTTGAATGAGAGCATATTTCTGGCAACCATGGAGGCCAGTAGGAAGTGACACAACATTTTCAAGTACTGAGAGAAAAGAACTGTCAGTTATATTTCTAGTGAAAATATCCCTCAGAAATGCTTGGGAAATAAAGACAATCTCAGATGAAGGAAAACAGAGACTTTGTTAATTATAGTCAATAATACTTTTACACATGTACAGGCCTAGCAGTTGCTGCATTATTTTGTATTGATTATTCCAACTAAATCTATTTCAATGTTTTTAGTTTTTATAGCTATCAACAAGACATGAATCTTGAGTTGTTTATTACTTTAACAAATTTTTGCCATGTGCAGTTTTATTTTGAATTGTTTCTCCCATTACTAGTTATTATGAATTGCTGGTTTGTAATTATTACCTGGCGAATTCATTAGCTCACTTTGTTAGAGCTGGAAATCTGCAGTTCCACGGGAGAGAGACAGAGTCACCGAGGTTGTAATCACCAAAAGGAGTTTTATTATCTAGCTAGCTATGGTCCAAGCCCAAGAGCACCAGCACAGTGGTCTCTTGTGCGGGCAGGGACCCCCTGCCATGCGGGAGGAAGCTTCTTATACTCCATGCGCATGAACTGTTCTCGTGCTAATAACGCTCCTGCTGATTGGTTCTGCGCACTGATCATGCATTTGCCCTTTACAGTGATTGGTGAGCCCCCCTATCCGCCATTTTTCCCCAGCATTTTATTTCACCCTGCCCCTGATTGGTTCTAACCTGTTCTGGGTCCTAGCCGATGGGCTCTGGACTCAGCGCTTTTCCTCTGCATCTTGTTTCAACTCATAATGCCCTGTGGCCAGCTGTGATTAGTAAGCAAACAAAGGACAGAAGCTAGAAAACAACCGTTAGCCTAACAGCCCAGTATCTTACAACTTAAGCAATTCCTTTGATTATCTCAGGATTATCAATCAAAAGGCAATGAACTCCAATTTTTACCCTGTGGAGTACCAGGAAACCCTTGCACAAAGTATGAAGCAGGCTAGGGTCTCCTATGTAGCAACTTCCTTCATTTATGGATCTAAGGACTTGGTCAGCTGTTACTAGGGTAGTCATTTAGCATGGCTTCTGTATTTCCATTACTGAGAGATAGTTTACATATATTGTGATAAAGGAAAGAAACAAAAAAGATGAGATATTCTTTAGCCTTTATATTTTGTCCTCACTAGTTGTTTTACTTTTGTTTGCTACTTTATTATATTCCTATAAAAGAATAGAGAAACCCTGCCTTTCGATGTACCAATTAAAAAAGGCAAAGTCATAATTGGTTGACATTATTGTCAATCACCTTGTGCATAAAAATAGAGGCAGGTCACCTACAGGTGAAATGGTGAGTAGGGCATGTCCATAGAGCTTGATCTTTGATGCTTCTCTTTCTTATTCTAGTTTTTCCCAGAATTTTGAACCCTAACATTGATAACGTCTAAGCACGAGTAGCAAATAAAGGAACCTTTCTGATTGATCCTCATCTTTTCAGAGATTTGAATCTTGACCTGCCTTGTAAGAATAACCTATTAATTAATTTGAAGTCAAGGCAAGGAGAAGGAAGGCTCCTTTGATCATTGGTTAAAAATTATCCTACAACACTAGAGAATAGTTACTGTTTCTGAAAATGTGAATCTAAGTCTTGCACATATTCTTTTTGGTCTGTGTACTGGTTACTGACTATCCACTCCGTAGGCTGAACAAAGGGCAGAGAGGAAGGAGTAAAAGATCTCTTTAGGTTTAAACAGAGTGAAAATTTCTCGCTTAGAATTTGTCAAGGTAAGGCAAGTCTGGTAGATTCAGCCAGTAAAGAAGCAATGAGCTGCTGTTTTTTAGATTCAGGTAGTTTTATTACTTACTTGGAGAGCAAATGCTGTAGTAGCCAAAGGTCCCAGCTCTAGAGTTTCTTGCACAGAATCACATTGACGCGAAAACGGCCAGATGACCACAGCCTAGGTGCTAGGACACCCCGTTGGTGAGGAGCCAACATCATGCTTCAGCGAAGCAGTTTTAGAAAGTCAGAACATTGGAACACAGGAGGCAATGAGAAACTGGGAGGAGAATGAGAAATGGCCTTGTGGAAGCTCCTCACAAGCCTCCCAAGGTCTCATGTTCTAGGAGAATCAAAGAGCATTTCACTGTGACTTAGATGAGCTGCCGTCAAGCCTTGCTGACATGACCTATGCGGAGATGTGCAAGAAGACATGCAGATGCGCAGGGCACTATGGTAGAGCCACTCTCCTGTATTTAGTCCCTGCAGTCTTTTATGTGACTGTGACTTTGTTAATCGAAAGTAATGACTTTGGCTTGAATAAATTATTTCTTGACATTGGAAGAAAATTAAGCAGAATGATTATTCCAATTGAAGGAGGTTAAATTATTAATAATAAAGTCTTCACTAAACCTGAAAGTCATTGATTGGTTTAAATTGTGAGGATAAATACATCTCAGTCACTTCATAAGCCCCTGTCATTTGGCTCTCCATTTCCACTTTCCTGTCCCCCAATCTTTTTCTCCACACGCTTGTCCTGCTTTATGGAATAAACACTGAGGAATGAGAGACAGCAGGCAGGAAGAATCCAGCAAAAAAAAAAATTGCTTATGGCCCGGTGTGGTGGCCCATGCCTATAATCCCAGCACTTTGGGAGGCCTAGGTGGGGGAATTGCTTGAGTCCAGGAGTTCGAAATTAGCCTGGGCAACATGGCGAGACCCCCTCTCTACAAAAACAACAACAAAAAATTAGCTAGGTGTGGTGGCAGGCACCTGCAGTCCCAGCTACTTGGGAGACTGAGGCAGGAGGATTGCTTAAGCTCAGGAGTTCAAGGTTGCAGTGAGCTATGATTGCACCGCTGTACTCCTGAGGAATAGAGTGAGAAGTCTAAAAAATTAAAAAGTTCATCCATTTATGTCACATGTCATTTATTGCATTTTCTTCCTTCCTTTTTTTTTTTTTTGTTGAAATATCTTAAAGCCAATTCCAGAAAGTATGTCATTTAACTTCGACATATTTCAGAATGTCTCTCCAAAAATTATGTACATTTTCCTATGGAAACACAATGCCATTATTACACCTAATGAAATAATATTTCTTTGGTATTATCTAACACCAGTTCATAGTCAAATCCACAATTGTCCTACAAATCATTTTATAGTTGTGATGTTTGAATCAGGATCCAAACAAGTTTCACACCTTACATTTCATTGCTATATTTCTTTAATCTAGAGCTTTGCTGACCCCTTCCCTCTCCTTTTTGTCTGTTATTTTGTTGTTAGGGACTACGTCACTTGTCTTCTAGTGTCCCACATCCTAGCTTTATCTGTTTCCTTCTTGTGGTATCGTTTAACTTGTTTCCCTAATCCTCATGTTTCCTATAAATGTGTAGGTGGGAAGTCAGTTTTAGGGTTTAATTAGATTCTGTTTTTGTTTTTTTGGCAAGAACATTTTATAGTTCTGTGCTAAGTACTTGAGATGGCATGAGATCAGGAAGCACACAATGTCTGGAGTCCCATTTGTAGTGATACTGAGATTACTAGGCTCAGGCAGTGACAGTCTGATGTCTATTGTAAAGTACCTCATCAAACTTTTATCTAATGGTCTCATCCATTGATTGTTGCCTGAATCATTTATTACATGCAAGACTGCTAAATGGTAGTTTTCCAAATCTGTTATTTCTTTCACATTTATTATAAAAAAATTCCCTCAACAACTATTTGGTTTTCTGAAATATAGTTCAATCAGGAAAGGCAAATCAGAAAAAGTAAGCTCTAATTCTTATCTTTTAATTGACAATTTTAGAGTAAGGAGTTAGCACTAGTTATTTGCAATAGTGGCCAATGAATTTTTTTGGTCTTTTGGCTTTCCTTCTTTGGAGCATCATTTCTTAATCATGAATTTTTGTATATTCAGTATGTTTCAAACAACTGCATTCATAGCTTTTTTTTGTTTGCTTCAGAATATTATGGGGATAAAAACATTTTGTTTACATAATTTGCTTTTGTACAGTTTGAGTCAAAGTTATAAGTGTGCCCATCACTCAGATACTGTGCATTTTACCCACTAGGTGTGAATTTATCCATCCCTTCCTCCCCCTTCCTACCTACTTGATTTCCATTTAATTTTACTGCCATATGTACACATGAGTATTGATCATTTAGTTCCAATTTAATAGTGAGTACGTGTGGTGTTTGTTTTTCCATTCTTGTGATACTTCACTTAGAAGAATGGTCTCCAGTTCCCTCCAGATTGTTACAAAAGGTATTAGTTCACCATATTTTTCTTTTTTTATGGCTGAGTAGTCATAGCTTTTTTATGATGATTAAATTGTTCCATCTTTGACTTTGATGTTGTTTCTTATGTTACTTGGACACTCTTATTTTTTATTTATTTTTTTGGAGACAGAGTCTCACTCTGTCACCCCAGGTAGAGTGCAGTGGCATCATCATAGCTGCTCACTGCAACCTGAAACTCCTGGGCTCAAGTGATCCTCCTGCCTCAGCCTTCTGGTAGCTGGGACTAAGGGTTGTGCCACCATGCCTGGCCAACACTCTTATTTGTTGTTAATGGATTCCTTACTTTATGGCACAAGATAGTGCCATATGTATATACTCATACATATACCTTGCCCCAGACCTGAAGTCAGATATTCCTTTGGGTAGCCCTTGTTTGTTTTAGATGGAAATTGTATTTTAATACCAAAAACTGGTGGCACATTATTTGTAATAAAAATGAAAGCTTATGTATCTAAAATCTTATTCCAAGGCAGTCACTTTAGAATCAAAAGTATTAAGGTAATAAATAAAACTGTAATTGGTTGTTTTATTTTTATTTTAAACTCACTTTTAAATTATTTATATAAAAGGAGATATACACTATTCATTATAAGTTCACCTAAAATTGGACTAATAATTATATACCAATGTTTCATTTTCCCAGGTGGTACAATTTATGTTCACAGTTTCCCAGAAAGTTTGAAATGAAGGATATGAAGGAAATCTCAAATGTTTTCATATCAATTCAAATAAGAATATCAATGTTATCAGAGTTGCTATAGTAAAAGCTTTGAAAAAGTTTTAGAAATGTGCTTGTTTGATACAAGCTGTCAAATTTGAGTTTTAGCTTGGACTAAGTGAAGGGCTATAATTTCGGGTGATAGCAGACTCCTACGTGGGAATACATGACATTCAAACAAATGAAATGCAAAATGCAATTTGGCAATAATTTTCAAAGTGAGGTCTGAGGATCCCTAAGGGTTACTGAGACTCTTTCTGGGACTTTGCAAAGCCCTCCCTTTTTCAACTATAAATTTGTATGAGGGCCAATTTTCTTCACAGTGCCTTAACTATCAACATAACACAATAGACTGAAGGCAGAAGCAGAATATGAGAATATAGCTGTCTCCATTAAACCAGAGAGTAAAGATAGTAAAGAGATTTGCAAAAAATGTAAAAAAATGCCATTATTCTAAGTTTTTAAAAAAGATAGTCATTACTCATAAAAATGAACTTTAAAGTAACATGTAATGAGTTAAAAATAAACATATCTAAAATGTTTCTGTTTTAAATTTTAATACAGTAAATATGGACCTATAGAACCCATAGAAACAATTGTCTTTAAAGTTCTCAATCACCTTTTAAAAATGTAAAGAGATCTTGAGATTAAAATGTTTGAGAACTGCTATTTTGCAGTTATTTTGCACTATATTTTGTGCACTATTTGATATTTTGCACTATTTGCTTACTGATTGTAAGTATATATAGATAGGAATAGATTTTAACATACATGTATATATCATAAAATTTGTAAATTTAATTATTTCAAATTAACTTTGCTTAAATTTCTCCCTCAATATGTCTAACCATAATTTGTCTAACCATAATTTAAATTTGTCTAACTATAATTTAAATTTGTACCTTAGGAGTATATGATTCATTTTTCCCTGATGGTATTAATACCCAAATAGAGGTCTGTTTACTACAGGAGGAGACAAATCATTATATTTCAACTAGATACATAACCCAAATGTTTAGCTTAGAATTTAATCGATGAATTTGAAGAAAATGGGAAGTTCTGAAGCTTGATCTTAGCTGCTGCTTCTTTTTAAATAGATTTTTTTTTAAAGAGCAGTTTTAGGTTCAGAGCAAAATTGAGCATAAGGTACAGAGTTCCCATGTATTCCTGGACCCCACAAATGCACAGCATCCCTGACTATTAACATCCCTTCCAGCAATTATTTCCATGACAAATACAAAAAACTGGCATATATTCCCTTTACAGAGCAATTCTGTTCTCTTTAGGAGATTCTTGGTATTCTAGTTATCGGGCCATTTAACTCTGAGTAGATTCTTAAAACTTTAGAATAAATTTTTTTGTTTTTCCTTTTTTTGTTGTTTTCTTTTTGGTCTTTTAAAAATTACTTCATCCCTCTTTTACTTTTGTTCTTTTTTCATTTTTTTTTTAGAATACATTTTGAAACGAGTACCATAATGTCTGTAATTTAAATTAGTATTGAGTGATTAAAAAGTGCACAGAGTAGTTTGGCAGTCTGTAGAAGTAGAATAGAGACAAATAATAAAGGTATAATGGGAGGAGGGGTAAAAAAAATAAGTAGAAAAAAGCATTTTATGTCTGTTTAGTACTTTTGGGTTCCACCTTCTTTGTAGGTTGTAATAACCCAGTTAAGAGTTTGTACCATTTGAGGGCAAAAGCTTAAGCAGGAAATTCCAGTTTCTCCTAAGTAAACCACCTGTTCTGAGTTACTCTGTTTGGCTTGCCCTGAGGTAGCAAAATTGTTTTCCTGTGTACATACAAGTAGAACAACCAGAAGGAGTCCTTAGTGAGGTGCTTTACTACTAAAGCGATGCACTTAAGCAACCATGGGGTCTCAGCTTCCTTACCTGTGAAAACAAGGGGAGGAACTGAAGACACAGTTTCATAAATTTTTCTGCTGTTTGTTGTCCTCCTAGCCTTTATTACGATGCTGAGCTTAGAGCAAGCGCTCAATAATTGCTTTCTGAATGACTGCTGTTTCTGATCCTTTGCAGATCCACGCCGGGTTTTGAGCCTGACCTGCGCGGCCGCTCCAGGGGCCGGTTTCCTTTGGGGGCGGAGCTTCGTGCGGCCGCCGCTCACTGGGGCCTCGGGGCGGAGCTTGCCGCCGGCGGAGGGCGGGGTTCGCGCGGGGACTTCCCCTGGGCTGAGCGGTGCTGCGGGTGCGGAGGGAGGGGGTCTGGCGGCGGGTGTGGGGCTGTGAGGCCGGCAGGGGTGGGCGGGTGCGCAGCCGCCAACATTTGGCGGTCTCCTGGGTTTGGGACCCTTCTCCGGGAGTCGGCCCGGCGGGCGCTGCTGGGAGGCGGAGGGTCTGCTCGGCCGCGAGTCCGCTGGGACTGCGAGCATGTGTGTGTGCGCGTGTTTATCTGAGGCCCGCGGCGGCCTCCTCTGCCTCCTCCTCCTCCTGCTGGAGAACTCCGGTGGGAAACCGGCGCCTAGAGGCGGCGACCACACCTGCCCCAGAGCTGACCCCCTTGCCCGCCGAGCTGGCCCCCCAGAGCGCGCCCTCTCCTCGTCCCACAGAGGGGACTCCTCCGGCCCCAAGCCCTGGCCAGGAGGGAGCGCTGTGGGGACGCGCTGCCTTCTGCCTGGAAGTGTTGGGCAGGTGGTGGGAGTTCCTCGGGCTTGAACAACAGGATTTTAAAGCACATGCCTGTCTCTGTCGTTTTTACTTTTAGGCTTTTGGCCAAATTGGGCGAGGGCACAAAATAGCCACTTACCCCTTCTCACCGAGGAAGAGCGGGAGAAAGGGTAAGTAAGGACTGATCAGGGGTGGAAGGAGCTAGGACTTTATCCTGAGAGAGCGCCTGTGCCCTGAAGCGTGAGCATGGGAGAGAAGGGCTAGATAGATCCAGAACTGCCCCATGGGGAACTGGGGCCCCAAATCTACTTTTTCATTAGGAACAGGAGGCCCACCTCCAAAGGTCACAGGCCCCAAACGCAGGACTTGTTTCCAAGCTTACCGTGTGGGTCGAGTTGGCTGGGAGTTTTAACAGGTTGGGCATAGATCCCTTTTAGCCACTTGACCTGGCAGAAAACTGTCCTTGCCCCTTCACCTCTTTTTAACTTTGGAACATTGGGCTTACAGTTGTCTGTCTTGGGCCCATATCTTCTTAGCCAGCTTTGACTAATCCCTGGGACGGTAGTATTAAAGAGTCAAAGTCCTGCTTGATAATTAACAGGAATTCCCTTCAGAGATCTTTACATTTTAATAGGGAGTTCCTGAAAAAATCCTGTAGAACCCCTAAGCCTAAAGTCAGTTAATAGCAATATTGCAAGTTTTGAAGTTCTTTGGGATCTTCTCAAGTTTATAGAAGAAGATATTTTGAAGGGAGAGAAATTACCAGGCTGGGCCTTTTTCTCTAGGCTTTCACTTTGATACCTACACACAAGCATTCTATTCACTTGTGAAAAGTCGCCAAACAGTACACTTAAGTCCGTGGAGGTTTGCTGTGATTTCAGCATGGTCCTTTCATGAGTTCTTCTCTGGGACTTTTCCATCACTTCAGTACACTGCTTCCCTCTCCCTTATATGGTGAAATGAAACACAGCTCTCCTCACAAGTTTGGAAATCCCTTATGGATCCTATATGTTATACATAAATACATGTTTTAAATTAGTTAAAATGCAGATTAGCTACTGGCAGGAATGTAGCAAACCACATTCTTGGATGCTTACACAGGAACATTAGAATTTCCTCCTGTTGCCTTCTTGACATTGGCAGCTGTGTCCTGAACCTGCCTTCTTATTTGTGCTGAAGTGGTGGGTGAGCACGTAATTTATTTTATGAAAATCCAGCAAGTGGTTGTCTGATGATGATGGGTTCATTCATTGATGAATAGATAATCAATTATCTATTGATTCTATAGATAATTACCTTTTTCCTACCATGTGCTGAGCACTGTGATGAAAGTAGAATGGTAGGACTGCTGGAGGTGGCCATTCTGGAGCAGGCCTTTCACCAGTTTTTTGTGGATTTTCTGAATAGTTATGTGTTAATTGACAAGACCTTCCCTATAATACTGGTCTTAATGGTCTGCAGGTTCGTGCAGTTTTGTGGGAGAAATGTTATTATTCTGTCTTTCTAGTATTTGCAGTAATAAACTTGCAAGGATGACCAACCATGGTGATTTGTGTCCTGTAATGAATAGTGACATAGTCACTTTCCAGTGTACAAGTGTAATAATTAGTTGAGGATGACTTTTTGAATTGTTCCATAAGAAGGACCTAATATTAGAAAACATGGAGAGTGTTAATTAAGGATGATGCACTTAGGAAAATAAATAATAAAGTAGACCATTATATAGGTTTCTGTACATTTAATCTCATTTTTTAAACTCTGACTAGAAAAGTTCTTTTGTCTTTTTCTGGTTTTAAGAGTAATATAAGGTCAAAACAAAGTTTTTTAGAATTAAATCTTGCAGGGATATGAAAGGTAGAAAGTGAGTCTTCTATGAGTCCACTGTCAGAAGAACACTGTTAACTATTTGGTATTTATTTCTTCAACTTTTTGTTTGATATATGTATGCACATATAAACACACTAAATATACAGCTTAACTATATGTTAAACATACATATAGCTTAGCTGTATATTAATATGTATGGAATATATATTGAATATAATATATGTGTATATGTATACATGTTATTGTTATTTGGTAAAATTGTATATTTCTTCCCTTTTCTCCAACTCCTGGCTATTTACCACTACTCCTCGCTCCACCCCAAATCTTTATGTAGAACTGGTATGCCTTTCGTACTTTAGATATGACCTTGAATTCTGGCTCTTACTACCTGTGTCACTTTTGGCAAACTAAAATTCTCTGCTCCTTGATTACTCACCAGTCAAAAAAGAACAATAAGTATATAAAAAAGAATGTGTGAAAAACAATGCCTGGCCTGTGGATTCTCAATGTTAATTTATTTATTGGGTTACCCATCACTTTCTTATGATCTTCCTTTTGATTGTGGAAAGCAACTTACTTTCTAATAGGTGCTAAGCCTCAGGAGTATTTGCATTTTCACAGGGACCTGCTGTTTCTGATCCCAGAATTTCTGGAACAAGGACTGACACCTGATGTAGCTCGATTTCCTCCTATCAGATCATTCCATAGCCCTGCCTAAAGGGTGTCAGCTTGAAAAATGAAGGGAAAAGGTTTCTATGTGTCTTAAAAGCTCTGATACTGTTCACAAAGTGAGAAAGACATACTACCACATTTAGATGAGTGCTTACACTTAGGATTTCTATTTCAGAAATGTCTTTGGTTTATAAGAATTACAATAAAAATGCTGATGCTTCATGTCCAGCCTGTCATGATTTTGCCAAGTTGTGGGTTTAATATACAGCTAAGCTGTGTATTTAGTGTATCTGATACTGTTCTGGAAGCTAAGAAAGACAAGTCCACAGACATCTGATTTCACACCAGACATCTGGTTTCACTTTGCTGAGGAGTACTTTTTGTCAGTAGATTATAGTCATATCAACTGTACTGCTGTAGTTTGTGGCATTTGTATCATAAGCTCTGTTCTGTAGGGTTTAGTATGTTTTATTCAGATGACAGCACACTGAAAACGAACACCTGGTCAGATAAGCACATTTCCCACAGGTGTCTTCTAATGTCATTGTTCTTACAAGTTAACGAGGTGAAATAATTTCTATCCTTGGTGATTTTTACATTAAGAGTTTTTGTGGAAGCAAAAATATTCCTAAAGAAAAGCTTCCCTTGAGAACCCACTGTATTCCAGAAGTTCACTTTTAAGTCTATTATTGTTTGTAATGTTAACAATGTACTTACAGGAATAAAATAACAAATAGTATTTAGATTTCCAGGTTAGAACCCCAGAGCTTTTTTAACTCATAGTGTGCCTGTTATGTGTTATGTTGGCCCCATAGCCAACATCAATAGCAGTATTTTGGAGGTAAATGTATTCTGAGTTCCAACCTAGAATGGCTGGACCACATCCCCCTCCATTTTGAGGTAGTGAGGGGTATAGAAAACTCTAAAGCCTGTCAATCTTAATTTTTCAGGAGGGCTCTGTCATTGCTTAGCTGTGTGACTTTGGACCCAAATTCTTTATCTGTGAAAGGGGATAATTATTCATGATTACTGTGAGATTCAGTGAGTGTGTTTGTAAAGTAGAACAGTATCTCCCACAAAATTGGCCCTCAGTAAATAGTAGTTTCATTTTTTCCTCTAGCTCCTGGCCATGAGAAAAAGACCCTCTGCCTCTCCCTTCCACTTACATCTGGACCAGGACATGTGGCTCCAATGGAGGGGAACTGCCCATGGGATCTGGGATTTGGTAGTGGGGAGTGGGAAGGGGTATGCAGAATAATGACAAAGGAGAGCAGTAGTGAACTGAGAGAGGAAGGTGCCAGTCTTTTTCTTAGTCCATGGACTTAGGCCAATGAATTACTTGTATCATAGAACCATCTTTTTCTTTGGCTTCTCTGTTGATCATATGTCAACTGTTCCATTGGAAATGCTTACCTTCTTATTGTTTGCTTAGTCCAGTAATAAGTTTTTTTTTGTCACCTTGACACCACCTGAATAACCACCATACCCTATTTTTCTATTTTTTTAATGAGTAGGACTTAATAGTAGTTGTCTGTATTTTCTTAAGATCTGTTTTTTTTTTTTCCTGTACTCAAAATCTACTTGATTTTCTTGCCCATTTGTTGGCCTATAGTTCATTCATTAACTACCCTCTCTTCTTTTTTATTACATGCTTATGTGAATTCAACTAGTGATGAGCATATAAAGATGAAAAGGCATTGTCACAAGGAGCCTGTAGTCTAGTAGGACTATAGACATCTTGACCAACAGGTCAAATACAGGGTGCTATTTGCCATAATGGAGGTAGGTGCAAGTGCAAAGGAAACCTAGCAAGAGCTCTTGATCCCTGCCAGGAATGCCAGAGAAGGGTTTTAGTAGTGGTTGTGTTTGAGCTGAGACTTGAAAGCTGAGTAGGAGTGGGCATGTTGACAAGCAGTAGAGAGCATTTCCAGATGGAGCTAATAGCGTGAGTAGTTATGTGGCATTATGAGAACATAGTTTGTTCTGGGAACTATATATAGATCAGTTATATTAAAGTGTGAAGGGCAAGGTCAGGAGTGAAAGGAGGTGAAACTGGATGGCTAATTCAGGGTGTGCTTCCTGTCCCATGTGTAGTAGTGAGCCGTGGAGAATCGTGAGTGGCATGAAAGATCACTGTGAAGCAGTGTGCTGGGTAGATTGGGGGTGGACTGGAGTAGGGGAATGGGGATGTGGCAAGAGTGGAGGCCATTGAGGACAGTGCATCATTATGGATAAGAGAGGTTGAGAGCTCAGACAAGGATGGAAGTAGTGGGGATAGAGGATAAGTGAGAAGCAAGGAAGAGGAAAAGTAGGAAGAGAGAGAATTGGCTGGTCTTTGTGACTGAATGTAAAAGTTATGGGAGAGTGAGGATGCTATAATGCCTCCCAGGTTTCTGGATAGTGAATGGGGAAGGAGAAGAGGAAGCATGTATGAGGGAGAAGAGAATGAGTTCAGCTTTGGACATGTTTAGTGTGCTTGCAAAGCATACATTGGCAAGTTGGAGGTGTCTAGAAGGCTTGAATATAGGATCCTGGAACATCAGAAGAGATTGTGGAAGCCAGAGATACAGATTTCTGAGTTCTTACCATATGGAGAGTAGTTTACGGCATGGGTAAGGATAAAAGTGCTTAGAGGAATTGTATAAAAGAGAAAAGGGCTAAAAATAAGTCTTAGAGACTATTGAAATTAGTCTATGAAAGAGAAAGATGCAAGGATGCTTAAGGAGAGTAGCCATAGAGGTTGGGAGAAAAGGGAAAGGGAAGCTTTTCAGGCCAGTGGCAGAGAGAATTTTAAGAAGTATAACCCAGTTAAAATTTAATGCTACAAATGATCAAATATGATGAAGGTTATATGTTAGAAGTTATTGATTTCATTGGAATGGCAGAGCTAAACTGCCGTGGGTAGAGGGGTAAACAGGAGGTGAGGATACAGAGTAGACATGCTTGGGTCCCTCCTAGGACAAAATGACTTAGTGTTCTTCAGTCAGGATATTTACTTATTAATAAATTTTATTGTGTATATTTAAGTAACAATGGTGATGTTATGGGATATATATAGATAGTAAAGTGGTTACTATTTAATATAAGTGAAAGATTTTAACATATCCATCATCTTACATAGTTACCCATTTGTGTGTGGGCTGCAAGAGTAGCTAACTTCTACTTGGTTAGCAAAAATCTCAAATGCAATACCAAATACAATGCAATATTATTAACTATAGTCCTCATGTTGTACATTAGATCTCCAGACTTGTTCATCCTACATATCTGCTACTTTGTATCCTTTGACCTACTTCTTTCCATTTCCTGCCCTTTCTCCCATAACCACTGTTTTATTCTCCATCTCTGTATATTTGACTTTTTTTTTAAAGATTCCACATATAAGTGAGATCACGTAGTATTTTTCTTTCTGTGCCTGGCATATTTCACTTAGCATAATGTCCTCTATGTTCATTTGTGCGGCAAATGGCAGGATCACTTTCTTTTTTAAGGCTCAATAATAGTCCATTGTGTGTGTGTGTGTGTGTATCTATGCACACACACACATATACACACACACACACCACAGTTTCTTTTTCTATTCATCTGTTGACAGACACTTAGGTTGTTTTCATATCTTCACACCCATTAAGATGGCTATTATCAAAAAGACGAGATAACAAACGTTGGTGAGGGTGTGGAGAAAAAGGAAAACTTGATCACTGTTGGTGGGAATGTAGATTGGTATGGCCATTACGGAAAAAGTATAGAGGTTCCTAAAGAAATTAAAAACAGAACTACCATATAATCCAGCAATCCCTCTTGTGGGTTATACCCAAAGGAAATGAAATTACCACCTTGTAAAGATATCAGTTGGGGTTTTTTAAAAACTCGCCAGGGGATTCTACTATGTGCCGGAGAATGAGAAGCACTGGGGAGAGTCGTGTTTATATGCTGCAAGGAAGGAACCCCATAGAAAGGGAGATGTTGAAAATATAGTTGCTTGTATTCTAGATTCCTTGTTTATCATATTTTCTTATGAATGAAAGTCAGGTTGTTGTCTCTTTGTTTGCCTAATCCTTCCCTACTTTTTAAATTCATATCTGGCCCCACCCCTAAATGTCCTGTCCACTTTACTCTTTCCTGGCCCAGAGTTCCACTGCTGTCTTGGTCTCACCACATCTGGCCTTTTTGCATACATTATTCTCTAGCCTAATCTGGTTGTGAGAAAAAAAGTCCACTTTCCTTCATTAAAAGGTAAACAATTTCACAGGAGTGTCTAGTAGGAGAATAGGGGGAAATAACCATACCAAACAAAAATCATTAAGTATAGCCAAGACTTACTAATATCTGCTATGTTCGAGGCCCTGGATCCAAAGATAAATAAGATGGGAAAGTTGACTAAGATAGGGATCTGCTCTTAAGAAGCCCTCAGGGCAGTGAAAGAAATGGATATATAAAGACAGAAATGCCTTGAGGTGCAATGTATGCTGTTATATTAAGAGGTAGAGTTCAAGGTAGGATGAGTGCAAAAAATAGACTTCTTTATTTTGTGTGATCCTAAAGCCTTCACAGAGGAGGTGGTGCTTAAGCTACAGCTTGAAGTATGGTGTGGTGAAGTCTAGGGAGTGAGATTAGGTGAATAAAATATTCCCTGATGGCCCCATGATAGCAACAGAAGGGTTTTAGGTTTCTCACCTCCTCTTCCTTTTTGTTTTGCTTAGTTTATTGCAAGGTAACTTTGTCCTTGAGTGAGTTCTTAAGGGATAAAGATGTTTCAGCTTACATATAGAAATATCAGCATTTTCTCCCTTTGTGGTATATACTTTCCATGAATTTATCACCACTGATTTCTTATATATTAGACAGCTAACACAGACTAGAGCACTTAAAATCACAATATCTGGGAGGTGAGGTCTAGGCAGTGATATTTTTCAAAACATCCTACGTATTCTAATGGTAGTCAGGGTAGAGAACCACTGGGCTAAAACACGGTTTAGAAGAAAAGGTTGGGATTGAGAGCTAAAAAACTAGATTCTTCCAATTCCTTTTAATAGCTGTGTGTCCTTAGTTAAATTACCTCAACTTCACTAAGCCCACAATTGGCTGGAAGATGGGATGGTGGGAAGCATATCTGTCTTACATGTCTTGCAAAGTTGTATGGATCAAAAGAGGAGATTTATGTGAAGGAATATCATATGCAGATGTGGTTGTAACAATAAACTGTTCTGGGCCAGGTATGATGACTCACACCTGTAATCCCAGCTCTTTGAGATGCTGAGGTGGGAGGATAGCTTGAGGCCAGGAGTTAGAGACCAGCCTGGGCAACATAGCAGCACCCTGTCTCTAAAAAATAAATAAATAAATAGAATTAGCTGGGTGTAGTACGTGCACCTGTAGTCCCAGCTACTTGGGATGCTGAGGTGGGAGGATCACTTGAGCCCAGGAGTTCAAGGATACAGTGAGCTATGATCCTGCCTCCACATTCTGGCCTGGGTGAGAGCGAGACCCTGTCTCTAAAAGGAAGAAAAATGTTCTGTTGACCTTCTTCAGAAGTGGTCAGGCTAAGAGCTGGCCACCTTGTTCTGCAAGATAGTAACTATTTTATGGATTTGGATCTAATATTTCATCATTATGAGAATTTTGATATGTTTTATTACATTTTTATATTGCTATAAAAATGTTAAAGACTAACTCAAAAAAGCAGATCCTTAAACAATCAGCAGTTGAGCATTTCCAGTGTGGCATATTAATTCTAACTGTTTAAAATTACACAAATGTTTATTGTAATTACGATTGTATAGTATATAAATATTCTCAATGTCAGTAATGTAATTGTTTAGTATTAAAATTCTATAAACATGTTAGGTGTTTATTTTGAATATATATACATTAAAAAAATAGTAAACTTCCAGAAGATAGTAAAGACTCTGTAGAGTACCATGGAGCATCACAAATTCAATTATATTGTAGGTCCCATTATGTCTGTGAAGAATACAAGGACATTGCTATGTCTGTGTATGGTGGGAAGCCTGGCTATTAGCGTCAGTCATATAGTCATATAGGAATGATCATCCTTAGACCTCATTTTGATTGAGAAGTGATATTGTTTAATGACAAAATTGAACCTAAAGCCTAAAGACTGGGTTCCAGACCTGGTTTCTCTGCTCATGCCCATATGATAGTAGGGGAGTTGACCTTTCTGAGCCTCGTATGTAAAACTGGGATGCATTAGTTCTTTGTTGTTTTGTAACTTATTAAAAACCTAGTAGCTGAAAACCATAATTGTTTGTCATTTCATGGTTGCTGTGGGTCAGCAGTTTAGGGCACCTTGCTCAGGATCTCCTGAGGTTGCTGTCAGATGTCAGCTGGAGCTGCAGTTATCAGAGCATGACTTGGGCTAAAAGGTTCACTTCCAAGGTGGCATACTCACATAGATGGCAAGTTGGTGTTGTAAGCTGGTTCCTCTCCACCAGGGGCTTTCCATGGGTCTGTCCTCATGCCATGGGAGCTGGCTTCTCCCAGAGAGAGATCCAGGAGACCAAAGTGGAAACTGCAATGCCTTTTATGACCTATCCTTGGAAGTTGGAAGTTACACACCATCATTTCTGAGGATGTATATCACTGGTCTCACAGACCAGCCCTGATTCAGTGTGGGAGGGGACTACACAAGGACAAGAGGCAAGGACCAGTGGGGATTATCTTGTGAGGATCAGCTACCTGAGATAACTGTGTCTACCTGGCATAGGATAGTTTTGAATTTCATTTAAGAATTTATGTGAGTCCTTTGTAAACCATTAAAGCAGCATGTAAATGTGATATAAAAGTGATACTGTTCTCCTAGACCAATAAAATTGAGTCTGAATGGAAGTTGAATTATTTTGCTTTGTGTCATGTTAGCATTATTTCACCCTTTGCCTGCTCCAATATTTTCCTTCTTTTTTTAAAAAATTATTTTATCTTATATCTTTAACGTATCTTATTTTATGTTCAGGAAATATCCTCCTTTAATAATAAGCTAGAACAAAAAGGTATTTTTCAGGTTTTAACATCTTCTGGTGTTAGAAGTATTATGTTGAATGGGAGAAAATTATAAATACAAACAGTGACTGTAGCAAGAACCTGTTGGTCACCTGAGTAATATCCTCAGGTTTCACCCTAGGGAATCTTGATAAAATCTCTGAATGTCTTGTTCTTTGTACTTCTTTTTGGCAGTTCCTCTGCCTTGCCTGGATTATAGTTTTACCATATTTTCAACTGGAAACTTTTTAAGGTAGGGGCCACATCTTACTGTTGTTCAATGTCCCCCAGCACCTTTAGCACAAATGCTTTCTGCTTCATGGTGCTTAATCAGTATTTGGTGAATTGAATTGGATTGCTGGCAGAACTCCAGCCTTTGTGCCTCCCTGAAATTGCAGACGAAGAGGGTTGTGTTCTGCTGAGGTGATGGTGATGATGGTGGTGGCAGATCCTGCTGGAACCATCTTTAAACCTGTCTTATGGGCCCCTGATTTGCCACTGGAGCCCTAGCCTGTCCTAAATGACTCAGATGTTTGGACTGCTAGTTGCTTATTCTGGCTTCCTCACTGATGACCAAAGCAAGCAAGCAAACACACACCCCCAACAGTCATTCGTATGTGACTTTGAAAGTCTTGTTGAACTCTTTCTGCTCAGTTTGGTAACTCATGGCATGTTTTTGACTTCTTAGATTAAAAATACCCAGAAGGTACAAGTATGTAATAAATCATAAAAATTTAATCTTTGCAATTTACTGCAAGTTTATTTTGAGAGATGGGTCTTTGTAATGGCACTTTGACACACACACTTTTATATATCTTTCTGTTGAAAAATGTAGCATTTACAGTCACCTTTTGAAAAATCATCTTGCTTGTAGCTGGAGGACACATTGTAAACACATCAAGTTCTAGCTTTGAAATTGCATACAGCAAAGACGTTGTTTAAAGAAAGGAAATGTTTGTAATGTCATCACTTTCTGTATTTTAGGATAATTTCATTTCATATGATTTTCCCACTACGTAAAACAAAAAACAAATTCAGAGCAACTCAGATTCTTTTCTCCTTTTTGCTCTCTCCTGCGGATTGTCCTGCTGATTTCCCTCTTTAGGAATCCTTTGCTTCCTTAGCCTCACTACCTGCCTTCTCCACCTCTTGTCTGAACCTAACTCCCTTCCTGTCTTTGGACTTAGCATACTGATGACAG
This sequence comes from Cheirogaleus medius, assembly GCA_008086735.1. Classification (NCBI taxonomy): domain Eukaryota; kingdom Metazoa; phylum Chordata; class Mammalia; order Primates; family Cheirogaleidae; genus Cheirogaleus; species Cheirogaleus medius. Next base: position 29,735,671 of record VBSM01003176.1, read on the forward strand.
AGGATGAGTAGGCTACAAGGGGGGCGGAGCAGGTGTTGCGATGAGCAGTGGGGGTGTAAAGGAGAGTTGTACTGAAGCTTAGGGTGCTCCTTACTCAGAAGCTAATAGGGGAACTGTGAAGTAATGATTGCTAGGAAAAGATTAAAGTTGCTACAGATATTTGCCTTTTTTTTTAATAGACTTAATTTTTTTTAGCTTGTTTTCAGTTCGTAGCAAAATTGAGTGGAAGTTACAGAGATTTCCCATACACCCTCTGCTCCCCCCAGACAGCCTTCCCCACTATTAAGATCCCCTCAACAGACTGATATGTTTGTTAGTTGATGAACCTATATTGACACATCATTGTTACTCAAAGTCCATAGTTTACAGATCATTCTTGGCGTTGTGCAATCTATGAGTTTATACAAATGTGTAATGATCATATATCCACCATTATAGTATCATGCAGAGTGTTTTCACTGCTCTAAAAGTCCCATGTTCTGCCTATTCATCCCTCCTTTCCCCTACCCCCGGCAAACCTCTGATCTTTTTACTGTCTCCAGTAAAAAGTTTTGCCTTTTCCAGAATGTCATAGAATCATACAGCGTGGAGCCTTTTTTTGCCTTTATTTTTAGTTTGCCTGATGTGGTAAATTATTTACAAAGTATCTTGGTGTTTTTCTAGCAGCTTATTTTGTTAGATAGTTGCTTGAGTAAGAGTTTTATTAGTGTCAGATTAAAGACTGAGTAATTATTAGTAATTTAGTTTTGTTAAATACTATTTAGCATTGTTATTATGTAAGGGTAGTTTGAAGAACTTTATAAATGAATTAGCTTGTACTTTTTATGAGTACAAATTCATGGGTAAGAGAAGTCCTGTAGTCTGAACACATGAATTATGACAATACATTAGAACAGGGGTCCCCAACTTATTGTGAGTTGTGTAATTATTTCATTATATATTACAATGTAATAATAATAGAAATAAAGTGTACAATAAATGTAACGTGTTGAATCCTGAAACCTTGCCCAACCCCCCTGGTCTGTGGAAAAATTGTTTTCCATGAAACCAGTCCCTGGTGCCAAAAAGGTTGGAGACTGCTGCATTAGAAAATTAATTGCTTGAGACCTGTCTGGTGTATATGACTATGTGATATTAATACTGTAAACATTCGGTTAAAACCTTTATATTAAGGCTTGAAAAATAGACATTAAATATAAGTTTCCAGATAATAAAGTGGTGATATATAGTGAAAAGATATGGAATTGGAGTATGAAGACCTTTATTCAAGTGCTAGTTCTGCTACCAGTTGTATGAACATGAACAAGTCATTTTTTGTCTCTGAGCGTCATTTTCTTTTGGAGAAAATGGAGGTAACACATACTTCATAGGTTATTTTTGAGGACTGTATGAGCTGTTTGTGAGAATTGTGTGAATTTTAACTTATAAAGAAATGTGAGGAATTGTTTGGTTTATGAGTCAGACTTGGTTACTGTAATCAACTGTAAAATTTTTTTTTTTTAGTTTTGTAGATAAGAAAGAAAGGAAATAATGACTTGGGGCTAACAAGGCAATACTGCTGAAAAGAAGGTGATTTATATGTATTTGAGAAAAAAAATGACTGCATTTTTTACTGAAAATGTCTCATTGATTAAGCCTGCTTGTGTCTTCCTGTGAAAGGTATGCACTTTGGGGTATTCTGCCTGTGTGCTTGGCTCCTAATCATATTTATTACCTAGTTGTCAGCTTTAGATGTTAGTCCTCCTTCCAAAAGTATGAATTATATTGCCACATTTTGTGTGGAATCAGAGACACATAACTTCCTATTTTTGGAAAGAAAAGACTAGATTCTAAAGCTCTTATGACCAGTCCCTATGTGGTTCAAGCCACTAGGGCAAGGAGGAATTAGATAGAAAGATTCTGGGGAAAAGAATAGAAATAGCCTTGTGAATTTGAATTCCCAAGGGAGGTGATATATTAAATACAATTCTAGTTTCAATGAAAATGTCCCTGTAGTTTAGAACACTTAGAACGGAATTGTCAGTGATATAATGATGAATTAAAATTAGAGAAAACTTTATACTTCTGAGTTTGAGAATGCTCTATGTATGGTACTTACTTCAAGAAAAAAGTCATCTCCTGTTAATACCATTGACCATTGACATGTTTGTTGTAATCTTAACTTTTTGTGTTTCTACTAACTTAAAATAACTTTCCTTTATTACCTTCAAAATGCATCACATGGCCAAAGATAGAATGATGGAATATCCCATGGACAGAGATTTAAGAGTGACTGTTCAATCACTTACTCCTAAAGTAGACATGGGAAATCAAAAAGGAATTGTCACCAGCAAATAAGAAAGAGTACAAACAATTCCTGTTAAGTGTTATTTGACCAGTGATATTGAGAATGGGGAGAAGAAAATGTAATAAGCATTTTAGAGAAGCATGCAGTGGAACAGACTTTTCATTTTTTTAATGTCTGTGTTTGGAACAACTTTTCTGTGTAGCAGGCGCATAGAATGCCACTTTAGGGAATTGAACTGTGTGATAAGATAGATAATATTCTCTTCCTGCAACTGGTTTTTCACTACTCAGGTTAAATGTGGGGAAATTCAATGATCTTGACATTTCATGAAATCTTCCTGGACGTTTAATCCCAGATCTTAAAAGTAGGTTAAAAAAGGGATATGACAGTCTGTTTCTACTTCAAGTGGAGAAATAAGAGTGAAATTGTTTAGTGAATGGCACAATGTGAGGTCCATACTTGTCTGTTTTGGATTTTATAGTAATAAAAAATGTGGGGCAAGTCATCTATGATTTTTTATCATCAGGAGTCTCATCTTTAACTTGGTTTGATTGTTTGGTTGTTTAAAGTTAACTAGAGAGAATAATTGTTCTAAGTCCTTAGTCAAAGAAGTAGAGCAGCATGCTACCTTATTCCACCTTTCTGCAGCATTCTATTTCATAGTAGTTTAAAATTGATTTATTGGGTAAATAAGAGTATATTTGATATTTGAATCAGTTTCAAGTGTGGACACTTAAGTGCTGGTTAAACTCAAGATTGCAGTCAGTGATCTTTGTAAAATTCCTCTCTGACCAGCTCACTCTCCTGCTTAAAATGGTTCTGTGGTTCTGTTCCAATTGTCCTTAGATTAAAGGTAGAAACTTGCTTCATGTGGCCTAAAAGACCTATCCTACTTGGCCCTACTTGCCTCTCCAGATTTTTCTTTTTTTCACTCCAGCATTAGCACTTTGCACTTGAGTCAGACTAACGTATAGGAAATAAGTTATTGTTTACCTTGGCCTAGTCATATCTTCTCATTTTTTAAGGCTACAGCTTAAAGGTTTAGAGGCCTCTATCCAGTCTCCTTGCTGTGTGCTGCCATAGCACAAAATTCATTGTAAGACCTATTTGTCGACTTTTGTATAATGTAGTAGGCTCTCACTAAACAGTTATTGAGTCAAGGTGATCTTGAGTGTTTGGGGAGAGCAGAGACATCAACTTGAATGGACTTTTGAAGGAAGGGAAGAACATTCAAAATAGGAGATACAGTTTGAACAAAGACATAGTGGAAGTACCTTCATTCCTAAATTTAACATCAATGAGTAAACCACTTGGCTACAGTAAGGGACTTTGGGACATATAAGTTGAAGTTAGATTGTGGGTGACCTAAATATTAGACCTAGTTATTTATAAACAATATACACTTAATAGTTTATAAACACTAAGGAAGGAATAATTGAAGAATTTTTGACTGGGGACCCATATGGCAAGCAGTGTTTTGGGGAGAATAATACGACAAGTGTATAGGACTGGTTGGAAAGTAGAGGGGATGATGAAAAGTAGACTAATCGTGAAACTAATTTACTTGCAAGGCAGTAAGGATTTTCACTATGGTGATTGTGGGAATAGAAGATAAGAGATGCTCTGAAACCATTAAAGAAAAGAGTAATAAAACATAACTTCATAAAAATTGGGTATTGCTAAAAAAGGATGAAAGAAAACATAGTGTATCAAAAAAGCAAGAAAGGAAAAGACAAAGCAAAAAACAAGCAGGAAAAAGATTTGCAATTCATAGTATAGGAAAAAGACTCATTTTATAAATATGTAAAGAACAGCAGCAACTCAAGGGGAAAAAGGCCAATTGGATAGAAAAATGAACAAAGATGAAAAATATGAATAGTTCATAATAAGAGAAATGTAAAATAAAACTTTAATGAGATGCATTTTTTAAACCTAATTGGAAAATAAGCAAATTTTGAAAACATAAAGTATCTTTGAGGGAATAGGGGGCGAGGCAGTGTGATCCCTGATATCAGGAGTATGGATTTGTATAATTTTCATTGAGAGCAATTTGGAAATAGTAATCAAACTTAAAATACACATAGCATTTTGATTCTTCTACTAGATTGTATCTTATAGATCTTCTACTTATACTTGTGTGAAATAATATATATTTAAGGATATTCTTGGCAGCAATTAGAGACAACTTAAATACCCATCTTTAGAGGGATCAATAAATTATAGTACTTATAGTGGAATATTTAATAGTTAAAAAGAATAAGGTAGTTTTATATATACTGAAGTGGAATAATATTTAAGATATATTATTAAGTCAGAAAGGTAAGGTGTGGAACAATGGGTATTAATTAGTAGGTTATTATTTCAGAGGAGACTAAGATATATTTTCTTGTATATGCATAGAATATCTCTGGAGGGAATTATAAGAAAATGGAAAATGCCTCTGAGGATTGGAACCTGGTAGCTTGAGAACAGGGCTGGGAGGGAATCTTATTTTCCATTGTATACCTCTTTTTTTGGTATTTAAAATTTTGTATTATATAAAAATTTTAAAAAGGTGAAACATATTCAACTCAAAATGTACTTCTGTATTACATATAGCCAACTCTGAGAAATTAGGGAATAAAAAATGAATTAAAAAAGAATCCTCTTGTTCATATATCTGATAAGGGGTTAATATTCACAATATATAAAAACTACAACTCAACAAGAAACAACCTTACTGAAAAAGGGGTAAAGGACTTGAATAGACATTTCTCCAAAGAATGTATAAAAATGGCCAGTAAGCACATGAAAAGATGCTCAACATCACTAATCGTTAGGGAAATCCCTATCAAAACCACAATGAGATTCTATCTGGTACCCATTGGGATAACTGACTGGCTACTCTGGAGCTTTATGGAAGTGTTTGTCAGCAGAGATGACCAACCAGACATAGCTGTTTTCTTCTTGATTTTCTCTCTCATTTAAAACAATTTTTAAAATTGACATATAATAATTGTACTGGTTTTCTCTTAATATTGTAAAATACATTGTCCTTTTTTCTCTTTCTGTTCTGAGAGTATGTGCGTGTGTGAGCCTGACTTCTGTTTGCACTTTGTTCTTGGTGTTGCATCTTAATTCTGTCTCTCAGAATAAGAGAGAGGGTTGCAGTTTTTGTCTTTTTCTTCCTTGAGTTTGTCTCACTTTTGTTTTGTTTGGGGTATAAACCACTCCCCTTTAATCCTTCTGTCTTATCTCTTGCCATGCTGATTCTGCCTGTTTCATTCTTAGATTGGGCAGTTACATTCTTTTTCCCATTTTAAAAAAAGCCAATATAACATTATTTTATGAATGTTGAATGTAGGTCTCTCCTCCCCAACTGCTTTCTCTGACCTTATTTTGCTGCTGCTACAGTAAGCATGAGTCCTGCCATAGAGGCCATCTTCTCTTAGCTGTCTCCCAGACAGTGGAGCAGAATATGTCTAGTATACAAAAGGTGAAGATGTTTTATTCTAAAGCTTTTTCATAAGTAAATTCATTGGGCTTTATTGATTTTCTCTGTGACAGGTGAGGTATCTAATTTAGTTGCTTTGTTGATGTTTTGCTGTTTTGTCTCTTCATGCTATAACCTTGCCCTTTCTCTCGTTGCATTAAAGAAATATGAACTGAATTAAAGTTGATAGGAACCATACTCAATTTTAAGGATAGAATTTGTCCTTTCACCAGGTATTACATTGCTCATTTAATTTTTTTATCTCTTTTTTTCCCCCTAATTCTCAGGTATTAAAGCCAATAGGATACACACACACACACACACACATCCACACCATTCAACGAAGGTAGATGGGTTAGATTGTGAATTCATTTGTCTTGCTAATTTTTCTCTCATGCTAGGAAAGGTGCAGAAAAAAGTCTGAGAAAAAGTATTTTCTGTTCAGCTTCTATTGGAAAGACTTAAAGTAGTCAAAGGGGAAAGACAGATATATTCTCAAGGATTTTTATTTGATTATGGAATAAAAATTTTTTGATGGTTTATCTGAAGTGTGATTCTTTTTTTAGGGTAAGTTTGACGTTCTCTTTGCATTGATTTGCGTATCTTTTAACAAATATATGATTGGATCTGAAGATATAAAGACTATACATTTGCTATCATACAACATTTAATTTTGTGATAATATCATTGACTGTCTAATTTTTATCTTTGTTTATTTTTAACTAAAGCATCTGATTGGTTAGAAAACACGCTGTTGAACCAGTACCTTAGGATTAATCAAGAGTGGTCTTGGCGTACAGAGAAGGATTATCCTAGCCCTTTGGCCAACACATATTTTTGTTCTCAAGCAGACTAATACGGACAAATTGGTGGGAAGCTTGTTACACTAATCGGCCCTTCCCAGTTGTAGGAGGTGACTTGGGTGGTATGGTGGTGGTTACATTAGCTTCCCATTTGAAAAGTGGAGCACGTTAATACAGTCATGAATGTTTAACACATAGGTAATGAACTACTGCAGAAAAAGTAGTAGTTTAAAATTAATTGCAGTTTTAGTTTAAATGTAGTTGATCTTTAAGTGCTTTGTTCTGTATTTGCTTTTATATTTGCTGAAAATATTACCCATGAAGATTATGCTTTAAACACTGAAATGTTTTCCTAGTATTAACTAAACAATTGTGGGAAATGTTATACTTGAAAGGTCACGTTGATTTTGTGGCATTTCCAATTTTACATTTTATACATAAAGTTGAATTGGTTTAGCTCCTAGTTGAGTGTTTAAAGATCCGGGTAATAAATGTAGAAGGGAAATTGCAAAAGGGCACTATGTTTTGGTATGCACATATCTTTCATCTTTCTTTTGTTTCAGCAGTGAAATTTCAAATCCTAAGAGGCAATTGAGAGTGCTGAGAAGACAGCAGGATAATAAGGGCCTTCAGTACTTGTTAAGTCTAAAGACAACTCTAATTATATTTTTCTATTAATTGATGCTGCACATAGACTTTGTCTTTTCTTCCTTTTCTACCCTCCCCCATTTGAATGAGACTTGAGCATTTACCTTTTACATAGTGGGTTGAATTAATTGTGTATTCAGAACACTTTTTCCAAGTAAGTTGCATCTGAATGCTGTAGTAGCAGTTATAAAATCAATAACTCATTCTGCCCCATGTTTTATTGGAGTGTTGAATATTTATTGGGAGTGGTGAGTTACTGGGAGGCAGCATAGCATAGTGCTTAAATATACAGGCTAGGGGGTCAAGTAATCTGAATTCAGCTCTGATATTTACTGTTTGTATCACCCTGAGAAGATTCCTTAAACACTCAGAGGATCAGTTTATATCTTTTAAAATGGAGATAAAATAGGTTTAATGCAAAGATTAATGGAGGTAATTAGGATAACAAAATTTTTTATTTTACTATTTTTAATACAGTGACACAATATTTTAGACAACACACAATGAACAGTCTTTGCTAGACTGAAATTTTTATTTCATTGGTTTTATATTAAAATTGTTATTTACAGTTTTTCTTTCTTTTCCAATTAATACTTTCTTTGGAGTTTGTGGATTTGATCATAATTTGTGGAAGAGTAATTATGACTGATTTGTGAATGGCTAATCACTCTATTAAAAATGAAACAAAACCTTACTGTACCATTAGTCAAAAATTTTTATGTACTTGTTTAATATTTGTACTGAAGTTAATACCCGAAATATGACAAAATGTTGGTATAATTTTGGCCAAGGAAAAATAACCTTTTGAATATTTCCTGGAGGATTCTGTTACCCACATCTAACTTTTAAAAACAACCTTTCATTTGTGATTTTATTGGCTGTTTTGCTTGACATATATGAAGAGGTGAAATTGCCATTTTTCTTTTTAATTACTTGGATGACAAATTATCTGGCTGGGGAAAGGTCATTGTGTGATGTATCTAGTCTTATTTTGCAGAACAAAGCTACATTAGGTTCTGAAAAACTTCATTATTCAAAACTGATAGATATTAATTTAAATTACTTCAAATTTCTATATGGCTCATATATATTTTTCTAGCTCATATATTCCCTAGAACCTATCAAGATTGTTACTGGACTTTCTAAGCCATCTACTGTCACAGCCATTGCAACACTCTCTAATACTATTAGTAGTGTTGATGAGACGATAAAAATAAGTTTCTTACAAAATGGGAGAGGTCGGGTGATTATTCTCAGGGTTACTAAGCTATTGATGAAGATGAAAACAACTTTGGTGACCAGTATAAAAATAATTAGTTTTATTTATTATTATTGGTCCTTATTTGCAAATGGAGTCATTCTTTATCTTTGCTGCTGAAAGTTGGAATATACTAGAAGCTTCCCTAAATGTATATATTTTCCCATATCACCCAACCAGCCCCTCAACAAGTATTTATTAAATGAGAACAGGTATGAAGTAAAGATCAGACAAGAAATTTAACAGTGTCATCATTAGAAGTGTTGACCTTGCAGCAGAAATCAAAAGTGGTCTTGGAGCATGAGCACAATGATGATGATGGTGGGATACATCATGGAAGATAGATATTATAGTACTGAGAGGGAGGGGAAATTCCAATGTGGAATATAAAGGCCTGAGGTTAGACTCATAGAACCATAGCTAGTTGGAGTTAGAACCTTAGAGGTAGTCAGTTCAAATAAATGATTTTTTTTGCTCATTGGCACAGCTAGGACTTGAATCCAAGTCTTCTGATTTCTAATTGGGCACAGAGCATGAGAGGAGAAAAGATTTAGCTCTAGAACAGGGTGGACACTTGGTTCTTTGGGACTGACAGATGCATGGAGGGAGGCGTATTAGGTGGCTTGCATGGCTCTCTATACAGCCTGACCTGGCTACTCATTTTCTCCCTTACTCTTCTGGCCGGCATTTACAGGAATGGAGTATCTGACACAACCATATGAAACTGACTTTCTATCAACATTGTACGTAAGCGGAAATATAAATGGTTTCTACAATTACAAAAGCAGTCAAGATACATTTATTTGGCACCTGCAAATGCTTAGCACAATTCTAAGAATCTAGGATATACAGGAAGGAGTGAGACATTGTCCTTGCCCGTTAGGGGCTTACAGTCTAGTTGAGGAGAACGGCCATACCTGTGAACATTAAGAATCTTGGGTGCCAAGTGAGGGTGTGGCTAAGTGAATGCCAGAGGAGTCTGGAAGCAGAAGAGGGCACTGTGGGTTAGAGTGCTCATGTAAGTTTTCCCAGAAGAAGCGAGAATTAGGTTTGTTTCTTCTCAGCTCAGTGGATCTTATGAATAATTTTATGTGTTCAGCTCTAAAGGTTTCTGGTTCACCTAACTTGTTAAGTTACAGAGCTGGGACTTGATTGCAAGTGTTTCTGTGACTTGTAGTCGAGTAACAGTCCAAAATTTCACATTTTTGTACTGTTTTGCACAGGTTGGCAGGAAGTTTCTGTTGGAGGGAATCCCATTGCTGCTCATCACTCCTCAGTGTGTTCACCAGCAGATCAAATTCTCCACACAGGTCTTCTGGATGTTGCATGATGGAGTCCCCCTTGGTTTCGGTTACCCTGTGCCCTTTTATTCCTTCATTGGCAAAATAGCTAAAATTGCTAGTTAACTATGACTTTGGTGCATCTTTCCATTTAAGGTGATTTTTCTACCAAGAAACTATTAAAGTGAAATGGGAAATTTGTCTACAGTATATGAAACACAGCAGCAGCTGGCATGTACAGTGGGCTTCTGTTGTTCAATTAGATTATTTTGGTGTTCTATGTTATGAATCATTAACTTGAAGATTGATACATAAATAATGCCATTAAACATAAGAGAAATCAATTTAGAAATAGCTCCATCAGAGAATAAATGTACTCATCAAAACTCATATTATTTTTCCTCTACCTGGATATTTCTGCATTCAAATAGTATTTCTCATTTTAGCACAAATAAGGGCCTATAAACCTGACAGACTTGAATTTAGTTTAACCAAGAAATATGAAATACATTAAGGCTTGAATTATATAGTGCAAACCTTAAGTCATTGCTGATTCTTTAAGGCAGTGGTTTTTACACTTTTTATTTTCTTCTTCTTATTTTTATGTATTGAATCTTTCACTGGAAATCATGCTTGGAATTCCATTATTTTTTATAAAAAGGAAACCAACAGATAAAAGCAGAGTGGCTCTGATTGAGCCAGGGGAGTTGGGGCTCAGAGCTCTCTTTGCTTAGTGACTGTTACCCCCAGCCTTTGAGCCTCCAGTGAATCCTTAGGATACCATGGAACATGGATTGAAAGACATCACTTTTAAGGAAAAACAAACTAAATGCTTCCAGAAAATAAGCTGTTAATTGAAAAAAAAATTCTTAGTGCCTTGTAGTTGAACGGTTTGTGAAAATTACTTGATCCTTCTTACACATCTTTATTGCCTTTGGACATGAGTGCCGTGCTATGATTTATTGACAAAAACCCACACAAAATATCTCCCCAAAGTTCAATATAAATATATTAACAGTATACACATGTATGTGTGTATATGTATAATTTCATTTAAAAATCACTTTATTCATAAATACCTTCAATTATGAGGTAAAACAGGTGAGGGATGGAGATAGTTATTTATGTGCACATGGTACGCACACACATGCACACACATGCACACACATGCATGCACACACATGCACATGTGCACACACACATGCACACACACACACATGCACACATACGCATGCACACTTTGTTGGATGTGGTTGGACAATGCCTTTCTTTCAATCTGTGCCACCAGAGCATATACGTTACATTCTGAATATGATGTAGAAAGTCTATGTGGAATTTTACAAATTATTTTTAGTAACAAATTATTAGAAATGATTTATTAATTTCTCCAATAAAACTGTATTGAAAGTTGAACACCTAAGTGCCGGGCACTGAAGTATGGCAGTGAACAAAATGTTTCTTCCCTCACAGAACTCACAGCTGATTGGGGTTAAGGATGAGAAAATCAGGTGGAAGCACAGAGTGTTATGGGAACGTAGAGGAAAGGCAGCTAATTCAGACTTGGAGAGACAGGATAGACTTCCCGGTAGAGTGATGTCTAAGCTAACCTGAAGAATGAATAAGAGCTGACCAGAACAAAGAAAGGTGGAAAGAGTGATGTATACAGAAGGGAGAGCATGTATAAGGGTCCAGAGGTAAGTAAAAGTATGGTACTTTCCAGAAATTGCATGGATCTGGGTTTGGTTGGAGCATGATGTGCTAATGAAAGAGTAGGAATGATGAGACTAGGGAATCTAATCAGAATTAGACTTGTATGCTAAATCTAAGAAGCTTGATATTATGCTATAGAAAATGGGGAGCTATTGGAGGATTGCAAGCAGGAGAAAGGATGATTTGTATTTATTTCATGAGAGGCACGTAGGCTAACTACCATGTTGACCTTGGGTCAGGTGTTTGGATGATAACAGTCATTCTCTGAAAGTGGAAGGGCCAGAGAGTATAGAATAGTGTATAGTTTGTCTTCCCATAACATCTCCAATTGCCTCTATTCTTTATAAAATCTTTCTTTCTTCATGTGATTTTTATGGCCCTCTTAACCTTATCACAAGGCTGGCATAATTCAAAAGAACAATGTATAATGTTCAGTATCTATGTAGATACTATATAGATATGTCTTTATTCTTTCAGTATAGAAACTGGCATGATGCCTGGCCCATAGCAAGTATTCAGTAAATGCTTATTTATGTGAAAGGAATAAATACCAGAGAAAGAGATACTAATTGAATTCTTTTCATCATAATGATTTCTTTGCTCCTCCTAACATGTCCTTTAGGCTGAGATAATTTCTGTGTCAGCTGTTCCTTAACAATCTCACAAGGGTCCAACCAACCATTGTGTACTAGTACTAATGATAATTAATAAGACATTGTATGTTTTAAATAGTCTAAATTCACAAGCTTTCATTTTACTACTAGACCCCAAATTCAATTAATAGTTGGATATGTTAATAATAATCAAAGAACAGTGAAAAATGAACTCAGCTCACAGTTATTTTTTGGAAATTAGTATAGAAGGATCTATGAATTGAAAAATTTTCTTTGTACTTGCAAAGGAACTTCTTTTCTTTCTTTTCCTTTTTTATTTTTTAAGACAGGGTCTTGCTCTGTTGCCTGGGCTAGATTGCAGTGTGGTGTCATCATAGCTCGATCAATCCTCCTGCCTCAGCCTCCTATGTAGCTGGGACTATAGGCATGTGCCACCACATCTGGCTAATCTTTCTTTCTTCCTTTCTTTCCTTTCCCTTTCCTTTCCCTTTTCCTTTTCCTTTTCCCTTTCTCCTCTCCTCCCTCTCCTCTCCTCTCCTCTCCTCTCCTCTCCTCTCCTCTCCTCTCCTCTCCTTTCCTTTCCTTTCTTTTCTTTTCTTTTTTTTTGGTAGAGACAAGTGTCTCATTCTTGCTCAGGCTGGTCTCGAACTCCTGGCCTCAAGCAATCTTCCTGCCTTGGCCTCCCAAAGTGCTACGATTACAGGCATGAGCCACTGTGCCCTGCTGGGAACTTCTTTTTTAAACATGCTTCTGAGAATGGTCATAAAGGGAACTTACTTTAAAATAATATTTCGTATTAATAGTTTATAAAGTTTTTTCATGGTATATTACTTGTATGAAATTAAATTATCTAATTTACCTTTTGAAGCTAAACAACTATATTTTTAAATTGCCTACATTCAGAAAATATGCAGATTCAAAACTATTTTTCAGTGGTTTATACTCATTAATGACTTTAGGTGATCAAATTTTCCCATATTTAGCCATTGGGATCACATTGCAAGCTCCTGTGTTCTTTTGATGTACTTCCATCATTTTTCTGAGTACTTCTTTACTTGGTGGCATAATAAGATGTTCCACACTCATCTTATACCTTCCCTGCCCCAGCCCTGGAATCAGCCCTTTCTCTGAAGAGCCATATTTCTTCATCGTGGGGAATGGTCCTAGAACCTAAGAACTGGGTACTAGATGTACTAATTGCCATTTCTTTAAAATAGTCTTTATTTCTAGAGCCCCACAGCATTCTTCGTGACTTCTGCTTGTGTGCCTCTTATCTCCCTTTTTCCACAGTCAGCACCCTGCCCCCAACTAATGCCTATACTCATTTGCTTAGTCCTACACGGTATTTATAATAGTTTTGGAATTGTTCCTTCATTGTTTGCATTTCTTTTCCCCCACCTCCAACCTCAGGGTATATAATCCAATACTGTGTTGAGAAGTTCGTTGGATTAGTCCCTCTCCCCTGATAGTTGATGCTGTTTATAATTCCCTGTTTTGTTTAGATTTTAAGTGTGACAAAAATTTATATATAAATAAAAATGAGTGGTGTAAATTAAAAAAATTAGTGGGATTATTTTGACCTGCATCGGATATCTTTCATTAGAAACTATCACTGAAGCAAAATAAAGTATAAAGGTTTTCCTTTCTTTTACTTTTCTCCCTGCATCCCTCCTTCCTTCCTTTTCTCTTTTTTGTTTTCTTTTGTTCTGTGTTTCTTATGGAATGTTCTCTACCTCATTGTATTTTACTTAAAATAGTAGAGGCATTTCTGCTATTAATGACATATATGCATTCCTGAGAATCTTTAATTATGCAAAATCATGTCCTAAAATTTGTAGGGCTTACAAGGAAAATAGGACTAGGAACAGATTATTTAAAACCAGTGGAATTTTGTAAACAGGCCTAAAGAAGTAGCAATTGTAATAAAAACAGCACCATTAAGTCCCTACTGGCATTTGCACCCAGCATCACAATCAATCTTAGCCTTAAACCCTGGTTTTCTTCCTTTGTTATAGGTCCTTAAAGTCATCCACTTCTAACACAGAACAATTTCATCACAGTTAAAAATCTGCTCCAGGGTGTTGATCTGTCAATTTTATTTTATTCTAAACACAAGGGAAATTATCTTTGCATTTCACTTGTTTTCAGTTTTTCACTGTTATAAATAATGGTGTATTGAAAATCCTTGATTATATCTTTGCATACATAAAATAAATTCCTGGGAGTGGTACCTCTGCATTAGAAGGTGTGTTCATGTAACATTTTGGTACATATTGCTGTATTATATTCAAGAAAGGTTGTACCCATTTATGTTCTCAAGAGTGCATGAGAGTTTCTATTTTCCCTTACTGGATACTGTCAGTTTTTAAAACCTTTGCCAGTCTGTTAGGCTAAAAAAGGGATATCTTGTTTTTATTTGTATTCATTTTATTATTAGTGTGATTGAACATCTTTTTATAATTGTGTAGTATCCTTATTTTGTTTCAGTGAAATTCCCTTCCATGTATTTTACTCCCTGTTCTCTCATAACTTTTGTCTCTTATAAGAATTGTATAATTTTAGCGATATTGAGCCTTTGTGATTAATATATGTTTCAATATTTAAATCTCATACTCATTATCATTTAACCTTATTTATGGTATGCTTTGATTTTTAGGTAGTGAAATCCATCAGTAATTTTCTGTCATGTTTTTTGGGTTTGTAAAATGTTCAGAAGGGCCTCTTTCTGGAAATCCTTAAAAGATTGTTTGCATTTATTTTCTTTTATTACTTTACTATTTTTATTGATTACATTTAATGTTTGACTTCTCTGGAATTTATTTTCTTATAATGAATTAATTAAATAGCTAGCTTTCATTTTTTTTCCTCCTCCAAATTGTGGCTAGTTGTTTTAACATAATTTATTAATTCAACTCCCTCTCTTCCCAATGTGAATAACAACTTTATCTTATACCAAGTTTCTTTGTGTCCTTGGGTCTTTTTGTGGGTTCAATATTATGTTAGTTACTTCTATAAAACAAATTACCCCCAAACTCTCAGTGGCTTAACATTTATCATCTCACATAGATTATTGTATTTCATTGCAGATTCCTGCTTACAGTATTTTTTTAAAAAATTGTTTCACACTATTTTATGTTTCCATGAGTAATTTTGGATGTTTTGATTGGCAGATACATAGTAACTTAAGGGCATTACATGTTGATGAAATTTCATGGTTATCTTGAAACAGTATCTTCTAATGTATAGGCAAGTATGCAAAATTAAAACAAGGCATTTAAGTGTGGAGAACAATCTAAACAGCATCTCAGCTCCATATGCTGTAATACTCACCAGAGGCTCATTATAATCCCTGGGCTTTCTGTGCAGCAGACACTTGAGTCCGGGTAGTGCTGTGCTCCATCTGCCTTAGTCCCCAGGCTACGGAGTGTAAGCTGCTTTGTACTCTGACCTCTTCTTGGCTGTATTTATTTATTTATTTTTACTTTTTTTTTCTTTTAAAACATATACTGACAGCTTGTCCTTTGTTGCTATTCAGCAATTGCATGTGCCTGTTTGTGTGTGCACATGTACACTTGGGCTTACAAGCTTAAAGGACCACAATCACTCATTCCAAAGGAGTTTGTTATTGTTGCTTTCACCTTAAATTGCAAAAATCTTCATTTGGCTTGCATCTTTACTACTGAGCCCGCACCATTGCTGTGTGAGCTCCCCATGGACTTACAGCTGCCATAGATGGGCTGTGGGCAGCCTTCCAAATCTTTTAGCCATAGTTTGGACAGGTTTTATTTTTGACAGACTAATCAGAGCCTTAATGTGCTTCCCTGGTGGGGGAGCCAGTGTTTCTAATTTTTCATATTTATTGTTCTATTAAGAGTAGTTACAATCCCTGGGCTGGCCTTAAGTTTGCTGATTAAATTGTATTTTTCAGTCCTACATTTTTGTGACCTTACCTTTCCATCTTTGTGCCTTTGGGGTCTAGTGGGCTTGGTTGTTTTGAGAAATGTTCCTACTCCTTATTCCCAACCCTGATCAAAGGGAAAAGCCATGTTGGTGTGAATTTGAGTTGGTATGTTATATTTACTTACAGGCATTTGTATTCTGGTAAACAAAATATGTGAGACAAGAAGGGTAGGGATCAGGATAGGATTTTCATGAATCCTGAAATCATGTTCTTTTAAAAAAGTCTTTTTATTCTACTTACTGTGAGCTAGTGACTTTTCCCCTACTACTCATGTTATTGTTTGATGCTCACTAATATTCTTCTTGCTTATTTTGTGCCCTTCATTTTTAAGGTTCTGAATGTTATTTTTTTCCTTATTTCCCCTGTCTCATTCCTATTTCTTAGTTTTGATTTTTGAAGGGTTTTTGAGATTATTTTTGAGAAGGGTGCCTTTTCTGTTTACAGTCTTTCTTTATTTTTTAAAGCCAATTCCACACACAGCTCAAATGCTAAATAATGCACTATTTTCTTCGTAGCTACTCAGTAAGTATTCCTGATACTAGAAATATATTCTTTTACTAATCAAAAATATTATTGCTTTAGGAATAGATAGACTTATGGTGAAATAGCCCAGCATCCTCTAATTGCTTTGTTTGGGTTGTGGATAAGTACCTGGTCTGTTTCATTTACACATGTATTTAAGTTGCCACATTGTTAGCTTAAAATCCACATTGCCTTTGGCTTCTACTTAATGATAGCAGTTATGCTTTTATATTAAATTAGAAAAACATATAGAGTGCAGTGTTGAAATCCAAATTTTGTGATTATTAGGGTTTAAAGCTTACCAAGCTTTTCTTTCCTAATGGTATCGTTTAATAGGATTTTTCTCATTCTATAATAAGCTATTCACTGTATTATTAATTTTTATGGTAAACTATTTTTGCAGAATTTATGGAATTTTAATCACTGAAATTTGAGATTGAGCCTTAGTGCTGTCAAATGGCTTCTATTTGGAGTTATAGGATAAGGATAACTTATAGGATGAGGGTAGCCTGATCCAGTTCTTAGAGAGGCCTAGTGTATTGTTATGAATTTTTGATTTATAATATATGGTTTCCAAAAACACTGGAGCCATGAAGATTTCCATATTGCTAAGGAAAAAACAAAACAAAGCAAATCAAAGAATTAGTATTAAATTCAGTCTTATTCCTACTTCTCTTAATACCTATTCTGTTCCTAGGTCTGGCCAGCATTCTCACTATCTCAAATAGGCCATATACACTTTTACTTTTATGATAATATTTTCCTTTTATCTGAGAGATTTACCACATGTAATTTCTTCTTTTATTTCTAACATTTTAATGAAAAATTTTAAACATACAGAAAAGTTCTAAGAATTTTATAGTGAATATTCTCAAACCTACCACTTACATTTTAAATCATTTTTTCTTTTCAGCTTTTTTCATCATGAATTTTTTCCTTGCAATCGCAGGCTTTACTTACCTCTCCCCTTCCATGATTATTATATAATATAATTTATTCCTGTGGTCCAATTCTGGCACTAAGTCATATATTTCCTTTTTTTTTTTTTTTTAAATCTCAAAACACCTAAGATGGTGCGGAACACATTCTTGTCAATGTGTTCAATTGGTGAAGCCCCTGACCAGTCAAATCTTAGAACAGGATAAGGTTCAAAGCAGAACAAAATGATTAGTTTATGTATTAGGTATACCTAGATGGGCTTTATGGGTTTATTGTATGTAATGGACATCCTTAATTCTGTATCCTTTTTTGATTTGTTATTGCTAGTCCTCTTTCTTAGACATGGCTAGTGCTTTTATCTGAAAAAAAAACAACAACAACAACTTTTATTTGATGATCTAGCCGTTGTTCTTTGAATACATTACATGAAATATATTCAGATACTAGTTATGTGGATGGTTTATTTTTTTTTTCATACAAATGCTTACTTTAAAAAAACCACACACACACACACACACACACACACATACATACTTGTAAACATTCTGAACCTCCCAAAACCCTACAAGATATCACAGATGAAAACATTTGGCTTGGTGAGATGAAGTGATTTTGTCCAAAGTCACATGAATGAATTGTGATTTGAACTATTAGATTCAAAGCCCACCAGCTGTTCATTGGCTTTCCCTCTTTGCTGATGCTGCGTCTGCAGAGGACTCAAAGACTCACCTGAGACAGGGTGTGGCCTGCTCTTCCACTGAGGTAGAGGAAAGGGTGTGCATAAGTGTATGATGTTTGCAAGTTGAAGGAGTCCTTACTAAAAACTCAGAAAGCCTTTATGAATTTCCATGTCCTAGTTGTTCCCTGGTGGTATTTTCTCTCTATACCAGTTTTACTAGAGTATGACTTTGAAATTCATTTGTTTTAAAATATTGCTGACTTAAAATTTAATATGTAAGTTCTAATCTTCCTTCTCTTACTATGCAGGTGCTTAGCAATTTACCAATAGAGAGTTACAATTACCTCTATCAAAGAAGCAGTTTAGGTCAAGATAGAGGGCCTTTAGCTTCATCATTGTACCAGTGTTAGCTTTTTTATTGGGTATCTTTGCTAGAATATGATTCACTTTATGCCTTATCCCATTATGTTTTTCCTTTTATTATTTTTGGCTGGTTTCATTCATTCATTCTTTTCTCTTCCTCTGTCTTGTTTTTTGTTGTTGCCATTTTTGTCCTTTCTGAGAATTTTCAAGTGAGAACTGTTAAGTCAGACAAGTTAAAAGATAAGATATTTGATACTAGTACTCATATTCTAAAGAGTGCTAAGTGTCTGTTTATGACATATAGTTTGTTCATAATGTGAAAGGAGCAAGATGGTCCTGCAAAAAAAAATTTTTTAATTGGTTTTTGTAGATTACTTGGCCAGATCTGCTTCCATAGAACCAAAGTTATTCTAATTCACCAGTTATTCTTTTTTCCCTTGTATTAGTCCAGATGTATCCAAATGCCTCCTGGTTTCTCATGTTCTTAGATTCTGTTTGCAGAGCCAGGTTATTGGTGCCAGGAGTTGCTAGAAAGATCCATGGAGGAGAATACCCTGATTATATGTGGTTATCTACTTGTTTCTTGTGATTTTGTCACAGGTCCCTCTGGGGGTGAACTGTGGCTTGCTCAATCTGGAATCTTAACATAGTGCCTAACACAAAACAGGTACTTAATGTTGAAAGAAGGGAAATGCAAGCTCCACCTGAGCAAGGACCATGCTAGCTTTGTTCTACATTGTATTAATATATTTGTCCCTTAGCCAGTTCCATTATATATGTTACATATATATGTATTGAATGATTCAGGGATTGCATGTCAGATTTGCTTGGATCCTTGCTCTTGTGTTCTCTGATTTTCATGATTTGATAGTTTCCTCTTTATAAATAAAATCTTGATTTTGTTATCCAAATGTGTAGGCTTATTATGATGATTGAAAGGTTACATTTTACATAAGATACTGCTTTATAAGATTATTTTTCTCTTACATTCAAACCTCCCACACAACTTTTAAATAGTTTTTATAATTAGGATGACTTGTGGTGGATTTATCCACCTGCTTGCTATGGATGAGTGATTGGTGACTTGTACAGGCTGAAATATAAACAGGTTTAAGAACGATTTTAGATGAATTCATGCATGAGCAAGTCACAAGTTGTCTGGGAAGGAGAGGCATTTACAGTGTGTGTTGTTATGTGGCTGAGGTCAGCATCACCAGGAAATGTTAACTTGTAGCTGCTACCAGGTGACAAATATGATTTCAACTGATTCTGAACGCTTATTTAAAAATATTCTTAGCTTAAGTACTTCCACAATGAACCAGATGGGCTTACTACTTAAATAATAATTTTCTCAGGAGCAATGTTTTAAACCTAAATGACTTGCATAGTTACTGGAAGAATGAGGTAACTGATAAAAATTATTCCCTTTTTGCCAGAGTTGATTTTGGTACCTCATTGTTATCGCTTAAACAAATTTTCTCAGAGGAAGCAAGTGCTAGGTGCTTATTACTATGGTGGTTTTAAACATTTAAGATGTGGATAAAAGATCAGATCATCTGAATGATTCTTTGGCAATTTCTATAGACAAGGAAATATATTAACCTTACCAAAATGTGAATGCCATAGAACTTTAACAATTTTATTTGATATGACTGGACTTAGAAATGTAGTGTTCATTCCTTCATTTATGTATGGCTTCTTTAGTATTTAAGTGATAGTTGAAGCTTTGAATAGTGTTTTCTTATTATGATATATAGATAGCCCTCACAATTCAGGTAGGACAGGGCTGAATTGACCCTTTTCTTTTGAGCCTCTGAAAATAGCAGCTGCTTGTACCTTGTTTGCAGAGTAGCTTTTATTTTTCCCTTGCTCCCTTAGCTTGGAGCAAGATCTGCACGCTATCAGATTGGCACACTTCCCACATGCTCCTTTATAATCTCTCAGTGAAAAAACTACTTGCCCTGACTTTGTTGTGCAGGGGACGGTGGCAATGCTCTTGTCAGCAGTGGAGTTGTGGAAATGAGAAATGAAAGAGTAGCAGCTTTCAGGGCTTTATGTATATTTAAAATGTTCTTTTACATGATCAGCATTGATTCCAGCTTCTTGTCTGCTGCCCCTTTTAACTAGTTATTTAATAAAAATTAACTTACTTCTTTTCAATGCTTAAAATTAAATCTCAAACCTAAAAGACAACTTCTTATCTTTTCTGAGTCAATAATAACATGAGTGTTTGTCTTAGTATCTGCCAAAGTCCTGGAGAAACACTTAAAAAACAATAACAAATTATAGAAACGAAGAATGCTGGTCCTTAGAAAGGACATTAGAAATAACTCTAAGCCTCTTCTTGTTATAAATATGGAAACTGAGGCCCAGAAGTGACTTGTTCACAGTTGTACAGCTAGTTATGGGCTGAGTGAGAAACCCACCTCGGGGCTCTGACCCTCCCTGTGGTGTTCCTTCCTGAGTAGCAGGGACTGAATGGAGTAGGAGTATATAGGAGGGCATTATTAGTAAAGAAGGGGGGGCTCAAAATTCTGGGAATGTGAATTTAATGCAACTTATATTAATGTGTTTTTTCCCCATTAATTTACCTTTTAATCATGCATACTTCCTTATAACTGGGATGGCTGTGGTATCATCTGTAAAAGCATTCCCAGTTTCTATTCTGAAGGTATTCCCAGCTGTTTTGTGAAGGTCCTTGCCTGCAGGACATGATGAACAGCAAAGAGAATACATGCTTTCATTCTGGGGCTCTCAGAATAAAAGTAGCAAAGTAGAGAGTTTAAAAGTAGAGAGTTTAAAAACTCTCAAGAAGTTTTTAAAATGTGTGGTATTCCCTCATAGCCTGCATTGGTTGCATAAAAACATTGTAGTCAATTATGGGTATGGATTGCTGTATAAATAGAGAATAATCTTGCTCATTGTATTTTGTACTACTTAGAGTAGCAGAGAGACTGGGCTGAGAAAGTGTAGTTTGTCTAGTGTGATGGGAGAGAGATTAAGACGAGTGTTACCCCATATTAATTGTATATCAAAGTGACTTCTTAGGGCAGGGACTATCTTTTTTAAATGTGAGAAATCAACAAAAGTTCAAAGAAGAAAATGGTCATTATCTCCATTCCCGGCATCTAGAATTAACCACTGTCAACATTTTGATGCCGATTTTTTCCTTCTTTCTCTATATTTTAATAATTATACAAGTGACACATGGGTGTTTATTCAATAATTAAAACAATACAAATAATATTTTAAATACTTTTATATGCATATATAAATTTACATAAAAATATGAAGTATTGTTAGAGTTTTTAAATGGTATTATTCTGTATGCTTAGCCATCTTTATATCCTCTGCACTTAACATTGGTGCTTTACACTCAATAAATAAATGCTTACTGAAGTAAAAGTTCACACAATAAATGTTATATATGTTAATACTTCATCCAAACTGAACTTCTTTTAGTTTCTTAAATAGCCACATTTTATTTTGCCCCAGGCCTTAACATATGCTACTCCTTTTGCCTGAAATGCCCAGGTCTTACCTCCAATGCCATTTTTTGGGGACATATTCCCTGATCATTTTCTGATGAATAGATTCCTCCATGCTCTTATGCTTCAGGGCCATTGTCTACTTTTAATGCTCATCCACTAGAAATACTTATTTAAGGGCAGTCTTCCCTGGTACATCGTAACTCCCTGAGAGCAAGGAACACATCTTGTTCACTGAGTGAAAGTTTGAGGAATGGAATTATGAGCATGTTTTTAATATTTTGGCATGTAATTCAAGGGAATGACAAAATAACAGTTCTTGAACAGGTCACCACTGCCTCATGACACTTCTTTCTCTTCTTCCTTCCCCCACTATTACCCATCTGTTTGCAGAGCCCATCAATTTAACCTCTAAAATATCTGTGTTAAATTTGCCCATTCTAATGCATCTCCCACTACCATCCTAGTCCAACCTAATATCATCTCTTGCCTTGGACCACTAGAATACTCTTGTCTCTCTGTATTCATTCTTGCCCTATCTAGTCATTCAGCTAGAATGGTCATTTTAAAATGCAGATGTGATCATTCACCTCTCTTTTAAAATATTTCAAGTACTTCTCATTTGCCACAAAATCCTTCCAAGACCTATGAGGTCCTAGCAGCTCTGGCATTTATGTTGCCTCCTCTGGTTCGTGTCCCACTGTACTTTGCTGTTTTCTCTGTGCTTTGTCTATACCAGCCTCCCTTCAGCCGTTCCATCACAACATGGTCACTCCTGCTACAGGGACTTTGCCTGTCATGTGGCTGCTCTGTGGAATGCCCTTCCCTAACCCACAATCCTTTATCTAGACAACCCCTCCTCATCTTTTATTTCAGTCCCTTCCTTAGAGACCTTGTCTGACCTCTTTGTATCTCTCTCATAGCACCTATTTCAACATAATTTTATGTGTGTTTATGTGATTTTCTGATTGACATTTATTATTCCATACTGGGTTGTAAAAAGTGAGATCAGGGACTGGGCTTGCTTTGCTCACTATTTTATGATTCCCTGGTACCTAGCACAATGCTTGTGGAAGGCCCTTAGCCAAAATTGGTTGCAAGAATGAATGAGCCAGGGGATAAATGAATGGGTAAATGAGTGGATGGATGATTGAAATGTCTTAGCAGGGGCAAAGAGAGTCCCCTGGAAGTCATTTTCTGATGGAACCAGGTAGAGGTTAGAAAGCAAGATCTGGTGGTAGTTATTTTCTGTACAAGGTTGGTTCTTCAGACTCTTTCTTTCTTAATCTAGTAAGGAGGAAAACTAAATGTAGCTTTGAGAAGACATTCAAGTTTTCTCCTGTTCTCATTTTGAGACAGTAATAAGATGTGAGTAAACATCTGACCTTTAAACATCCAAAGATCAGTATTTTCTAAACTTGCTCAATTAAGGGAATCACCTGAAGGGTTTGATTTTGAAGGTCTCAGTGAGGGTGGGAATCTTCATTATTAAGCATGTCAATCAAGGCAAGCTTGGGAAACACTACCTTAGAGTTATTGTCTGGGAGTTGTATATGACTTAAATGTAAGTGTGGACCACTTGAATAAACTTGAACCTATCAAACTGGTAAATGAGTTGATTATTTACTTTCAAGTTTTTTCCTTTCTCTTCTACACAGTGACTAATTTTTTTTTCTATATATGTGGGAACACTTCATAAATTATCTCTGGATTCAGATATATATTTGTATTTTGGAAAACATTAAAAGGAAATACATGGAAGTTGTTGAACTTTTAAATTTACTGTACGACTGATGTTTGACTTTTTAAACTTGTGGTTGGAAGTGTATTCAAAGAGAATGAGCTAATGAAATCTAATGTTAAGGAAAATATATCTTTTGCACCTTGAAAGTACTGATTTGATAAATATGCCAAAGTTGTTATTTTATCAAGTGATGTAGAAAATGATAAATGGGACCTTTGTAAGATAGTCCATTGAGAAAGTATATTAAATATCTTATGGAGATGTATGAAAGGAATTAGTAAAGGTGTTTCGATTCTAGGTGAAAGATGTCATTGAAGAGAAATTAGTTTTACTAAAGGGCTCATGTTAAAGCTGGGTATGAATGAATGAAACGCGTCAAACAGCTTTACTATTTCAGGAGTGCAATGGTGAAGGCTGCTCTCAGAAAAATTTAGTACCTTGAGCCAAACACATTTCTTGGGTATCAGATGTGTGAACTCATAAACAATTTAACTTACCATTATAGTTGTTAGATGAGTTTGAATGAACATGTTTTTAAATTGCTTATTTTCTGAAGTTAGTCTGCAGTTTCATTTATTTTAGTTAGATATGAAAGGATTATTGGTTTGGGTGAATGTTATGTTATGTGCTATCTATGTTGATAAAGCTTAAGAAAAAAAGGGTTACTGGTCTTTATTCCTTACCATGCATACATGTAACCCTCATTGATGTCAATTATAGTAGATCAATAAGAATTAACCAATTCAGGTTATTATCCATCTTTTTCCTGTGATATATTAAACATTTTAGAGGGAATTAGTGGTTGGGTATTTTTGTTTTTATTTCATTTATTTTTTTAAATGGACAGATAACAGTGTACAACATGGTGTTTTGAAGTATATACATTGTGGAATGGTTAAATCTAGCTAATTAAAAATGCATTATCTTACATAGTTATCATTTTTGTGGTGAGAGCACATAACATCCATTCTGTTTACATTTTTCAAGAATACAATATATTACCATTAAGTATAGTCAACTTTCTGTATAATAGATCTCTTGAAATTTATTCCTTCTAACTGTAATCATGTATCCTTTGACCAATATCTCCCCATCCTCCCCTCCTCCTTAGCCACCCCAGGGGTAACTACCATTCTACTCTGAACTTTTATGAATTCAACTTGTTTAGGTTCCACATATAAGTGAAATCATGCAGTATTGTTCTTTCTGTGCCTAGCTTATTTCACTTAATGTTGTCCAGGTTTATCCATGTTGTAACAGATGGCAGGATTTCATTCTTTTTTATGGCTGAATAGTATTCCATTGTGTATATATATCACATTTTAAAATCTATTTATTCATTTATGGACACTTAGGTTGATTCTGTATCTTGGCTGTTGTGAATAGTACTATGATAAACATGGGAGTGCAGATATCTCTTTGATATACTGATTTCAATTCCTTTAGATACCCAGGAGCAGGAATGCTGGATCATATGTTATTAATAGTTCTATTTTTAATTTTTTGAGGACCCTCCATACTGTTTTTCATAATGGCTATCCTAATTTACATTCCCACCAACAGTGTATAAAAGGTATCTTTTATCCACATCTTCATCAGCACTTTTGTTGCCTTTTGATAATGGCATTATAACTGGGGTGAGATGATATCTCATGTGGTTTAGATTTGCTTTTCCTGATGATTAGTGATGTTGAGCATTTTTTCATATACCTGTTGGCCACTTGTATGTCTTCTTTTGAGCAGTGTCTATTTAGGTCTTTTGCCCAGTTTTTAATCAGGTTATTTCTCTTCTTGCTATTGAGTTGTTTGGATTCCTTATATATTTTAGATATTAACCCATTTTCTTTT
>VBSM01003176.1:29765428-29778367 GCA_008086735.1 Cheirogaleus medius
ACTCTAACTGGCGGTGTTTCTCGTCCGCCATCTTGCTCCCCATAAATGACTTCTTGGGTACCTGTTGTCCCAGCTACTTAGGAGGCTGAGGCAGGAGGATTGCTTGAGCCTAGGAGTTTGAGGTCAGACTGGGCAACACAGCAAGACCTCATCCCAGCCACTGCACAGAAGCTGCATTTTAAGATCCATGGGCAACTCCGTACATAGACTTTGAGAAGCACGGCCTGCACGTGACTGTGAGCGGCCGTGGGGCTGCTGCCCGACGCAAGTAGAAGCCAATACCACGGCACCGGCTTTTGAGGAAAAGAAAAGCTTTATTGCCAGTCAGCTGGCAAACAAACACGAGGAAACGCTCAGACCTGTCTTCCTGCTTCTTTAATTTTGAGTTCCTAGCCTTGTCTTAGACTCAATCCTTAGGGAAAGGTAGACTTTCTTTGCTGAGCTTTTGAGTCAGAGTCTTTATTTCAGATTAAAACTGTCTACTACACAGCCACCCAAATCCCCTTTCGGTCCCAAGGATTCATTTGAATCCATCCATGGGTATGTATCTTTTGGTAACAAATAATCAGGTTAATAATGATTTTCTCCAATTTTTTTAGTGCTGTCTTGCTACACAACCATACCTATCCTGAGAAGGATTTTTCTAGAATACAAAACCTCCTTACTTTGGATCTGATAATCCAGAGGATCACGTGGCAATCATAGTATCTCAATCTTCATATTTTTAGCTCTGTATATTCCTATTGAACATCTGTGTTCATGGCTTGTGCTGAGAGCCAAGGAAATTTATTAAAAAATATATGGTTCTTGCTCACAAGAAATTGATTGTCTTATGAAATGACAAAGCTTATCTTCAATGAAGAAGGCAGTGAAGAAAGTGTTAAATCTTGTCATTCCTAAATGCAGTCCATGGACTAAAGCCGGGTTTGCATTAGATGCATTAGAATCTGTAGATGCATTAGAATTTCTTGCAGTATTCCTGGGACTCATCCCCAAGAAGTCAAATTTATTACCTTGAAATTTGTTTGGTTTATTACGTAGAGTTTCCTTGGCTACTGGTTATAGAAAAACAGCTCAAATTAACTTTGGTCTGAAGTGGTATTTATTGGAAGGCTTATTATGTACCCATGAGGAAGACAGGAGTATGGCAGTTGTCAGGGACAACTGGAACCAGGACTTGAACGTTGCCAGGGTGTTCAGTCTTCCGTTTCTAAGTTCTGCTTCTGTCTGCATCTTGGCTTACTTTTCTCAGAGCAGCTTTCTCCACATGGTAAGGCACATGGCTGCTGGCAGCTCTCATGCCTTAGGATGCCCAGTTTCATCACCACCTGAGAGAGATCACTCCTCTTGTCTTAATTTTAGTTTTAAAAATCTTGGAGGACTATGGTTGATTCAGCTTGGGTCACATTCCCTTAACTATAGAAATAAATAGATCAACTTTGGCTATCAGGATGGGGAACCATCATTGGTCTAGCTTTGGACAGGTGCATACAACTAGTCTGTGGCTAGGATAAGTGATCTGTAAGAAAATGACAATGTCTGTTTGAACCACATTGTTCTGTGGGAGTTAGGGATGGAGTGCAGGTGACATTTCCCAGAGGAAGAGGGATGCTATTTTTAGAATAAAAGCAAAATCGATATTCAGGGCTGGGTGCCATGGCTCACATCTGTAATCCCAGCACTTTGGGAGACTGAGGTAGGAGGATCACTTGAGGCCAGGAGTTTGAGACCAGCCTGGGCAGTATAGAGAGACCCCATCCCTATAATAAAAATGGATATTCTGTGACGAAAGGAAAATATATGTTTATTACACATGGGTCTATATTTTATGAATTTGAGACTAACTCTAGGTGTAACAGATACTTTCATTTACAGTTTCATTAGATATCACTAAATCATATATAAAATTATTTAAGAGCAGTAATTGCAATAATGAGCTTTGGTAATTAACTAATTCAGCATATTTGAAGACATCTTTGCTATAGCTTTGATGAACTAAACATATTTAGAACATGGGGTTGAGCAGAATTTTTGACAGTTGGAATAAATTCTTGTCTTTAAATTTCTCTAATGACTTAAGTACTGAAATAGCTGGCAGGGCATGGAGATCTCTGGAAGTCCCTGAGCATCCTGCAGGGAACACACTGTTTTTCTTGTCTCTGAGAAAAGCCACTCTGAAAGATAACTCAGCAACCTGTAGACATGTCATTTAAGAAAATCCAAGGATTGAAAGATCAAATCTTCTTTAATACCAGTCCTTTGGGTTTATTGAATAAGTACTATTACAGCAACACTGAAAAATTTACTTTGAGTAACAAATTTTACTGTAAGAACTGTTTTTAGGTCTTTCAAAAATTCTATTGGCTTGTGATTTAGGAGAAACTTGTTTTCAGGATTCCCTCTTATGAGAAAGATTTCTTTCATTTTTAAACACTACTCAGTGGTTCTTTTTGTAGGTTAGGT
Source organism: Cheirogaleus medius (assembly GCA_008086735.1). NCBI lineage: Eukaryota > Metazoa > Chordata > Mammalia > Primates > Cheirogaleidae > Cheirogaleus > Cheirogaleus medius. Next base: position 29,767,892 of record VBSM01003176.1, read on the forward strand.
TTTTCAGTATTAATTTATAATTCATTAAGTATCTGACTAGAAGGATAGGGGTGATCAAACATGAGGAGTCTCAGCTAGTTGAAGGTAAATCATACATGAACATAAAGTTTATAGTGGTACATTGATGTAATTAAATGGAAAATAGGATTGAGTTTATAAAAAGTTTGATTTTTTTATAAAGCTTTATAGCTACATACATTTTATTGGGTGAGATGTCCCTTTTGCAGTGCTGAACATACAATGAATAGCGGCACAAATTGTTGGTTAATGATTATTCATACTGACCTATTCCCTGCTAGTGCACATGTATCTCTTCTACTGGTTGGCGAAAGGTTACTATGAAAGTAGATGCACTTTTTTTTTTTTTTTTTAAAGAGGAGCACCACATTACATGACATTAATTTAATTCAGGAAATGAAGACCGATATTGCATACAGTTGAAACTACAAAGGGAATTTATGTAGGTGGAATGCAATTATTCAAATTAGAACTTCAATCGCTTACAGAAGCTTTTAGAGTAAAAGGGTGCCCTGGGAATAGTTTAATGACCTCACACCAGAGTTTTAGATTTTATTTGATGGAGAATGCCTGTAGCAGGGTCACTGGTTCTGATGAAAGGTGTATGCTTTCCACATTTACAATTAAGATTTAAGAATTTAAAAAGTAAAAGAAATAAGTTAGATGTTTTATTTTTGTTGTAATTGCTACATAATTTTCATATAATATAGTATTTTCTTTTTTCTATTTTGTGTGGCCAGAGGGGAAAATACCTGAAAACATTACTACACAATACTCTCTCTCTAGCTCAGCCTTCAGAGATATGTGTATGCAGAATATATTAGGAACTTAGAGAATATGAGAAAACACAGAATTTAATCAACATTGAGGTTTTGGTTCATCAATAACACACATGCATTGGTTTGAAATTATCTTGACTTTCAGCTACCTGTGTATGATCCTGAAGAAACTGGTTTGTAATAAACCTCCTCGACTCCTACCTGGCTCTTTGCAGTTATTATCTTGTTTCCTGCTGAGTTTGAAATTAAAAGTTCTGACAAAAAAGCAAGCAAAGAGGCATGCTCTCTCTCAATCTTTATTTTTATTAAAAAAATTTTTTAAGCTGTAGAGGGCTTAATAATACTCAACAGTCATTGTTGGTTGTAGCTGTTATTTTGACATTCTGAGGAGCTGGATTACAAATAGACTCTCAAGAAAAAAGACATATTGTGATTTATATACCAGCATTTAAGGTACAGTTAGGGAGTTTTATGTTACCTGCTGAATTTGCACTTCCAAGATGCTGGGAACCACCTGGCACACATTTCCTCCTGTGCTGACTCTTCTGTGTTGTCGCTCACCTTGGCCGGCTGGGGCTGACGTCAAAGGAAGCCAGGATTTAATGTTGGAATGCTTTATTGGCTTACTTGTGTGCTTTCTTCTCGGATTACCTTTGGCTCAGAAATCTCACCTGAGGTTTTCACCCCTTAGGATGTTATGAGTTTTTGTGTAGATCAGTAACATGTCATTAATAGAGAGTTTGTTGTATTTATAGCAACAAACATACGTGATCCTGAAACAGTTGGCGAGTAATAACTTCATAATGTCCCTTTGTGGATTTTTCTTCACATCCTATGTTAGACGCTGTATGTTTCTGTTTTATATATCCAGGGTTATGTTTGTTATTTAAACATTGACTTCATTAGGCTTTTTAAAAGAATTCTTAAAGTAATTTTATATTTACACAAAAGTTACAAGAGTAGTACAGAGAACTCCCATGGGTTCTCTACTCAGATATACCAGTTTGTAATATTTTGACAAATTTATTTTATTCTCTCCCTCCTTCCCTGCCTCTCTTCCCCCTACCCCCATATTTATACAGGTATATACACACATGTATGTATATATGCACACAAACATTCTTATTGTGTTATGGAACTATTTGAGATAAGTTGATACATAATTCCCTATTAACAATAATTCTATACACTCTTCCTTCTAAGTTATGATGCTTGCTGATTGGTATAGTAATGCTTTTCTTTAGCTGATTTTTAAATAGAATACTTTCTTCAGAGTAACGTAAAGCTTTAGATAAATTAAGGGATATTGACTCAAGTTCTAAACTTTACATCTGAAGCAAATGAGCCTCAGACAACTGAGGTATTTTACCTAAGCTCACACAATCATATAAATTTTATTAATATAGCTCTAGCTTGAGCCAGTCTGAATGTGCTATCCATTTCACTAAATAATAACTAATAAAAGTTATACTTTATCACTGTTAGGATGCCTCTCTATAATATTCCTTCTCACAGTGATATTTTGTTTCATTTTATTTTGGTTTATGGAATGGTATAATTAATAAGTTATTTAATTTTGGGATGGTTCTGTAGTGTATTTAGGATTTAAACACATATAGAAATTAAGCCTTATAGTGGTAGAGGAATAATTTTAAACTTTGAAGCTAAGGTTGATGGAAGATATTTTCTTTTTTGAGATAAGATCTCACTCTGTTGCCCAGGCTAGAGTGCAGTGGCATCACCATAGCTCACTGCAACCTCAAACTCCTGGGCTCAAGCAATCCTTCTCCCTCAGCCTCCCATGTAGCTGGTACTACTGGTGTGTACCATCACATCCAGCTAATTTTTTTTTGTAGTGATGGGAGTCTCACAGTGTTGTTTAGGCTGGTCTTGAATTCCTGGCTTCAAGTGATTCTCCTGCTTTGACCTCTCAAAGTGTTAGGATTGTAGGCACGAGCCATTGCATCTGGCCTACTCTTTTCTTACAAAGTTTAAACATTTTAAACTTTATAAGAAGGGATTAGACTTCAGTTTCTGGAACTATGGCAGATTAGACATCTTGAAATATCCTAATGCAAAACTCTTAAGAAATTAAAACATTAAGAATCTTTAAAAATGTATAACTGGCTTTGCAGGGAGGCAAGGGAAATGCTCAGAGACCACAGTAATGGGAAATATATTTCCAGGGAGGCCACAGTAATGGGAATGTATTTCCAGGGTGGTAAGTATGCATTAAAGCCAGCAGCTGCTGTGCTGTGGACATTTGTCAATTCCAGGTAATTTAGAGTTTTTGGTTTTAGTGGCCACATGAGGATTGGAAGACAAAGCCCTGGGCTCATGCAAGGTAGAAAACTGGAACAGAAATTCTAAATAAAATCAGGACCATGGAAGAGACATATCTTTAGGAAATGGATAAACTAAAACAAAAATATGTTATGCAAGAAATATTGTCTAGGCGCTGAGTAGCGGGGGAAAGCTCTAATGTGGGATTAAGGTTTCAATTCACTTTCACTGCAACTGAAAAACACTGAACTGAGATATTAATGTACAGTGGCTTTGCGTTTAAAGCAGCCACAGGTAACTGGAAGAAGCTATCATCAACCCTCCCTGGGAACATGCAGCTTGCAGACAGGCTTTGTAGAATCCCAAAGATAAAGTTTGATGACCATGATCTCATAGTAAAACTCACAGGAGGAAATGAACACTGTAAGTGAGACTCAGAAGCAACCTTTAGCAGAACCAGATCTTAAAGGCTTTACTTATTGGAACTATCAGGTATTAAATGTAGTATTTTTAACAGAATAGGAGAAAGCAACAAAACATTATTTAAAATGTCCAAGTAAAGTACTAATCTTATCACTTGTGTATTTTTTTTAGGTGTGATAATATTGTGGTTGTGTTAAAAAACCCTTATCATTACAGTATGAATCTTAAGAAGTTTACTCTTAAATAATATGGGAGGAATAAGAGTAGAGGTGAAATAAGATGGCCATGAGTTCATAATTGTTGACTGTAAGCGATGAGTAACATAGTGGTTCATTATACTATTCCATCTACTTTTTTAAAAAATAGGTGTATTGAGATTTAGAATTGTTTGAGTATCTTATATATTTATATATTAACCCCTTATCAGATGTATGGTTTGTAAATATTTTTTCCCATTTCATAGATTCATTCTGTGGATTATTTCCTTTGCTTTGCAGAAACTTTCCAATTTGATGAAATCTCAGTTGTCTATTTTTGCTTCTGTTGCCTGTGCTTTTGGAATAATATCCAAGAAATCATTATCTAGACTAATGTGATGGAGCTTTTCCTCTATGTTTTCTTCTAGTAGTTTTGTGGCTCCAGATCATACTTTTAATCCATTTTGAGTTGACTTCTATATATGGTGTGAGATAGGGGTTTATTATTTTTCTGCATGTGGATATTCAGTTTTGTGAGCATTGTTTATTGAAGAGGCTATCCTTTCCCCATTGTGTGTCCTTGGTACCTTGGTTGAAGATTAATTTACCGTAAATGTGTGCTTTTATTTCCAGGTTCTCTATTCTGTTCCATTGGTTTATATGTTTGTTTTTATGCCCATACTGTACTGTTTTGATTACTATAGCTTGGTAGTATATTTTGAGATCAAGTTGTTTGGTGCCTTTAACTTTGTTCTTCTCATACTGTCTACCTTTTTGTTGCCTGATAGGGGGAAGTGAAGTGCCTACTTGCCCCATCTCATTATGGTGGTAGAAGTCCAGCTTTTTTTCCTTTGGTGTTTGACTGGATTAGGATGGTTATTAGCAAAAATGTCTGTTCTGCTAGACCATCCTTTCACTAGAGAGAGTAGGCTTTTCTTCAGGCGTTTTTTGTCTGGCCTGTTTCAGGCTTCTATCATGCTTAATCTAGGATCTATGGGAAGCAAAAAGAAAATCTGGGGGGTTGCCATTGTTGTGTCATTCCCCAAGTCTTAAGGTCCCACTCTCTAGTCTTTCTTCTTTCCACCTTGCAGATCTTCCTGTATTTGTTTGTTGTGTTTTGTTCGGGATATTTTAGTTATAAGGTAGGGATATTGATGAATGGAATTTCTCCATTTGGTCTTATTTTTTAAATCTTCCCTAATATCAGATGTGACTGAGTTCTGGCCAGTGGAAAATGGGAGAAATAAGGTGCGATTTCCAGGCCTGGCCCTTCAAACCCTTCTTTGTGATCCTCCATGCTCTCTGTTTTGTTTGCTGGCTGGATGCGGGTGTTTTGTATTCTTTTATGAGTTGATTAGTAAGGTGTGGCTACTAGAGGAGCCAGAAGAGAGGCTCAGGAAAAGAAAGTTTATTATACTCACAGGTCCTAGAGACAGGAGGCAAAGCAGGGCATGTAGGGCCACATGGGAAAGACATCAGGGTGTTCAGGAGGCTGAAGTTGATAGCAAGAGCCCCTTTACTGGGGTTTCTGGGCAGGAAGGACAAGGCAGGGGAGGGTGAACAGTTTAGGATTGGCTAGTTTGAATAATTTTAATGTGCTCTAAGGCATATGGTTTGTCTCTAGTTGCCTGGTACCTGGCCCTGGGATGATTAAGACGGAGGAATATTGTCTTTTGGGGCATTCTGGCCTGGTAGAGGAGATGTGGTTCTGGATTGGTTAGTTTGCATAGCAAAGGCATGCTTCTGGTTGAGCTTTTCTCTCTCTAAGAATTGACTAGCCCTGGGAGGCCGTGGCCCACAACCCCTAGGCCACAGACTCTACCAGTCAATGGCTTGTTAGGGACCAGGCTGCAGAGCTCCCCTGCCTCCCCTCACCCCCTACCATCCCATGGAAAAATTGTCTTCCATGAAACCAATCTCTAGTGCCCCAAAGGGGACTGCTGCTGGGAGGGGCAGTCTCTCCTTAGCCAGAAAGATTTTTTTTAAGATGTCAAAACATCGTAATATACTACAGACACACAGACACACATATACATGCATGTATACACATGTGCAAAATATACAAGATTCAAAGAACCTGGGTTTCTGAATTACTGTATGGAGCTGATCCACTCACTTTTATGTTGTGCTCCTGAGGTTTTGGAATTCTTTTTATCAGCATTTAGCCTACTTTGACTATATAACAAGACTCATTACCATGCCTTTTCCTCTTTGCTTTTTAAAATCTTATTTATATGTTTCCTTTAAGGCTACACTCAAGTTCTGTCTTCTTTATACAACTTTCCTTAATTCTGTCATTTATTTATTTAAAATCCTACAGCACTGTAAATTTAACTCGTGATCATAAATCCTTTTGTATTGTCCTCCAGTTATTTCGAGTTATTAACCCTAATTTGTAAGCTTCTAAAAGAAAGGAACCATATTTCTCTTACCATACCTGTTCAGAAGGATGCTGAATAAATGCATATTAAATTCTTTCTTTGAAGCATTGATGTTTCTAAATAATTAAACCCCACAGAAATATGTTTAAATGAAATTATCATCATTTTTTTTTCTTAGACTTTGAGGGTGTTTCTGAACTATTATTCTGAAAACTTTTTAGCTTCTTGATGAATCCATCCTATTCTTTATGAGATTTTCAAACCTTTTTGCCCATGACTCATATTAAGTAATATAATTTTGCATTATATACACATACAACTGAAACAAAAGTTTCATGTAACAATACTTAAACTGTAATTACCATCATTATGTGCAATGCCCTCTGATATTTTCTGTTCTGGTCACAACCCATTAAATTGATTCTATGACTCACTGATTGGTCATGACCTGTAGTTTGAAAAATACTGTTTTATTGCTGAAGGGAGGCATAAAAGGGTGAAGTATCTCCAATTAAGCTATAACTAAGGGAATGGAGCATGTTAACTTTTGATTCTGAAATTTCAAATGTGGGCTCGTCATAAGGGCTTCAAGCAGTAAGTGCAATGTAAAGGATAAGGAGGCCCATCATCTGTCCCTTGTCTGAGAAAGCCCTTTTGTGGTCACTGTGACCCTTGTGCCTTTTTTTATAATATTAACATCATCTGTGGTACTTATGAAAGTTCATGAGCCCCATTCTCCTCATTCCAGACCTATGAAATTAGAATTATTTTCTGAGGACTTTTGGAATCTGCATTTTAACAAGGTCTGTAAATACTACAGTTTGAGAACTATTTTTTTACAGATAGTCGTAAGTCTCAGGTGAGGGCAAATTGTTGGGGAGTTTGTTAGACATGGTAGTTGTTTTTGCTTGAAAAATGCTGATTGTCTTTGTTAAACTTTTGAATTCTTACTTTAAATATCTTTAAAAAATTTTACTTCCCTTCCTTCTGTCTGTTAGATTATTCATTGTATATTTATATAGTTTTAGCTTATTGTTTCTATATACTCATGTGATTGTATTAGTTTATGTCATTTTTAATTTTTTAAATTTAACTTAAATTTTTTTGTATTTTACGAAGTTTATTTTTATTCCTAATTTTCATTTTCCATTATTTTTGATTTTATTTTGATTTTTAAAATGAGGTCGTATACTTTTTAGATTATCATTTGCTTTTAAAAGTATTTATATTTAAAATTTTAGAAGTTCTTATTTATTTGTTTTTTTTTACCAGTGACTATTTTTTCTTTTTTTAAAAAAGATAAACTGTCTTTTATTTCTGTGGCTTTTAAAATGACCAACAGGAAGTGCAAGCACAGGAGTGTCAGCTGAATGAAAGGCCCATCACTTTAGCAAGGGAGATGTGTAATTTTTACAGTAAAGCCTCCTCAGTTCATCAGGCCTCCCTCATTGATTTGTATAGTTTCCTTCCACATTGTCTCTGGCTGTATGACTTGCTTTGGCCAATGGGACATCAGCCAATATTCCTTAAGTATAAGCTTGGTAAGTACTTGTGAACTGGGAACATGTGAGAACTCAGGCTATTCTGATTAAGAAGATATTGGAGGATCCATGAGGCATCCTGGCCAGCAAGCCCCAGTTGAGTGCTTGACAGGTCAATGAGGCCCTCTGGGACTGTCCAGCCCCTGTTGAGCCCCAAATGATTGCAGCCACATGAGTGACCTCAAGAGCGACCAGCAGAGGATTTTCCTGGCTGAGGAGAACTCAAGTTGTAGGACCATGAGCAGATAAATTTTAGTTTTTCTTTCAATACACATAGTTTTGGAGTGGGTTGTTAGGGAGCGATAGATAACTGAAACAAAAATTGGCATTATTATTGAGGTGCTGCTGTAACAAAAACCTAAAATATGTGGCATTGGTTTTGGGACTGAGTGGCATGGAGGCTGGTAGAGCGGTCAGGGGATTGTTGGCAGATGCTGGACAAATGACAAGCAACTGTTTATGGAAGCCAGAAAAGTGGTAAGGAGGCTGTCGTTGGAGACTGGATTGATGGTGCCCCATGTTTTATGGTACTGAAACAATATAAAAAACTGTCACCTGTGGGAACTTGGAAAATAGAAAATATGCTTAATGTATTTGTAAATTTGGCTAAGGAGATTTCCAGGCAGAATATTGAAATTGTCATTTGGCTTCTTATAGCTTTGTATAAGGTATGGGAAGAGATAAATGAACTTGACGCAGAAATTAGAGGCAATAGCAGGTGGCCAGGATTTTAGGGGTTAGAAAATAAAAGTGTTTTCATGCTTGGCCTATAGCAGGCAAAAGATTCTCAAAGTAAGAAATGGCCTGAGGTAAAGATCAAAGGAGGACTGGAAGACTCTTATGTTAAGACCTCAGAAAGCTTTAAGGTGGTTTGTAGTAGATCTTGTTGGACAAAATAGATCGTAAGACTCCTAAGGGCTTTGTGCTACAATAGCCTGACACTTCCAAAGTAGAAGTCTGGTTCAAAAAGAGTAACAGATGTAGTTTGGGGGAAAATGAAATGAACTCCAATTAGATTAAGAGAAAGTATACAAAGTTTTAGGGGATTTAAATTAGCTTGTACTAAAAGGGATGGTCGGGCTGGGCATAGTGGCTCACATCTGTAATTCCAGCACTTTGGGAGGCTGAGGCAGGAGGATCATTTAAGGCCAGGAATTTGAGATCATCCTGAGTAATATACTGAGACCCTGTCTCTACCAAAAAAAAAGAGAAATTAGCTGGGTGTGGTGGTGTGCGCCTGTTGACCCAGCTACTCAGGACGCTGAGGTAGGAAGTTTGTTTGAGCTCAGGAGTTTGAGGCTATAGTGAGCTATGATCCTGCTGCTGCACTCTAGCCCGGGTGACTATCTTTAAAAAATTAAAAAAAAAAAAAAAGTTGGTCAGTTTAAAAAGAGGCTTCCAGGGGTCTCCAATTTATAATAAAGGGGAGCATTTCTTTTTAAAAATGTAGCCAAAATCCTTGAGGGCAGAGCTAAGAGCCATATAGAACAATAGATTAGGGAACCATTACAGAGAACAGAAAAGAGCCCTAATAAAAGAACATTCTTGTCCTTGGGGTAGGAGGCCCTGACAATACATGCTGCTGGATTTTAAACTTTCTATGGACAAGTGACTTCTATGTTTCTCCCATTGCTTTTTAAAAATTCTATTGTGGTTATCTTGTTCTTGTCCTTCCATTGTATGTTGGGTGTTTGGGGGACAGATAATTTGTCTTTTTGCTTCATAAGTGTCCGATTCAAGATGAGCTGCGCTCAAGCGACACCCGAGAGTCCTCGTCTATACTTGGATCTGATACATGTCACGAGTTAATGGACTTTTAATCTATTGCAAAATTCTGAGACACTTTGGGGTTCTTGGGAAGAGTAGTATATATTTTGCATTTGGGAGGGATATGATTCATTAGGTCTAGAGGGCAGAGCTTTGGTAGATTGTCATATTAACGTCCCCTCTCCACCCTAGGCCCCATGAATTGTGCCTCTTGGTACCTGAGCTCTGTGATGGCCTCTCCTACTCTGATTCTTGACTTGGCCATATGACTCCCTTTGGCAGTTGGAATATCAGCAAATATGCAAACAGAGGCTTGTTAGATGCTTACGCAGTGGAGCTTGTGATCTTGGAACACTGCTGCCTCCATGACTGCAGCTGCCTGAGTGATCCCAGCCGACTAACTACCTAGCCAAGCATAGCCTAAATTGAAGAATCATAAACCAATAAATGATTTTTTGTTTTAAGTTATGGAGTGGTTTGTTTTGTGGCATTAGATAGGTAATACCAGGACTGTATGCCTTTGTCCCTTTCATCTGCCACAATGCTTTTTAATTCCTTTTGATAGGCTGTTTTTTTCATACACATTTGAGCCCCTCAGTTATGATAGTTTTGATCCATGTAATTCAGGGGCCTCAGGGACCAGAATTTCTTCTATTGATACATATCTGTATTGATAGGATGGTGGCTGTTTTTTTGTTTTGTTTTTAATATAATGCAGTGTTAGGTTCAATGATGAGGAGATATAGGATCTAAAATCCATGGTATTATCTTCACAGACATTATATAAGTGATGCAAATACATTACTATACCGTTGTACCTGTTGGGGAATTTGGCTTCTTTGGAGTTATATGCTTCTGGGGAAATCATCCACGCAGCCTCCTAAAAACTTTGTTATTTGTTGAACCACTTCCTTCCTTTGTTGCTATACACTTTACTATGAACTTTTTTTTTTTAAGTGATGATGACATATCAGAGAGAAAAGTGGTTTCTTCTGAGGAAGAAGGACTTACCAGTGAATAAGAAAGCTTTATTCAGATCTGAGATACCAGAGATGAAACCATCAGTATATGGTAACCTAATCTTTGA
>VBSM01003176.1:29785990-29826357 GCA_008086735.1 Cheirogaleus medius
CCTTGAGCGATCCGCCCGCCTCGGCTTCCCAGAGTGCTAGGATTACAGGCGTGACCCACCGCTCCCGGCCCATTACTTCTCTTAAAAGTAATTTGGAAAACTCAAAAACTAAGGTGATTTTTCTTTTTAATATATTTTTGAAATACAAAGAACTGGTATTTTATAATGCTATAGGAACAGCTTCCCAATTCAAGAAAGTTTTTCTTTATGATGTGTTATTATTCATATTCATAGGTGAACAATAAAGATAGTTATTTTATTGTGTTGTGGTTACCATTATTTTATTATCGGTAATAATAAAGCTCTATTCAACTTTATTCCTAATGCTTAAATTGCCTAAGTTGTTGAGATACAAAAAATTTCTTACTATACTTACTCGCCTAGAATATGTTTTCATTGAAAGAGAGGTATGCATTGTTTAGATAATATATATTGCTACGAACCATCTTATTTAAATATGCTTTAAAAAACTTTTAATCTTTTAAACTTTAATGTATAGAAATAATATTTTCCAGCCATTGTTCTGGGATTAAACATTAAAAAAAAAAAATAAGACGCGATTCCTGCAGTTGAGGAGCTTACATTTGGGTGAAAGAGTCCATTTGTAGGCAGATACTTATTAAGTACTATCTTTGAAGTTTACCTGCACACATGGGAGAATAATTAATTTAACCTTGTGGAGGAGAGGAAAGGTAAAGAAAATGCTATTGCTTCCTTTATAAAATCAAGCAAGGTCATTCAGGTGTTGACTGGTGATTCTAATATTTCTGTGTTTGAAATTAGACATGCTTCCTTCTGGGTTTTTTACCCCTGCATAAATTTTTTGTTTACAATGCCTTACCTTTTGGTTCTGACAATTACCATTAGAAAAGTTGGGTAAATGAGTGATCGTACAAGGGAAATATTAAGTCAAGATTGGGGCGATGGGGATTTTTCTATCCTCAGTCTAGGAGCAACAGGATGCAATTTCCTAATTTCCCCAAGGGAACTGAATTTTTTTTTTTTTAGAAAAGTCTTTGAAGAATAGGCACCATCTGAACAGGGCTTTTGAGAGATGAATAGAATTTTTCAAGTACGGAAAAGGCATCATGGGCAGAGGGAAAGTCTGATGATGAGAGATTCAAAGAGAGAGTTTGAAACTGAAGCTGACTCAAGAGCTAGTATGGGGGATCAGGTGAATGGTACTACCTGTTAACTAAGGAGGCAAATATAGAAGTATATTTGGGGGCTGGAGTGGATGGAATAGGATCTCTGTTTTGGGCATGTTAATTTGAGAAATGTTTAGGAATTTCACTAATTGTTTTTTTTTATTCTTTCCACTAAATTGTATTAATTACCTGCAAAATGCCTAGACCTCAGGAACACAGACATAAGAAATAATGTATTCTCAAAATGCTTATAGACTCTTGGAAAGAGAGACAAAGGAATAATTATAATGCACATTTAAATATGCAATGATAGAAATAATCACAGGGTTTGATGGGGAACTTGGGATTTTTGATCACCTAACTGAGACTGAGGATAGAATGGGGAGAAGATGATAAGGAGTGTTAGGACAGAATTCCTGTGAGCTTGCCTCATGTGATTCAAGTTTTCATTTGAACTATGAGTTACCCAGATGATAGGAAGGTGGAGAGAGAGGGAAACACTTTAGGCAGATATATGTTTATATGACACCTTGGAGGTGTGAGAAAATAACCTGAGTAAAGGGCAGTACTTGTTGAGTTTAACTTGCAGAACTATATAAGTGGGTATTGTGAGGGTCCTGAAGATCATGTGTGTTTTAATTTTTACCTTAAAGATAGTCGTTTTGTTTTTTTTTTTTTGAGACAGAGTCTCACTCTGTTGCCCGGGCTAGAGTGCCGTGGCGTCAGCCTAGCTCACAGCAACCTCAAACTCCTGGGCTCAAGCAATCCTTCTGTCTCAGCCTCCCAAGTAGCTGGGACTACAGGCACATGTCACCATGCCTGGCTAATTTTTTCCTATATATTTTTAGTTGACCAGTTAATTTCTTTCTATTTTTACTAGAGACGGAGTCTTGCTCTTGCTCTGGCTGGTTTTAAACTCCTGACCTTAAGCAATCCGCCCGCCTCGGCCTCCCAGAGTGCTAGGATTACAGGTGTGAGCCACTGTGCCTGGCCAAAAATAGTCTTTAGAGTAAAGGTGGTAGGAAGCTAATAAGGATTTTAAACAGGGGAATGACTTGATCAGATGTGGTACTCAGTAACCAGTTGGAAATATGTGCTTGAAGTTCACAAAAGCAGTTGGTTTTGGAGTATAAATTTAACTACGGTGTTAACAATAATGGATAAAAAAGTCCTTCCTGCTTAGTCGCAAATATAGACAGGTAAACACAAATCACATTACAGTATGTTAAGTGTTGTATGAAGTGCTATGAATTGCGTATAGAGGAGGAGGAAATGATTTGGGACTGTGTATGTGGGAGTCATGGGTATATGGATAGCATTTGAAACTGAGACTATTGATGAGCTTTTCTAGAGAAAGAATTTGAAGACAGATGAAAGAACTGCAAGTAGAATTCTGGGAAAAAGCAACTTGTATAGGATAGTGGTTGAAGAAAAATCATCTTAAAGCCATGATTTTAACACTGTGATTGCAACCCATTAGTAGGTTACAAAATCAATATAGTGGATGTGAAATCAATATGGTTGGTTATAGGCAGAATTTTAAAAACACAGATTAGGAGTGAATAGAAAATATCAGAGTGTATGTAGTAAAGCTAATTATTGTGAAATATTCAGATTTTTTTGTGCGCATGTGTATTGGGTACAGTGTAAATTGCATTTCTTATTATGGGTTGTAGTCACAAACTTCTGGAAAACACCAATAATAGAGGCCAAGGAAGAGCAGTCAGGAATAATTTTTTTTTTTTTTTTTTTTGAGACAGAGTATTGCTCTGTTGTCTGGGCTAGAGTGCTGTGGCGTCAGCCTAGCTCACAGCAACCTCAAACTCTTGGGCTCAAGCAATCCTCCTGCCTCAGCCTTCCTAGTAGCTGGGAGGACTACAGGTGCACACTACCACACCCACCTAATTTTTTCTTTCTTTTTTTAGTTGGCTGACTAATTTTTTCTATTTTTAGTAGAGATGGGGGTCTCACTCTTGCTCGGGCTGGTCTTGAACTCCTGAGCTCAAGCAATCCTGCCTTGGCCTCCCACAGTGTTAGAATTACAGGCATGAGCCACCACGCCCCTGCCTCAGTCAGGAATAATTAAATCACCTTTGTTCCTCACTATTCTGATGGCAAGGAAAACAATGATCACAGTGAAAGTGCAATGGGAAGGAGATTTTCTCTTTATGGTTTAGAACCCTGATGGTCTCCCCTTAGGTCACCTTTACTGCATCAATAACACAGGAGGAAGAATACAAAGACATAAGGAAGAGTATCTGCAGATACTGAACTCAAAGATCGAGAAGAGGGAGATAGAGAATATGAATGACAAATGTGAATGAGAGAGAATGAACCCTTGTGGAAGCTCAACTTTTCATCTAACCCTATGGTTGTGATGACAAGAGCTCCATTTCCTAGTACCATGACCTGGTAAAGCCCTGGACTTACCCTACTGTATTAACTTTGTTCCTCATTAGATAGAGAGCCTGAGGAGGAACCTGGGAAAGTATACAAAACTGTCCATAAATAAAATTGTGGTGTAGTAATATCAATAATAGAAGTTATTGAGAGATTAACTATGGACCAAGAACTAATATAACACTTCAAATGAATGATCTCACCAAATAAGTTAGTACAGTTAACTCTTGAACAATGAGAGTGTTGGGGCACCGACACTCCCTCCCTCAGGTTAAAAATCCACCTTACTCATAACATAAACAGTTAACACACATCGTGTATGTTTTATATATTATATACCGTATTCTTACAATGAAGTAACCTAGAGAAGAGAAAATATTATTATATAGTGGCACCTCTGATTAAAAAAAGAGAGAAAATGTTATTTAGAAAATCATAAGCCAAAGAAAAAGAAAATGTACGTACTATTCGTTAAGTGGAAGTGGATCATCATAAAGGTCAAGGTCTTCATCTTCATCATCTTCACATTGAGTAAGTGGAGGAGGAGGAGAAAGACGGAGGGTTGGTCTTGGTGTCTCGGGGTAGCAGAGGCAGAAGAGATGGAGAAGGTGGAAGGGGAGGCAGCAGAGACAGGCATATTAGTGTAATGTTTATTGAAATAAATCTGTGTATGAGTGGTCTTGCATAGTTCAAACCTATGTTGTTCAAGGGTCAACCGTATTTGTAAAACACTTAAATAGTGTCTTGCACATGGTAAGCACTTAGTATGTCTGGACATTATTTTCAGAACAGTGTACATGGTAAGCACTCAATTGGTATTGGCCATTATTAATATTTAATTACTAGCTAGTAGTTACTAATTGTCACCATTTTACTAGTAAAGAAAGGCATAGTACAGTTAAATAACTTGCTCAAGATTGTATAACTGGGAAGAAATGGAGTGATTTATTTCTGAGTTGGAGGTGAGAGACTGATTAGTGTAGATATATCGTGAATTATATGATGATTGGTGCTTGAGATATGACCACGGTAGGGAGGAGAGGAAAGATGTGCCATAGGTGAAAGACATTATGATTTTAAAAAACCCCTTTGGCTTGTGACTTGTTGGATATGAAGTAAAAAAGATAACTACGATTTTAAGCTGAATGACTAGGAAAAGGGTAAATAGGATATAAGAAAATAAGGAAGAAAACTTTTTATTTGGAAGGAAATGATGATATTCCATTGTAATGTTGAATTTTATGTCAAGTGACTATAATCAAGTGACATCACTAGCAGGGAATTCAAAACTAAGAGATTTAGGCATTATCACATAAAGAAGTTAGAAGTAGAAGTTCTGGGAATGTTTGACATGTCCAAGAATAATCAATATTTTTTTTGGCCACAAAACCTGAGGAGTCAAAAATAAGTATGTATTTAGTATGTCTGGCCATCATTAGCTTCCATGCAGAATTTTGACATTTTTACCCATGCTTGCTTTGTAGAAAATCTACAAATAATTCCAAGAATCTTCACAAAAGGGTATGTCACTGCTGTTCCAGGGAATGGCTGTTGCCTGTCATTCACTGTCTTCCTCACTTCTGCCCAGCTTGCTGTGGCTATGTCTTCACTTGCTGCTGTCATCAGCACCTCACTGGAGGCAGAGAGCCTCAGTTTAGCACCTTTCCCATCGCCACAGAAATTACTGCTTCCCATGGGGGGGCATCCTTGGAGAGTCAATAATGAGAAAACTCTTAGTTTTTTTTTTTTTCATGGAATTACCAGGGTACAAACATTTTGATTACATTTTATATCTTTGCCTCTCCCTAGTAAGGGTTAGAGCAGGGGTCCTCAAACTATGGCCTGTGGGCCATATGTGGCCCGCCAAGGACATTTATTTGGCCTGCCAGGTGTTTTTTCCCACTTTGTTTTTTTACTTCAAAATAAGATATGTGCAGTGTGCATAGGAATTTGTTCATAGTTTTTTTTTTAAACTATAGTCTGGCCCTCCAACGGTCTGAGGGACAGTGAACTGGCCCCCTGTTTAAAAAGTTTGAGGACCCCTGGGTTAGAGGCATGCCCTTCCCCTCTACAATGCTCACTGTGTTCTTTAATTGTGAGTCTACTCCCCAACCCTCTAATCCCTGGAGAATATTAGTACCACGTGAGCACCATAGTGTTAATCAGTCAGTATCAATTTGATGGCGAGTACATGTGGAGCCTATTCTTCCGATCTTGTGTTACCTCACTTCAGATAATGGGCTCAAGCTCAATCCAGGAAAATGTAAGCAGTGCAAGATTGCTGTCGTTTCTTATAATTGAATAATATTCCATTGTAAACATGTACAAAATTTTAATAATCCACTCATGAATTGATGGGCACTTGGGTTGTTTCCATATCCTTGAAATAGTGAATTTTGCTGCCATAAATATTCGGGTGCAGATGTCTTTATTATAGAATGTCTTTTGCTCTTTTGGGTAATCAAAACCACAATGAGATATCACCTAACCCCAGTGAGATTGGCCTCTATCAAAAAATCTCAAAACAACAAATGCTGGCAAGGATGTAGAGAGACAGGAACACTCTTACACTGCTGGTGGGACTGCAAATTAGTACAACCTCTGTAGAAAAGAATTTGGAGATACCTCAAAGAGCTAAAAATAGAAATACCATTTGATCCAGCAATAGCACTATTAGGCTTCTACCCCAAAAAGCAAAAGACATTCTCTTAGTTTTTCTTATTTTTTTTTTGTCTCACCATTCTCACCTCTTGTGTCAGATTTGTTTTCCATTGGCTTTGTCTATGCCCCTGTCCAAATGACAGATATGTTGGCTTCATGGTTTCCCAAATTTTTGTGCCTATGAGGTTCCTGACCTCCAGATAAATTCTTACATGTTTAAATGTTTCTCAGTTCTTGCTCCATTAATGCTCAGGCACAGCCAGCTAGAGTTGTCTGCATCCTAGGATGAAGGCCATATATTAGGCTCAAACTGGGACCAGGATCCTTGGTACATGCTTTCTCAAGAAAAGGGAGGTCAAGGTGGGAAATCCCTATATTTTTTATGATTATCCCACCACCTGAGGTTTTTGCTCCCTTCAGTTCTTCCTATGAGCGTTTTTCTGGTTCATTTGAGATTATGTCCTCATTTACCCCGTTGGAACAATGATGTGCACTGCTGTGGTATCAGATCCTATCTGAATATTGTGTTGGAAGCTTTGACTCACTTCTTCCTCATGCTTTTAAATCCTTCTTAAAGCTTTCCATACCTCTTTATTGGAGTTTAGTAAAGATTTGAATATCTAGCACATTTTCCCTTCAAATAAGTATTGGTAATTTATTTTTTTCTGGCTCATATGTGAAGAATCCCGATGAGCCTTTTTGAAAACTCATCATTCGCAGTTACTTTAGAGCAGCAATTTATTGAAAGGTACTATATTAGAAGTATTTTATTGCACTCCACTCAAGCTATGAAGTGCAAGGAACCATGAAGATTGGAAAATACAAATGATAGATGTGTCTCTTTCTCCTTATTTTCTAGCCTTCTTTGAATCCTGGGGGGAGCCAGTCATCTGACGTGGTACTTCTGAACCACTGGAAAGTGAGGAATTTTGAAGTACAACGTGGTGACATTGTATCATTGGTGTAAGTAATTCAGAAGAATACTCTATTTGTATATAAAATTATTTGTACTTATGCTGATTTAACTGGTAATCCATTGTTAATATTATATCGCCAATTATTAAATTAATGAAAATATTTTCAATATAATGTATTTGTTAAAAATCAATTTTGAAAAGTAACAGTGCTATAAAAGAGAATTTTTTTCTTTTATATGTACAATATATTAGTTGATTGACATATTTGGATTTTGGATTTGGCTTAATGTGTTCAATGAAATGTTGATTAGAATTATTATACTGATGATCCCAAATGCAGGCATTTTGGAATATTTTGAAAGTTTGCATCTTCATAAGCAACTTTTGTTACTCCAGTGTTTGTGTAGCTCAAAAGTATTGCTAGAAGGTGATGATTATGACATGAAATTCCCTGACATTTATATATAAATCAGAAATTTAAATGAAAAAGGAAGTTTGAGACTAGTACTGGAGGCTTCTGTTTGGGACCAAAAGGTGGCACTGTTTCTCTGTTAAAATGTTATGACTGATCAGAAACAAAAATTTCATTCCAGTTTTAATGTAGAAAAGGAATGTCAAAGTGTGTGCAACTGATATGATGATATAATGCATAGTCCACTTGAATGGTTTAGATTTGAAATTTTTGTTTGTTTTAAAAGTAAATTTACACTGGGAAGACTGCGGCTGAACTTGCCTAATTTCTTCTGGTTTCAGCTACTTATAAAAATGTTTTATTATGATTCCCTGTTATGCCAGTTAGTGCACTGGGGTAGCAACTCATGTGCAGTGTTATTGCCGTTTGTTTTACTTGTAGTAAAAACCTACATTTGGGTAGACTTTTCTGATTTATGTTTCTGATTCTTGAGTTGAAATGGCTTTTTCTTTCTTGTTGGATGATAATTTATAATTGTTTGGTCAAAGCAAAACATTATCTACTTGTTCATACTTACCTTTGGCTAGTGCTTTGTGGAAACAGGTATTCTATAAATATGTCTCTTTTAAGACCATTTTATCATGATTCATTTGAAAACATATTTACCAAATCTACTTAGTAGCTAATGAAGTAAATAAATTCAAGTGGAATTTTGTATGGCAGATATGCAAGGATGGGTATTAAATGCTTCTCAGGTTTTAAGTACTTTCTTTAATATTAACCTACTCTTTGGAGTGTACTTTTATTTTGTCATCCAGAGTACTATTTTTGCAACCTCCTTAACAACCTTTCCATGCTGGGTTAGCCTGTCGTATGCTCATTATTCTTTTGCCTTTGGTTTGACAAGGTTACATTCTCACTTAGTCGGTGATGGAGAGGATACCTATTCAAGTGAAAGAGGTCATACTCTATGCAGACAGTAGTGTGGTATTTTTTTTTATGAGAAACATGCTAACTATCTCTAAGCAAGTGAATTTGAATAGGTAATTACAAAATTTTAAAAAGCTCCTTGAAATTCAAGGTTACATGAGTCCATAAAAGTACCCTACTATATCATGGATTATGTTTAAGAGAGAATGCTATTCTTTTATGTAAATAATAAAGTGATTTATATTTATTATATAACTAATTTAAAAACATTATATTCATATTGGGGTTTATATAATAAATTACAGCTATTCCAGGTGAACTGAATTTTTAATGAGTCAATTATGTGCTATATCTTTGTTATATATAAATAACAAACTTTCTTTTATAATGCATGTTGCTAGTAGGAGCCATTTACATAAAAGAATGCTTAGTTACTGCTGTAATATTATTTAACAACAAATAATCATGAAGCAATATTATTGCTTTCTTTGAGGAAGAAACAAAAAGTCTGATACTCAATTCTTCTTTAGCATGATGTAATACTATAAAAACCACTATTTAAAGTATTTTTTTTTAGTTTTATGAGCAAAAATGCTTTCTAGACACATATCCCCATATTATCCTTAATTTATAGACTTTTTGATTTGAAAAGATTGATGTTGGTTTGATTAAAGTTCATAATATACATTTAATTCATGTCAAACAACATTGAATATTTGTTTTTCTTACAAAATGCATCATCTGGTTTTAACATAGATGATAATTCTCATTACTATATTGGAACATCCTATGTATTAAATAAGTGACTAATGCAGAAAGGCATATCTTATTGTTGAATATAAAACTAAATATACAATGTACTTTATCATTTTGTAATTAACATTAGTAATGCTTCATTGATACATATGTAATCTTTGGAAACAAAGTAGTGTGACCTTTTTATGTTTAAAAAATCCTAGGATGGTGTTTGATGTATTCAGAATGTATGGAAATATATTAATAGCATTTCTACTATAATATTATATATACATTTCTGGAAAATTTACAGTTTGCAAATCCATATTTAAATTAATAGGGCTTATATAACTTTGTAACCAGAGCACTAATGGAAGCAGTAACAATCTCAATAAAAATACTCACAGTTTAAGACATGAAATTTCTGATAAATAAGCTATAGTAAAAGTAGCATTTTAGTTAAAACATAGATGGTGAGGGTAGCCTGATTATAGGTGATATAAGGAAGGAATGAGGCTATCTATGGATAAAAGGGCAGGGAGACATTATAATCAGAAGTTACGAGTAGGAAAAAGCTTCTAAGCTTTGTACAAAATATGCTGACACTAGAGATGTATTTTCTGCTCATTGTTTTGTGTTACTTTGTTTCATTTACTTATTTATAAAAAAAAGTTTTAAACAAAGATCAGGGTGTGGTTTAACTTTGCAATAAGCACTTCTAAGAGAAGAGTTGAATGTATAATATGGATTCCTTCCTGGCTTGCTGCCATTAGAGTACTTGGCCTTCAGTTGCTGTTGCTAATGAGGCAAAACATTAATGATTTTGGGAAAAAAAAATCACATATGAACAAATGTAACTTCTGTGTTACATTGAAATCTTTTTTCCATTTACCAGTTGTCTATGTTAACTCCTTATGTTTATGGTAATTCATGTTATAGTAACACATGCTATAGCAGAACAGACTTTCTCTTCTATTGCAAATGGTTTTGTTCAGAGCTTGTCGACCAATTCTGTTTCTTTAAGCATGAGAGGTCTAGGAGAGGGAGGTAGATGCATATTGGGATATGTTTCTTTGCATCTCTTCCTTATTGTGTCTCTTTTTTTCTGTTAAAACTTGATTACAGTGGAGCTATCATTTAAGCATGTTATTCAGTAATGTTAATTCGAAAGATATATTTATTAAATAACATTGCTGGCTGTAAAAAATATGATTTGCTGTCATCAAGTCCTCAGTATGGCCTTACTGAGGCCTCATACTCTTAGTGGATTTACAAACTAATAGTGGTGATTAAGGTGGATTTTCTATACCTTAGAATTGACTTTTCATTAACCTATGTGATGCCCTTACTGCGATAGGCTTAATATGCAAGTAGTACTATTTCATAATAATATGTATTGCTCAACAAGTCCACTGGGACAGAGGTTCTTTCATAATAAAGTTCCAAATAATCACATTTAAAAGTGTTTTAACTTTATTTTTTTAAAAGAAAAGTTGCAAAAGTAGTACAGAGAACTCCCATAGACTCTCTAACATTAACATTATACACAACCCTAGTTCAATGATCGAAACCAGGAAATTGACATCCATACAATATCATTAGCTTATCTCTAGACCTAACTCAAATTTTCCCACTAAGTGTCCTTTTTGGGCTATGATCCCATCTAAGATCCCATATTTCATTTTTATTTTTCATGTCTCTCTAGTCTCCTTCAATCTATGACAGTTCCTCAGTCTTTCTTTTTCTTTTATGACCCCCTTTTGAAGGGTACTGGCTGCTTATTTTGCAGAATGCTGCTCAACCTCTTTAAAGTTTGAGGCCAGTCTCTTCTTCAAATGGAGAAGCAGTGATGTTGATGGCAGTTGCTGAGGAGGCTGTAGCAGTGGTAGCAGCTGAATGAGGGAGAAACTCCTACTGAGTAGGCAGCAGGGCCAGCTGATGAGGTGGATGAGACAGGGCCAGAGGAGAAGGAGATTGTAGGGTCTCTCTTTCAGGCACAGGTCTGTTTAGTTTCTTGAGACCACATACTTGTGCCATGGCTAAAAGGGCCCATGCCTTCTACAAATAAGGCTACCTAGTCAAATTTACAGCTGCTAGGAAGCAAGGAAGGAGAGCTGTCCAGGTGGGGGAGGGGGCAGGGGAAAGGCCACAGTTGATAGTAAAGATAAAAGGGAAAGAGAAAAGGGCTAGATCACAGATTTCACTATATTGAATCAGTGTTCAGTTCCAGAGTAGAAGGTCAGGGTGAAGGAAATGTCATTTAATGGGCATCTTGGATACAGGCATTGCGTTAAGTACTCTGGGTATGCCATTTTTATTTAGTTCTCATAGCTGAAGATAGTTATTTTTAACATGGAACTGAGATTCAGAGCAAGTAAATGGCAAATAAATAGTAGAGCCAGAATTTGAATCTAGGTCCATTTGACTCTAAACCTGTACTGTCTGATATAGTGGGCACATGTAGTTATTATGCACTTGAAATGTAGCTACTGCCACTTGTTAAAATGATAACATTTCGGATATTTTCAGGAAAATAAATACGTTATTAAAATTACACCTGTTTATTTTTCCATTTTAAATGTAGCTAGAAGATTTAAAATTAAACATGTGACATGTGTTATGTTTCTATTGGTATGCTCTATCTAAACCTTTTTCCATTATGTGTTGCTGCTTCCCTGGAGTGTGTCTAAGGTGAACTAAGAGGATATGCCAAAGTCTGAGGTGGGACACACTAAGGTAGTTGCTATGAAAAAAGGGTAGACTTCCAAAGGCAATTAAACACTTGGTTGGGGATAATGTTGGAGTGATCAGATTCAAAGACAAAGGGGAAAAGATAAGTAATCTAACAGAGAGAGGGAAAAAAATAGCCAAAGTAGTTTTTAAAAATATTTATTGATTGTTTATTGTTTTCTATCTACTGAGCTAAGAGTTCTAAATCTACTTTTATTCTTATTTTTAAAAAGATCCAATAAAATACGTGCTGTTGTTATCCCCATTTTATAGATGAGAACACTGAAGCATAGAGGTTCAGTAACTTGCTTAAGAACATGGTAAGTAAATGGCAGAGTAAAGGTTTGAAATGTCTCACACCAAAGCTATGTTCTCAGTGATCATTACTATATTGCCTCTGTATATTGTGGTGTGATGTTGTGGTTGAGCAACTTACCCATTCTCAGCAAAGAAGTCATGCTGGCCTTGGTATGTCATCTTATTCCAATTTCTGTCATCAAATTTCTGATATAGGGGTTCCTAAAATGTACAGTAGTGTGTTCATTAATAGCAATAATGCTTTATTATGAACATATAGTATGCATGTAATTTCAAAGCTGGTTTGTGGGAGGTTAAACAAATTGCCACCTGCAGACAAATGGTCAGTGTGATGGCTACATCTCTAGCAGTTAATATGAGCAAGGAATTATGAAGATTTGAGCCAGGGAGATAGATAAAATAGAATAGAGCCTTTGTGAAAAAATGAAAGGTGCTAATTCCTTTGTGTCTTTAATGCTTGTAAATATATAAAGGTCCCTTGACCCACCAAGGGAAATTATTTGTAGCCTGCTAAAAAAGGAAATTCATGTTTTGAAAGAAATGCCCAGGGCAATGATAATGCTGAATAATGACCCATAATTGTATTAAAAGCCAGTTGAGCTAGGAAAATATAACTGTGTATACTTATCTGTTCTATCTGTACTCATTCCCCAATTTTTTGTTTATGGCCAAATATTTTTCTGAGTTTGTAGGTAATATTATACATTTAGGAACACAAATATAGGAAGACCGTGACTTTCAAAGAAAGAATCTATAGACAGGACAAAGTGCCTAGGTTTCTAGGTTTTGTTTGTTTGTTTGTTTTGTTTTTAATTGGCAGTAAAATGCTGGAGAATGAAATCTTGTGTTTCAGTTTATTTTGAAGAGATTTAGTATTTGGCACTTTCAATTATCCATAGTAATTTGCATTCATTACTAAGTATATCTACAAATGATACTTTTTATTTAAAATGAAATATTTTATATAAAATGCTATTATTTGATGTAGATTAAACTGATTTTTTAAATGCTATTAAAAATATATCATTGGCATACGAAAAGTTGGTGTCCTTAAGGCAGTCCTTAATGGCAATTTGTTTTCTTGAGTAGGATAAACTGCCTTCACAATGTTTATACATTTAATTATGTAGTAAAACATTTTCTTAGTTCAGAAACAAATTACAGCTTAGAAATGTTTCAGTGATCATAAATTTCAATTTTGAATTATTGAGATTTTATGGTACTATAACTGTAGGAGATATCCATTGCTTCTGCTCATCCCCCTTTATAAATCTTGCATCCTTTGAGAAGTAACTAGAAGTTACCAAAGAACAAAGTTATACAGGCAGCATTCTATAAAATAGTGAGTACTTATATTTATTTATAACTGTGTTTATTTTTACTTGAAAAAATGCAGTCTCTCAGAACACTGTTACTTATATTTTAAAAAACAAGTGCAAGACAGCATTTACAAAGAAGGACCTCCCACATACACATTATATGTTTTATGTATGGAGTCATATTTATTGAGCTGTTGAAGAGAAGCATTTTGAATATGTTTAATAATTACAACAGAATTAATTAAGAGTTTGGAGCAGTAAACAGCTTAGGTTTCAAGTACTAAATATAACACAAGGCAAGTAAACTATCACATAGGTATGCCAACCTACCTAAAATACTTTTGGAATCAGTAAGTTATAGAGGCATACATAAAGATAGGCCACTAAGATTACTCAGAACCTGATTTCCATTTACAGCTATAATGGACTAGTTTATTTCAAACGAAGGCCCATACTGAGAAAAATGAGAAAGCTGAATTTAAAAAATCTAAAGGCATTGGAGCACTATGAAGGGGTAAAGATCTAAGAATGAAGGGAAACACACTGAAGTGAGCCATTAGGTTGAGAAGCCAAGTAGTAGCAGCTAAGATGGTGAGATGGTGAGCACAATTTTTGGCAGTTTCACAGTGCTAGGGAGTCAGAGACTAGAATTCAGGGAGGAGGAGAAGGGACCCTGGTAAAACACTCTAAGCTTTTCATTGGGATCTCTGAAGGATTATATCCTAGAAGTTAGAGAGAACTAGAAATAGATCACATCTTAGAACAATTGAAATGCAGCCTATGATAAACTAAATCCTGGTTCTAAGGTGATCTACCTTAAACTTTTAAACTCTCTGTCGATGCCAGAATCAAGAGACTTCATGCAGAGTTTCTATAATTTTTTTGTATAGAACACCTGACATTTAATAAAAAATTATATGATAAATATCAGAAGCTAGGATAAAAACAAAATAAAATAATCAATGATAGAAACAATCTCTTGGTGATCCAGATATTGCAATGCTCAGATATGGACTATAAAATAATTATAAATCAATATATTTTAAAAATGGTGAAAAGATCATTTCAGCAGAGAATGAGAAGTTAGAAAAAGAATTCAAAAGAATTCTAGACGTGAAAGCTACTGTAACTGAAATGAGAAACTCAGTAGATGAGTTTTATAGCACAGCTGAGGAGAGAATTAGTGAACTGGGTGATAGGTCAGTTAGAAAATATATAGATTGGAGTATGGGGGACAAAAATGAATTTGACACACAATACTGTAAGTAGCGTAGTAATGAAAAAGGCTGACCACCATTTAACTGGAGTCCTAGAAGAACAGGAAAGAAGAAATGAGGACTAAGCAATATCTGAATAGATTATGGTCAAGAATTTTCCCAAACTAATGGAAGATATCAGCTCATAGCATCAAAAAGCACTATCAGCGTAAATACAGTGAAACTACATTTAAAGTACAAGTTAGTCAAACTACTGAAAACCAGAGAGAGAGAGAAAAATCTTAAAAGGAAAAAATGATGTATTAGCTTCAAAGAAGCAAAAAATATAGCTAACTTTTCAACTGATAGAAGACAGGAAAGAACTGAATGACATCTTTAAAGTGGTAAAAGAAAAATAATCTCTCAACCTAGAATTTTGTATCTATTGGAAATATTCTTTAAAAATGAGAGAGAAATACTTTTTTTTTTTTTTTTCAGACAAGCTTCAGCACATGCTCAATTGTCCTCCTGAGCTTTACTTACAAAACAAATTCAAAGTGTTTAGAATTTCAAGATGGCAACTTCAGAGCATTAAGCCCCAAGTATGGGGCCTTTCTGAGTGCAGGCCCCTGTGTGACTGTGCTGGTCCATCCCCATGAAGCCAGCTCTGGTGGTTGGTGCAGTGGTGGGCACTGGACCTAAGCTGGGCCTATCAAAGTCATTCCTGGGAAATGGATATATAAATGTTAGGGCTGGTAAGCTATTTTTTTGTTAGAGTTTGAACAATATGATTTGTTAGAAAACAAGTCACATTTCCTTAAGGTAACATCAATAAAATACGCTAACTATGATAGGTAGAATTTTGGTTCCCAGGATACTCTATTCCTCAGGACAGTGTATATGATGAGATATTATGTCCTTGAATAAGTTACCTTACTTATTGCCAAAGGAACTTTGAAGATGTAATTAAGGTTACTAATCAGCTGACCTTACAATAGAGAGGTTATACTGGATTATTCAGATGGGCACAATGTAATCACCTTTAAAAGCAGAGGCAGAAGTGGAAGTAAGGGAGATATAGCATAAGAAGTCATAGAGATCCAAAGCACAAGAAGAATTCAACACTCTGTTACTGGCATTGAAGATTTAGGGGCCACAAGCAGAGGAAAGCAGCCTACCTCAAGAAGCTGAGAATGACCTCTAGCTAAAGACCAGCAAGGAAACAAGGATCTCAGTCCTACAACCGCACAGAATTTTTCCAACAACCTAGTAAGCTTGGAAATGGATTTTCCTAGAATGTCCAGATAAGGGCCCGATCAGCTATCACCTTCATACTGTCCTTGTGAGACACTAAGCAGAGTACCCAGCCAAACACACCAGATTTCTGTCCTGGAGAACTATGAGAGAATAAATGAGTATTATTTAAAACTGCTAAATTTGTTGTAATATGTTACAATGGCAATAGAAAAATCATGTTAAGCAACAAAAAATACAAAAAAGTTCTAAAACTACCTTTAATATGTTCAAGGAACTTTTACAAAAGATTATTAAGTGTTTGAAAAACACTGATTTTATTTAAGTAATAGTCTAACTAATTAAAAATTATTATTTTCTTTTCCATGAAACAAATCCAAAAGCCTGTGTCTACCTGTTCTGCAGTGCAGGAATATGGGCCGAGGCTTTGGGAGATCTTGCTTCTACTTTCAGTTGCATCACTTATTAAATGGTTGAGTAACCTGGGACAGGTTATCTTATTATAACTATTCCTTGAGCCAATTTTAGCATCTGCAAAATAAGAAGTATAGAATAGTTGATCTCCAAGGTTTGTTGCATTTAAAAAATTGCGTGAAAATAGTTTTAGGGATCAAGGTAGAATTGTTAGGAAGCTGGACATAAGAATGAATCCCTCAGAATGTCAGAAAAATATTGTATGCTTTTGGAGTTGGAGGTAAAACCGATTTGAAATTTTTTAAAGACGAAGAGCCATGTTGACACATTAAACAAATTCTGGAACAGATAGGAGACTTTAAACACCACATCTTTGTCGGTTAAAGGTATTAAATGAATATATGGTTATCAGGATTATGTCTTTAGTTGAAATTATTGAAAATTGAAAACATAGAAGTTGGGAAGTAGATGTTTTACAGAAGAAAGAGATCAAAATCCTTTCCTATTGTTTAAAATTATTCAAAATAAGAAAATTGTAGAAAACCTATATTTCTTTTTTGTAATTTATTCTGGGAGTAGAGTTTTAAAGATTTTAATGGTTAAATGTGTACTTATTATCTCCATTTGTGTTCTCAAGATGCATTTCCTATCAGTAAACACTCTGTCCACTTGTTCTTGCAAAATAAAGATGCTACATTTTATATTGTTTCATAGCTTAGGTCCTAAAAATGTGGAAGAAATCTCAAAAATTAAACTTAAACATAACCTTATTTGATCCAAGGTCGGTAGTTACCATCCCATTTTTCTTTTCCTTTTAGAAAAAAAAAAGGCACTGTTTTTGGTGAGTGGAGGTGGCAGTTGTTGGGAAATGTGTCTGTGGCTGATAAGAAAGGGAAAAAGCTTAAAGCGACAGCCACCAAAATTTTATCAGTACTTTGGAGCTCAGGAAAACATTTCTTTCCAAGAAAAGAACCGGAATACCTTTTAAAAAAATTCATTAATGAGAAATCTCAGTGCCTCATCTTATACAAGGTTACTCCTTAGCATAATCTAGTGACAGGTTTACTCACACTCAGAGATTATATTAATATTTACTGATGGTAAAAGTAGAGGTTTCACTTTATTAAAAATTGTATGGATGCTGGAACTGCTGACGGAGAGGCTAGCTCAGTTTGATTTTGCTATGGATATGATAATTATAATATGGCTTTTTGTGCTTTTAGAGGTCATAAGTTACATAGCAAAGATTTGTATATTTGGATTTGGAAAGTTACCATATAGTGACAATACAGTAGGACACAGTTCAGTGTGAAGAATAGTATGTCTCACATAAATTTTACCATAAGATTAAATAAGAGTCATTAAAATATTCCAGGTTTATTAAAAATTCATTATTCTACTAGAGGATCTTTAAAGAGCAATAAGAACTTGAAGAAATAATAGGAACACTTTGGTAATAGTGACAATGTGTTAATTGAGTTGAAAGAAGGTAAAGATTGTATTACCAGAATGGATCCAAATTTGGCAAAAAAGATTTGTAATAAATCAAGGGGGGAAATCAGTTAATAAAGAAAGAGGCCAATTATCAGTGGAGGAGGGAGGTATGTTTAATGATTCTAAATGAAAGGTTAAACTGCTTGGGTGAATTTCAGTTTAACAAAAAGGAAGAAAAGCAATATGGATAATTAGGCAGTAATAAGATCATACTGAAAAAAAATCAGAAAACTGCCTTAGGTGTTAGGGGAATATTGGCTAATGAACTGAACCTCTTGCAATTATCTTTGAATATTCACTTTTGATTTAGAAATGGGGGAAGTAATATTTTTTGTTATTTTCAAGGAAGAATGATTCTTTAGCACAATGTATCATATTGTAGATTTTTAAATGGAGAAAAATAATTTATGAGAAAGATATCTGTCATCTCTAACTGGTTAAATACCGTAATGTTAGCGATAATTTTTTTGAGTTATTCATCAGTTCTTTTATTTTTTTGTATTTATTTTTATATTTATTTATTTATTTTTGAGACAAAATCTCACTCTGTTACTTGGGCTAGAGTGCAGTGTCATCATCATAGCTCACTGCAACCTTGAATTCCTCAAGGTTGGGCTCAAGTGATCCTTCTGCCTTGGCCTCCCAAAGTGTTAGGATTATGGGCATGAGCCACTGTGCATGGCCTATTTTATTTTTTTTGAGATGGGGGAGTCTCACTGTGTTGCCCAGTCTGGTCTCCAAATCCTGGGCTCAAGCTGTCGTCCTGCCTCAACTTCTCAAGTAGCTGAGATTATAGACACATGTCACTGTGCCCGGCGCAGTTCTTTAAATTTGGATTCTGTTTTACTCATCTGTTTTATAATAGAAACACCTTTGTCAGCCTAATTGAACCATTAAAAGAAATTCAGTATAGGATATTATGATGTTTATAAGTTTATCTCAATTTAGGGCTCATTGAAAACTTACAGTTGAAAATCTTAAATATTATCTAAAAACTTTTTCTTCTCTCGAATTAATTAAATTATATATTGTTATTAAAATATTATAATGATAATAGATTCTTGACTACAGTTTATGCCTTATGCATCTGTAAATCTTAAATTGTGGGAAGATCTTGGCAGTTGTTTCTGGAATCAATATAAAGTCTAATTTTATATGACCTCTGTACTAATGACCAGATAGAGGAGATAGTAACTAAGATAATTAAATTCAGAGATGATTCCAAATTTAAAGATGGCATGAATAAAGATTTGGGTTCATTTCATCTCCTATGCTGTTATGTTGAGGAAAAGGTCATCTGATATATACAGAAAGATTCTTTTTAATTGTAGCCTTTTTTGTCATGATATGCTTATAATTAGCTTGGCTTGGCTTTTATTAGATATTACATCAAATGTAGTTCTGCATTGTATATTAGTGCTTAAAACCAATGAAAAAGTCTAATTTCCAAAATGTTAGCAGCTTTGTCACAGGTTATTTGCTCAAATAGGCAATAACTTAAGGGTCAGTAATGATTATATAGTTAAAAAAGATTTGAACCAGATACCAAGAAACCTGGGTTCTAGACTCACTCTGGCACTGAGTATATTAACTTCCGTGGATCAATTTTCATTTTTAGTAAAATGAAGGGATTGTATCTGGTAACTTCTAAGGTATCCTTAAACTTGAAAGCTCTTTTCTCTGTGATTATTTTATTTTCAACATGCATAGGTTAAATTTATTTTGTAATGTGAGACAGACTGCAATTTCTCCTGGATACCTGTGTAATATTGTGTTATATTTAAAAATATTGACAAGTTTTTGTTTTGGCAAATATTTTCTAAGTGTCAACTTTGTGCACAGAATTAGCCACTGGTGATACAACAGTAAAGAAAACAGACACGCCAAGTACCTCTCCTCATGGAACTTATTATTCTAGTGGATGGATGTGTCTTGAAAAAGACAAAATTGAAAATAGACATTTTTGAAACTTGTCAAAAATGTTACACATGGGCATATTAGTAGGGAAGCGTCATGTTCAGTAAATCAGCAATTGTGTCAAGCATGGTACAGTGGCTCGTATTGGTTCTCAAGAGTCAGTTTGAGCATCTCTTCCCAACTCTGCATTCAGTAACTTCATGTTGCTAATTTGAAATCAGCGATGGTAGGAATATTTATACCATGAAAATTGCCAAACACTACACATCAGGGTTGGTTTGTTTGATTGTTTAACTTAACTGGTTTAACAGCATGCAGTGGTAAATGTCAGGTGGCACAACAGAAATAGCGGACAGTTTCTACTCATGCATGTCATATGATCAAAGTAGAGATGAGACAAAGACACATGGCTATGCAATGAATTTTTAAAGCCACCTGAACAGCTGTTGATACGATACTGAAACAAATGAGTTACTGGAGGTAGAGGGGCTGAAAGGAAAAGAGTCGTGAATTTGAAACTAGATTTTAAAGATAGGTGGTACATACTTGACCAGTGAAGAAGTGAGATCATTTTAGACATGGCATGTACAAAATTTTCAAGACACAAGTGAACAGTTGTATGGAAGAGGTGGTAAGTAGTTTTGTTGGTCTTGAACAAGGTGTCTAAGCTTGGCCTTACATAGGCATAACAGTGTATAAATTACATATTAGTCAAGTCAACTGATAAAGACAAAAACCCCAAATTACATATTAGCCTGCACCAGAAAAGTTCTAAACACAGCCAGATTTTCACTGATAGTAAAAGAAATCAAAGACTGTCATTTAATTTTGTGTCTTTATCTCTTACTAATGCTCTGAGAATTAAGGAAATAAAATCATTTATACCATATTTTAGGCATTATACCAAATTAAAGGCCTATCAAATGTTGCTTTTGGGAAATATTCTCTAGAATATCAAGATTGAATCTACCACAAATGCTTATGCAAGTCCATCATCATTGACTGTCAAGTTATTCTTCCTATGAAGTAGGTTGACATAAACACCAAAATGTGACTGTCTGCCAGCATTGAAGAAGCAGTGATTCTCTAACTCCATGTTGGACTGAGCTTTACTATTAATAAGAATAGATGTCAGTGGGACAAGGCAAAGAAAAGAAAACCTCTAGATCAAAACTGAAAACTCCTCTTTGGAAGGCATAGTCACCCTGGGCATAACTAACTCTATTTGCTAGATTTGCATCAGCCTTTACATGTGATACATTGATATAGCAGCAGATAATCAAGAAGTGCAGCTGGTATTCTTTGTTTTTATTACTCTCAATAATGTCATTTTAGAATGCCAATAGTAGTTAATTTTGTTAAAGTAAATATAGGGCATATATGTAGAATGAAATAAGCATGCTGTTTGATCAAATAATATTTATTCATTTTTATTAACATTATATTTTGGAGCAATAGCTCTTCAAAGAAGATAACTACCATGATTTAGCAGTTACTAGCTTATTAATCTGTCTCACAAAATTAAGTACTATGTACAGTTTAAAGTGATGTTTATTTTTCAATTTCACATGGAAAATTAGCATGAAAAGACAATTTAATTTTTTTATTGTGCTCTTTCTTACATGGGAAATATAAATAGATTTATAGTAGCTTGGAGTGTTGGAGAAATTGCAGACAAAGATTTTGATTGGTTAGAATTGGTCGTAATTGGTGATTCTGGAATTGTGGTTGACCTCCAATATAAGGTCTTTGAAGGTTTCACTGGGCAAAGCAGGACTTAAATTTTGCCCAAATTTGAAATATGATATATTATATACTCTAGCTATATTTTGAACTTTGTGACTTTTAATTTTCCGTATTATACTGATGAGCACCGTGAATTCTTAGTCAGTTATCACTCTCAAATGGCAGATAAACACAAGAGTTGAGAAATAAATTCTTTGAACTTTTCCAGTTATGTTTTCTTGCAACTATTTTTAAGAAGATATGTACTTAAATGGATGGTATTCTCTTAGAATTAGTGTGGAATTGGGTTGAAATAAACTCAACGTATATGGGGGCTGTCCGGAAAGTATCCAGCCACATAACCATTCTCATTATATTAGCAATGGCTGGAGACTTTCCGGATAGCCCCTGTATATATGCCTAAAGTAAAACAAAACCAAAATAAATCACAAGTGGACATAAAATTTTAGTTAAATTACAGATAGACTGATAAACAAAGGATACTCTATGTTTATTGAGGTCATTATTTTAAGATATCTGAGTGTTACATTTTTTGCAAATCATTTTATTGAATGTGGCATGGAATAAGACGTGTGTAACAGTTGCTACTATCTTTTTAAATTTAAACTGTTAAATTGTCACTGAATTTCAAGAGGTGGAATAATAGAGGTAATACTCATGGACTGGCTTCTAGTGTGGGTTTTGTTTCTAACTAGCTAGGTGACTTGAGTAAGCCACTTACTCAGTTAGGACCTTATTTCCTAAACTATAAATGCAGTTGTCCTGGGTGATCTCTTCATTAACTTCCACCCTAATGTGATACATAGGGCCGGCTCTGATGGAACTGTTCTGAGTCCTGTTCTTCTTTCAGTCTACAGCTCAGGGAAGTCCAGTAGAAATATAATGTAAGCCTTATATGTAATTTTAAATTGTCTAGTGCTACATTAAAAAAGTAAAAAACAAGTAAAATTAATTTTAATAATATATTTTATTTAACTCAATAATCCAAAATATTATTTCCACATGTAATTAATATTAAAATATCAATGAGATATTTTACATTTTTTTGAAATACAAAGTCTTGAAAATCTGATGTGAATTTCATTCAGCACATCTCAATTTTGACTGAATTTCAGGTGTTCAGTAAACACACGTGGCTTTTGGCTACTGTCCTGGACCTTACAGCTGAAGTCATTGCATCCTCGTATCTCTACCCGTGAAGCAAATTTAGAGACTTCAGAGTCAGCTTTAATGCCTTTTGTTTTTTCTCCTCTTCTATCCAGTAATGACAGAGACTTGCACTCCCTAGAATCTGTCATGATTTAGAGCTAAATCAGTACATTTTCTGTTCTTTATTTTCAAACATCTGGAAAGAGTAGTCTGTGAATTTTCTTTAATTCCTTAAGTCATTTACTGACTTAGCACAGTGAAATAAGACTTCTGTCTCTAATATTCTACAGATACTCTTTAGAAAAATTCTCACCCTTCTCATTGCTAAATCCAATGACCACAATACAAATGTTTCTTGATCTCTTAGCAGAAATGGACATGGTGAATACTTCTTCCTTGAAGCTTTCTTGTTCCTTGTTATATATTACACCTTTCTTCTTTCTTGGTTTTTTTTTTTTTTTAGCTCTGTTTTGCTGGTTTCTTTTTTGACCCTCTTCTCTTTTCCCTTTTCCTGTTACTCTTGACTACTTGCCTACTTGATTTCTTTCTGAAGCATCATTCCTATATTTTTAGCTGTCTACTGAATATATCTATATGACGGTATTTATGCAGACTTCTTAAACTTAACCTAGCCTTCTCTCTCCTATCAAACTTGTTTTCATCTTCTGATTACTATTTTAATTCTTGGCATCATCATACTTAGTCACAAGTCAAAGTTAGAGATTGTACTTCATCTTTAACCCATAGATTTTTACCATCTGTATCCAATTAGACACAGTTTTTTGGGTCTACCTGAAAAATATCTATTAAATATTTTTCTTTTCTTCTTTGTAATGCTTTAGTCCAGTTGCCACATTGATCTCTCTTTCTTTGACTGTTTCCTCTAGTACATTTTCCACATTGCTACCAGAGTTATTTCCAACATAATTTGGATAATATCACTTTCCTGCATAGAACTTCTGCTGATTCCTTTTTCTTCTTACATTGCATATAAGTCCTAGACTTCTGTTCTATCTTTAACTCTGGGTTCTCTCGTTTATAGTTCTCTCTCCTCTAAAAGTCAAGACTTAAAAATATTTCAAATGATGAAATTTTAGGCTTTTTGATGGCTACTGGAGGAAATTAGCCATCAAGCGTAGAAAGTATGGCCTGTAGAGTAATCCTATGCTCATAATAGATAGGCAACTATAAAGTGTATTTATGTGATACCCATAATTAGGTTAATGAGCAGATTTCTTTTTCTCTTCAAAAGAATCCCTGTGTAGATATTTCAGTCCCTAGGAAGCAAAAGTTAATAACATCCAGGTAACAGTGAAATATATGCTTTATTTATAGGTATGCTTTCTATACTTGGAAACTAATATAGAGGACTATCTTGGTTAAGTTGTACAGGTCAGCTGACTTTTATAGGAAAACAATAGATCCCCCGAGGTAATACTAATGTGAGTAGAAAGAAACTGTGACAATTAGTATATCTAGTCGGGGTGAGAAAGAATTACTTTGTTATCTATTCATTAATATTTTTCAATTGGTTGTCTCCTGGCCTCTTTATTCTCGTGTTATATTTTAGTGAAATGAGATGTTATTTCTTTAAAATGCAACACATTTTTTCTTCCAGCCAAATCGTGTTATTGTTAACTTCATATGCCTCAGCTGGCAGCAGGCTTCCATAGGCAATGTGAGCATCGATGCTATGATGCTGTGAGGAAGAGGATAAATATTAATTGGAGTCTATTACTTCTTGGAAACCTTTAAGAAGTACTAAGTTGGCTGAGGAAGTGATTTTTGCTTGTACTTTGAGTGTTTGTTTAAAACCTTAACTGCTTAATTTGAAAGAAAACTGGAGGTCATAAACAGCAATGAATAAATTGTCAACAGGAATATTTTTGCATATAGTAATAATATTTTGCCTTTTTATCAAAAAGAAAGCAAGGTAATAACCCATCATCATATTTAAAATGATAATTAACCTTACCATCTCTGTAATTCCAAAGATGTCTAGACATGAACTTAGGATCTGGCATATTGTTTTCAATATAAACATCAGAGAATCTTTGAACATTTATTCTATAAAATCACTTATATTGTGCTTAAATGAGTGTGAGCAGTGTGACTCATTTACGTAGGAGGAAAAAAAACCAAAGACTGCAACTAAATATTCCCTTTAAAATGATTACCATTTTTCACAGTACTGTATATAATTCTGGACTATATATAGAATTGGAAATTTTAGAACTAAAGGTTTTTGAGGGCTGACTATGTGTCAGGAATTGTGCTAAACACTTTGCCTCTATTACCTCATTTAATCTTTCCAAAAGCCCTGTGAGGTAAGAACTACTATTATACAATGAGAAAACCGAGGCACATAGAGATTGAGTAACTCGCCCAAAGTCACTCAATAAGTGCTGGAGTGAGGATTCTGACCTAGGTCTGCTCACCTCAGAGGCTTTGCTTTTGACCACTAACCTCTTCTGCTAATCAGTGATTTAGTCTGCCAGTCGGCCAAACTGGTTTTCTACTAATGAACTCTCTAGTTACTACTATTAACTCATACCTAGTATAGTTGTCCCATGGTATCCATGGGGAATTGATTCCAGGACCTCTCGAGGAGGAGTTCAAGGATGCTGAAGTCCTTGATATAGAATGGTGTAGTATTTGCATATGACCTATGCACATCCTTGCATATACTTTAAATCATTTCTAGATTACTTATAATACCTAATACAATGTAAATGCTATGTAAATAGTTGTTATACTGCATTGTTTAGGGAATAATGACAAGGAAAAAAGTCTGTGCTTATTCTGTATCGACATAATTTTATTTTTTTATTTGCTGTTGGTTGAATCCATGGATGTGGAACCCTCAGATACAGAGGGCCAACTGTACTCTCATTTCTAAGTTACATCTTTCTTGAGATCTAGATATTTCTGATGTGTTGATAAATATATGTTTATAGAAATACACAAATATAGTATATGTAACTGCATCTCAAAGCCATTTCATACAGTAACAATAATAACTTTTTGTTTATTATAATTATTGTAGGTAAGGTGTATTTCTGCTAAGCCAAATAAGGGAATTTTTTAAAAAAAGTTTTCCATTTATTTTTAATTTAAAAAGGAGACTTATGGTTTGCAGAGATTGATGAGAGTTTCTTTTTCCAGGTTCTCTCTCCAACTAACTCCTCACTCTTTACTAGAAAGCTACTAAATTTGATTATTTTTCATGGTTTTTTTTTTTTGTGACTCCTGGGCTCAAACACCACCTCCTCCACCCAATTAAACATAACCAAGTACACATATTTTGGGAGGAAAATCACTATTAAGGGCCATTTCTCTTGCTTAAGGGGAGGGCTTTGAGAACTCCCTTTTAAAAGCCTGAATATAGACCCTGGGGAAGCAAGTGGGAGTGTAGTGTCTCACATGTTGCTGGAAATAGCCCAGCTAGGGGATTGATGCATATCAGAATCTTGTCTAACAGCAAAGCCATCAAAAATAAGTTGTAAGGAAATAAAACTTTTGAGGACTTAAGATGTACTGCCAAATGGGAGTCAGAGAGCCAGGCATAGTAGGAGTGACAGGTCTTATTGACCTTTTGAACAATAAGTCATTTAGATAGTAAAAGTTAAAGACTTGGCTGTGTTTTTGTATATTCCTAGCATACATTTGTTTGGGCAGGTAGATTCCACATAAAATGATTGAGACTAAATTGACTTAAAGTGTAGATAAAGGGCAAATCATCAGAAGAAAAATTAATAATAGCTGCTAATGCTCATAGCTGTTATTTTTATGCCTATTTTATTGATGTACAAAGAGGTAAAGTAATACACAGTCTAGTGGGGAGACAGTCAGTCTAGTGTGGAGACAAGATTCAAAGTGGAGTTTCCTGCTTTCTCAATCCATGTTCCTGACCTCTACCATATGCTTCTAGAGAAGATGTAAGAGTGAGAGGCTAAAGGAGCAACAGATGTATATGTGATAGATAGTGATGCCTTTACTACCAGTTATTTCAGGTCTCAATTTGAGGCAGCCATGCTTCAGGTTAAACTTCTGTTTGGAGTTTTGATAAACAAATCATGTAGGTCATCTGATGTAAAGAATTGGCATATCCTTGTATACCGGACAGGGCCTTGGTGAAAAACAGATGGTACATTCAATGGGGAAAATAAAGAGAGTTTAAGGAAGGAACTGTTTACAGAGGGGTGGGCAGTAATGCAGGATGCAACAAACTCAAGAGATAGTGAAATGCCCAGGGACTAGCAACAACGGGAGATTATCATAGCCTTATGCCAGAAAGGACAAGAGGAGGGAATGGAATTACCCATCCTGGCTAGAGCTAGAATCATGGGAGAGGGGCTTGTGGACAAGAATCAGGACCCTGAGTGGCTGAATGTAGTTGCTACCAAAACAATAGCCTGGTGTGTGGGGTAGGGAGTGGCAATAAGTACCCTACTTTCTCTCTTGTGTTAGCTTGTGATTTCCTATAGGGGCTTCGCATTTGCTGAACCCACCTGGAAGCTAGAAGTCAAGGAAACTTGGTGCAGTTCACAGTGGTTACCATCTGGGGTACGATCAGAAAAGAATAGAGAATGGATCTGGGAGGCAACAGAGACTAACCAGAATGCTATATGTTATGGGTTGAATTGTATCCCCCCAGAAAGGTTAAAGCCCCTGATATGTTGAAGTTCTGACCCCTAGTTCCTCAGAATGTGACCTCATTTGGGAATGCAGTCTTTACAGGGATAATCAAGTTACAATGAGGTGTCATTAGTGTGGTCCCTAATCCACAATGACTGGTGTCCTTATAAAAAGGGGAAATTTGGACACAGACACAACACACACACACACACACACACACACACACACACGGAAGATGATGCGACAAGACACAAGGTGAAGATGGCTATCTGCAAGTCAAGGAACACTTGAGGCTGCCAGAAACTAGGAGAGAGGCATGGAACAGATCCTTCCCTTACTTTACTACCTTTAGAGGGAGCTTGGCCTTCCTGGCACCTTAATTTTGGACTTCTGGCCTCTAGAACTGTGAAAGAATAAATTTCTGTTGTTTATAGCCGCCGAGTTTTTGGTACTTTGTTTTGGGAGCCCTAGGGAACTAACATACCATATATCATGAAAAACCTCCTTATTGATCAGATTAGCTTTCAGGTTTTTTTTGACGTGTATATAAAATCATAGAGCTATGAAGACCTTAGAAATCAGTTGATGTTAAACACTGATTTTGGAGAAAACGGCCTTGCCCACGGTCACACAACCTTAATGGCAGAGGAGAGCTGGGTTCCTGTAGTAAACTGTATTAGAATTGTTAGATTTGGACATGTTAGGGTTTCAGTTAAGCCCATAAGTGCATTTTATAACTGATCTTTTAGTTAAGAAAAGCTTTATCACTATAAATTTATGGGTTTTAATATCTTAATCATTAATTTCTATATGTTAATTAATTATGCCTCATTGCTTTGTTAACTTTCTTAATCTCTACTTTGAACCAAAATTTTCTTGTTAATATGAGGTAGTTTTGGAAAACCTTTATTTACAAAAGTATATTTTGAAAATTTAGAGAAAAACCAATGTTATTTAAGTGATGATCATGTTATCTATCACATTGTTTAGTAATTATAAATTCACTAAAGTGTATCTAGTTGGGAGATCATTTGTATAATTGAACTGGAAATTGACATGTGCACATAATAAATTGCTCAAATGATGACTGGTTATACTTTGAAACTTGCTTTAGTTGATAATTTTTAAAAAATATATACATTTAGAATGTTTATTAAAACATATAAAGATGTTTAGAAAAATCACCAGCAATATCAACTTCCCAAGAAGATACTATTTTTTAGTATATACACGTCCAGTTTTTTTTCTCGTGTGTGTATGTGTGTGTATAATCTGTATATAATGGAATTATGTCATACAGTTTTATAGCCTACTTTTTAAAACTCAGTGATATAATGGCAACTGAACTTTTTTCCATATCATTAAATTCAGTTTGAAGGAATGCTGTTCAGCCCCTGAAAGTTATATGGAAATGATTCCTTCCAATATTGCTAAATAACATTACGATAAATGTATTTTTGCCTTGTAAACAACAATATGATAAACATCCTTGTTAGAAAAGCATTGTACTGTTATCCAATTCTTGTTTTGCATGGAATCATGCTTGCATGATGAAAACAGCTTTATAGAAGCAATTGCCAGTGTCCAGAATAAAGTGAAAACTCAAGAGCATATCTCAACAGAAAAAATTTGCAGTAGATTGGAGAGATAAGCCAAAGTCAATGTATAAACAAAGGCTTCAAGAAAAGAGGAGTTAAAGAAACCTTCACAATAAACCTTAAGCAATATGTTTGTTGGGAGTAAAAATGATTGCAACCCTTTAGGGAAGCAATTTGGCAATGTGTAGCAAGAGCCATAAAAAAACTTTTATCTTTGCTAGAATGTATGTATGCATGTGTGTGTGTGTGTGTGTGTGTGTGTGTGTATGTACATATAGTTTTTTTTCTTTTGAGGATGTTTGTTTTTATATTTTGTTTGAATGTTTTAGAAAAATTTAAACATCTTGTTTCATCTGTAACTCCCATCCACTCCCCCACTCTATATTATTTTGTACCAAATCCCAGATATTATATTTATTGGCTTTTCATTTTGATTATTGTTTTTGAGATACAGTACTGCAATTGTCAAGAATGTATTCTAAGAAAAGAATTTGAAATATTGGAAAAACTTATGTCCAATAAGTTCTTTATAGAATTATTTATAATCGTATAAAAGTTGAAAGCAATTATCCAACACCAAGGAAAAATATAAATTGTGGAATGTCTACTTGATGGAATGCTATACTTAAAATGAAACTTCTGAAGAGTTTATGGTAACATGGGAAAAAGCTTATGTTGTTATGTTAAATAAACAAGAAGATTAAGCAAGTATGTAGAATCAAATAAGCAAGCAAAAACTTGACTTAGAAAAATATAAGGAAAGATACTGAAATCTGGAATGATGATTTAGTTGAGTCACAGTCTTGTGGGTGTTTATTTTTTTTCCTTTTGTCTGCTATTTGGTATAGTCCATATTTTTGTATTGACCATTAATTAGCCTCATCATAGGAAAAATGCAATAAACTTGAATTATGATGAAAACATAGACTAGAACATCATATTGGGCTTTAGATAATCATGCAACCTGACTAATCATTTTTGGTGTTTGTGGGAACTAAATATAAGGCCAAACAATATCAAGGAAGGATTTTGATAGGATTCTCCTGGTTGTAAGAGCAGGATTCTCCTGCTCTTATTCCTTCCTTCCCCTAGTTAACTTTTCTTTGTTTACCACTTAAAAAAAACAAACAAATTAGGAAAACATCTGTTTAAAAATCTCCCATAAACACTTTTGCTTATGAAATATGAAAAAAATAATAAAATATCCTGCCCTTCTTTGTAACTTTCTGAAATGTTAATTGATTAGCATTAAACTAGCTTCTCATTTCTAATTTGACTTCCTCTTCTTTTAGTTCTTGGAATTTGTGCTACAACTGTTTAAACACCAACATATTAAGCTGTATTTGTAAAAGAAATATTCCCTATCTAATAGGATTTAGATAATAACACTTAAAATTTCTTAAGAAACTCAATTTGACTTTATGTTTATTTGTATGTTTATTCTGTTTGGTTTGTTTATTGCATGCAAATATCTTGAGTTTAAGTCTCAGTTACAAGTTATATCTGAGGCTCTGGCTACCCTCTCTTCTGTACCCCTCTACTCTCATGTTAGGGTGATATCTCAGCTCACACAGTTGAATTTCAAAGTGAAGCACCTTGCCTGGTTTCTAGTTGTCTTTTGGGGCCTCTAGAATTGCAATAAAACTATGTTAGAGCTGCTTTATGAAGCATTTTTATTTCACTGAAATCTAAAAAAACTTTATTAGAATTCTCTGAATTAAAGTATTCTCTGATTTTCAAAGTTAGCTTGATCTCAAACAGCATCCCAAGGATGCTTTCCAGACTTTAGCAATTTTTTTTTATTGCTTAATATTATTTCTTAGGGATGGTACTGTATACTTTTAATCCTCCTACTAAAGGACCCTCTTGTGCTGAGTTCCTTTTAAGGGAGTTTCCCCTGAATTTCTGCTCAGTAAAAATAAGTTTTAAGGGAAAAACCACATTTTGCTATAAGAAATTAATGATGATAAGTAATAATACCAGAAACTTTCGCCTCTAATTTTGGTTGCTATGACAGAGGAAAAAGAACACGAAAAATGGCTCTCAAAACTTTTGACAAAAAGTATCACATTCCAGTTTTATTCATATTTCATTGGTCAAAGCAAGCAAATGACATGGCCACTCTTAAAGGGGAGTAAGGGAATGTAGTATAAAGATACAACAAGGCTATAAAGGAATGTTTGTTTAGTATTTATAAATAATTGCATAGGTCTGATTGGTTGATTGAGTCATCTGTTTATTTAAATAAAATTTAATGAGCACTTACTGTTTACTATTCATTGTTGTATTACCAGTGCCTACTATAT
Source organism: Cheirogaleus medius (assembly GCA_008086735.1). NCBI lineage: Eukaryota > Metazoa > Chordata > Mammalia > Primates > Cheirogaleidae > Cheirogaleus > Cheirogaleus medius. The sequence continues at coordinate 29,817,273 of VBSM01003176.1, forward strand.
GGACAAAACAGACAAGATTCCTATACTCATGGAGCTCTAACATTGTTGTGATTGCACTGTTTTGGAAATCAGCTTGTCAGCATTAATCAGGAACCTTAGTAATTCTTATATCTTTTATTTATTTTTAATTAATTAATATTTTTGGAGACATGGTCTCATTCTGTAGCCTTACCTAGAGTGCAGTGGCGTCATCATAGCTCACTGCAACCTCAAACTCCTGGGCTTAAGCAATCCTCCTGCCTCAGCCTCCCGAGCAGGTGGGACTACAGGCACTCACCACCATGCCAGGCTGATTTTTCTATTTTTTGCAGAGACGGGGTCTTGCTCTTGCTCAGATTGGTCTCAAACTCCTGGCCTCAAGAAATCTTCCCTCCTTAGCCTCCCAGAGTGCTAGGATTACAAGTGTGAGCCACCATGCCAGCCTAATTCTTACATCATTTGACCAATTAATTCCACTTCTGGACTGCTAAAGAGATGTTATTAAATATGAAAAATACATATAATCATAAAGATTGCAGTTTTTTGAAATATTGAAAAATTAAATGTATAGTAGGGAAATAGAGTGAACTATATTATATTTATTCACAGAATATTATGAACTCATCAGTGTGTATTGGAAACAGTTGCCTCATTTTTTAGTGGCTATTTCCAGCAACATTTTAGCATCCTGTGGTAACAGAGTTCATTCTGGGCTTAAGGACTGGCAAAATGGTGAAGATTTTAGATCGTTAGGATTACCTAGGGGAACTACACGTCCTCAAGTATGAGTTTATGTACAAGGGGATTAGGAGGATGTAGAGAAACTGGAAGTTTTGAATTCTAATAGCCTTTCAAGTCATTCAAGTAGACACATCCTAGAGGCAACTGGAAATATAGGATCAGAGATTGGTTAAAAATAAAAGCTAAAAATATTCTTTGGGGATTCATCAGTATGGAAATGTTAGTTGAACTTGTGGAAGCAGATGAGCTGTGAAGGAGTAAATCAATATGAAGGAGAATATAGGCAGAGAATCAAAGAGGGATGCTGGTGGGAGAAAGAGGAAAAGGATCCTGAAGAAAGGGATAGAAAGATGAGATGGGTAGAAGAATAAGGAAAATTTGCTGTTTTTGGAAGTCATGGAGCAAATAATTTTTTTGATGGGAAATAGAGCAGAGAGGCAAAGGAGAAAGATTAGAGGAATAATTTCACTGATAATTAAGGGTAGTGTAGTGATAGGTTACTCATTGGTTAAAATGGAAGGCATATCATAGATGTTATTGATGGAATAATAACATTCTATAAAAATTGATCAAAGTCTTTTGACCATTTAAAAACTACTTTTAGTTAAAGGCTCAATTGATAGATTAAATGGAAATAATTTACATTTTTAATAGGAATTTTACTCATGCAAAAAATGTACTCATACAAAGAAAATTAGCTCAAAGAAAAGATTTATGCTAACCAAGTAGTCAAAAGTACCAATTTTATTTATTCACTTATTGAAAAAATAATTTATAGCTTAGAGATTGAAGCAGGTTAAGTGACCTGAAAGCTGTAAAGGAGAAAAAAAAAGATGTGGCAAATTTACGTTTTATATCTTTTAGACAGAAATATCTAGGTAGTGTGGTTCCGTTTAGAAATGCAGTGATTTATATGCTATATCTTGAAGCAACTAAAGGACATAGTGAACATTTTTCGTATGTCACAGACTATTTTATATGTTTGCTTTAAGGGACAAATTAGTGACATTCGGAGACTTCACAATAACTTTATGGGAAGACCTAGGGCATTTGTTATGAGAAAAGTATAGTTTTGCCATGTCTGAAAAAGTATGTTATAGGCCAGTAAAATGTAACAGTATCTTGTATACCTAGTATGACTGCTGTGGCAATTGTACCTGTATAGATCTCCATTATACTCAAAACCTTTTACTTTTATGTTGGTACAGACAGTGTCCTTAGTCAAGCACTATGGTTAGAATGTATTTAAAGTTTTGTGTATATATTCTATGTTCTTGGCCCACTGTAGAATCTAACAGCTAAGTTTCTATAGTTTCCTCTTTTTCTTGCAATGCATTATGAAATTCCAATATTAAGAAGTAAAATTTAGCAGGCAATCTGATTGATATCATTGATAAGTATTTAGAATATTAGGTTTTTAATTAGGAAAAGACTTTAGAGATCATCTATATTTCACCTGTTTTTGCAGACAATTTGAGGCACAGGAAAATTAAGTGTTCTGGTCCTACTAGAACTGGGCTACATGACTGTTAATATTGTTTATTAGCGGTGGTATTCAGTGTACCTAATTTTACAATATCAGTGCTAAAATGCAAATGTAACCAAGTAGAGAATTCCCTTATTAATAATACTTAACTCCACCCTGAGCAAGAGCAAGACCCTGTCTCTACTAAAAATAGAAAGAAATTAGCCGGACAACTAAAAGTATATATATATAAAAAATTAGCCGGGCATGGTGGTGCATGCCTGTAGTCCCAGCAACTCAGGAGGCTGAGGCAGGAGGATCTGTTGAGGCCAGGAGTTTGAGGTTGCTTTGAGCTAGGCTGATGCCACGGCACTCTAGCCCAGGCAATAGAGTGAGTCTCAAAAAAAAAAAAAAAAAAAGTAATAATACTAAACTCACTGTTGATGTGGTTTCAATAACTCAGCAAACCAGATCCCTGGGTCAAGTATCTTTTGGTAGGTGAGGGAAGAGAAAGGGAAGGAAAGCTCCTAAATATGGAACATTCGGTCTCTTATTGTAAGAATTATTGTGGACTCAGAGTCAGAGGTCCTGGGATTCAGTTTTGACAATGCCACTTATTATCTGTGTGATTTTGGGAGAAAATCCTAAATTCTCCAAGCTTCAGTTTCTTTATGAATGAAATGGGACTAATAATTGTTGCCCTATTTGATAGGTTAATTGTGAGATTCAACGCTATTGTGAGAAAGTAAATTTCTAGTTTATCAACATTTTGGCTACTACTATGTGCTAGGCAATATTGTAGACTCCAGACATAAAGAGACAATTAAAACTTTTATACTGTGAAAGGATAAATAATAGCAGCAGTTTTATAAGCTGTTATCTAATCTAGGATTGAAAAGAGGACAGGAATGTCAGCAGTACATCAAAAAGAAGGTGCAAGATAATTTTCTCAGGAGTAGGAGAAGTGAGGGTCTTTTTTCATTTTTATTGTTTTGCTTTAAGCCAGCCCCATTGTGCTACCATCTTTCTTGCCCTTTTACTAGAGACCAAACTATCATTACGACTCTTTTAGTCAACAAGAGATTGAATAACCTTGGCTCTGTCAACGACTTCACCTTTTATTACCCTTAAGAATTATTTAGCTTCATTGAGATTTTGGCTTTCAGTTTTAAGATTTATAAATTTCTAGCAGTCTATATGGATTATCCTAGCTCCACTATTTAAGCAAATGATGACCATCTAGTGATAGGATTTCTGATTGTAAGCTATTTGCTATTTATAATCCTGCTATATGTATTTGTATTTGGAATGATGGTATTTTATGGATTCTAGGATGCATATTTTCCTTCCTATTTTAACACATCTGAAATGAGGATGCATATTTAAATTGATGGCCTCCTAAGGTCCTCGTAGGTCAGGTGGTGGTTTTGAAGTAGTTGCTATTGTCTGTGCATCTGTGAATGTGGTCATAATGTCAAACTTTGAGTTATGTGCATTTTAGGCACTACAATAAATGCCAAATCCTACAATTTGGCTTTGGAAAGATAAGTTGTGTGTGCATGAAGGCATGGGAGTAGAACAGTAGAAAATATGATAAATATATATAAAATTACAAAAAAGCTAACTGATAAAAAAGCATTATGTCATAGTTTAATTGACAATCTTTTTCTTTTTAGTGGCATATAAAGAATAAAGGTACATCATATAATTATGGTGCTTTGGGTTCAGTAAAGGATGCTACAATATTTTAGTTTGAATAATTTTTTGTTTTTGTTTTTAGAGACAGAGTCTTACTCTGTCTCCCTGGCTAGAGTGCAGTGGGGTCATCATAGCTCACTGTAATCTCTAACTCCTGGGCTCAAGCAATACAGGTGCATGCTACCATGCCTGGCTACTTTTTTCTATTTTTAGTAGAAATGGGATCTCACTCTTGCTCACACTGGTCTCAAACTCCTGAGCTCAAGCAGCTTCCACTGAGCTTCCACCTCAACCTCTCAGAGTACCATCACAGGTGTGAGCACTGTGCCTGGCCTAGTTTAATTTAAATGGATAACTTATGACCTAGTAGAAATTTTAAGAAAGTGTATTCACGGAAGGTGAATATTATTTCAAAAGTCATACATTTAAGTATAGATTCTGTTAAGGGATACTTTTTAAGAAAGGTTAAAGTCATGACTTTTATTCAAATGTAGAATGAACAGATATTCAAGACTTTATTTAGCTCATTAATCAATGAGGGTCCAGTAAGATGTTACAAGTTATTCAAAGGAGAATTATAAGAACATACAATGTATATAGGTGATCAGGGATGCCAAAATGAATGTACAACATTTATAAAACTGGCCAATATTCACAGGGCAATTATCCATTCCATCTCACTGGACAAACTTTATTTGCATTTTTATGGAAACGAATTATTTGTATTATATATCTTACAACTACATATAATAGTTGTAAAGTGGCCAGAAGAGAATGAAAAGCTCAAGCTCTTACTGAATCACATGATCTGGAAGGGTATGCTAGACAGGACATCCGCTAATACTTTTTTGGGTATGTGCCTATTTCAGTGTTTCACAATTTTTTTCTGAAAAAGAAGGTTTCCTGATAAAACTTGTGTCAAACTTCTATTTTATGGGAAGGACTGCATTCAGACCATACTAGAAAGATCATTACCTGATCTTCTCTTAGGGCTTCTCCCTCTATCACTCATCATTCTATCTAGCTGTATTAGAGTGTTACTGATTTTGAATTTCTCATTTATATCTTTGAGTCAGTAAATTGAATTTAATCCAGATTGTATTTTTGGGTAGAGATCAAAATTTTAAAAATATTTCAAAATCAGGAATCTACACACACTTATTAATCACATATCTTATAAAAGTCCAGCTAATTTAAATAAATTATCCCAAGAATTAATTCTTAATAATGAAACTATAAAAATTAAAAAAAGAATCCCAGCAATATTTTTAAGCAATATTTTTGAAATGATATAAACAGTGAATATTATTAATGAAATTAGCTGTCTTTCTATTTAATACCTATTCAACCTTCTTTAGTGAGTTAAGAATGAAACATTTCCCATTTTTTAAATGCAGTTAATCTGCTTAAATATGGGTGAATGGGAAATGTATTTTATGGAGACCAGAACCAAAGCTATTATAACAAAATATGTATTTCTTCAAAATTGAGAGTAAATTAAAATTAATATTTTACTTTGTTTTTATTTTTGTTTTTTATTATTTCTTTATTAGAGGTGGAGTTTTGCTCTGTTGCCCAGCTGGAATGCAGCCTCAAACTCCTGGGCTCAAGCTATCTTCCTGCCTCATTCTCACAAGTAGCTGGGACTATAGGCACACATCACTGTGCCAGGCTAATTTTTTCATTTTTTAAGAGGTGGAGTCTCACTATGTTGTCCAGGCTGGTCTTGAACTCCTGGCCTCAAGCAGTCCTCTGAGCTGAGCCTTGCAAGTGACTGGGATTATAGGAATGAGCTATGGTGTCTGGTTTTACTTTGTTTTTACTGATTAATTTTGGATGCGAATAAATTGTCACTTGAATTAACTGATTCCAATCAAGTGTTTATATGGTTTCAATTCATTGTTATAAAATTGTCACAATGGTTTGATGATGTGTTGAATATATGAATGCATAAAGTTCTTACTGAGCTTGCAGATAACATTTATTTGTGTTGTTATATTTATCAGCTGATAAAATGCAGTTTTGAGATATAACCCTGTGCATTTAAAAGTCTGCATTTAACCCAGGCTGAACTTCTCAAATCATAGGGAAATACTCACTGATTCATAAATTTATTTAGCAAATATTTATTGAATGCCTATTGTGTACCGATCATTTTATAAATGCCTGTTATTTTAGGCTTTCTCTTGCCAAAACTAAAAGAATAGGAATGATTGTATTTTGCTGTGTAAGAGTGATTCTTGGGTTAGTTTGAGACACTGGTGGTGGGTATCCAGGCATTTAATACCTGGACTGCTCAAAGTTATCCTGTGCTCTAGTGGCAGCCCCCTTCAGTCTGTCTTTTCTTTCCTCTCACTGACTCAAGGGCAGATAGTTAAGCTCTGAAGCTGTTCCCCATTAACAATCAAGGTGATTTTCTGTTTTATCCTGTCCTATTGGTAGCATTTCTGCATGTGCTCAATCAGTTTAAGGCAAGATACTGACATCAAATAATGCTACAGTTTAAGATGAATACTTTTACAATAATACATATTAAATAGATTCACAAATGTTTATATGAATCTGTTACTAATGAGCTCTCGTGAAGGTTGTTGAGGGATGATGTTGATCAGGGGAAAATGAGAAGAGTAAGTCTATAAAGGTGGGGAGAAGGCATCAAAGACAATGTACCCAAAATGAATTAAAGTAGAAATTTATAGGAAAGGTATTAAGAGCAGGAACCTCTATGAAGACATTGCCTCAAGAGGGAGAAAAAAACAAGGTAAACAATGGGACGCTTTGAGTTTTTGTGGCCATAAAAATGAAGCCAGCTAAGAACCGAAGTATTGTTAAGGTTTTAATAAAGGTTGAACTGTGCATGGATCACCTCTAGTTGTTGTAGTAATGGACTCTACCCATCATAGTGACATGAGAGTGAGAAAAATCACATGCAAATTAAGTAATTACAGATGAAACAATATGTAGTGTGGATAGTGCTACCTCAGGTGGGGAGTTTGGTACAGGCAGAGTAAGAGTTCATTGATTCATTAGATTTTCGAGCACTTGCTATGTGTCAGGCACTGTTCTAGGTATTGGGATGGGCCAGTGAACAAAATGATGTAGATCCCTGCCCTTTTGAAGCTTATTTTCTAGCAGGAAGAGACAGATACTAAATATAAGAGATGTGTAAGTTATATAATATGTTAGCAGATAAGTGCTACAGAAAAGAATTATATAAAGGGGATCTGGAGTATTGGAGGAAGAGACTGTGGCAGATTGCTGTATTAAATAGAGTAATAATTTGGCTTTGAATTGGAGAGTTGTAGAAATCTGCTGTTTAGTTTTCTTTCTCTTCCCTTACAAATTCAGAGAATTAGAAGTTGGGCCTTCCCAGAGAGCTTAGTGGCAAAGGAACAGGAAGGGAACAGATGTGTATTTTTCAAGATTGTAATAAAATTTGGATATTTAATCTGTGATGTTCTTTTTGTCCTTTAATTTCTTTTCTATTAGGCCATAGAAAATAATAAAATAGGGTATAAGAAAATGGACAGCAAATTATCAGAGTTCTAAAACAAAAATGTTTTTATTGGAAATAAATCTTATGAAGGATTTTGGTAGCATTTGAGTCATATGCTTCATAGAAATTTTATGACAATTTTGTGTAACTATAATTTGCTTAGGGAATTCTAAGTTTTATCTACTTTTCAAAAGACCAGTATAATCAATGTTTCTTTGGCAAAACTGTACGTATCTTGACAGCTTGTTAAAATAATAGCTTCTGCCTTTCAATTTCAAATATGCAGACTGTATCATAAATTGCCTTACTAAACCTGATGCATATGTATAGTCTTGGTAGATTATACAAGATTGTTGCTGATAAGAACTTTAAGGCTCAAAATTAGACTATAAACCTGCATCTTGATTAATATATAATTGTTACTAGAAAAAGATACATCTAAACTATTTCATGTATCACCGAATATTGTTATACCTTCTGAGATATCTCCCTCTTTCAGCCCTATTGCCCTTTTGTAACTAGAATTGTTTTAAGTCTGTATGGAAAGATATCATTAATTTTATATTCTCTGTAACTTGTATATCTTCTCTTATCTAGTTAAGACTTCCTTTTAAAAAAGTTATGTATTGATTTCTTGCATATGCTACTAGTTATATGTCCAGAGAAAATGTAGGATCTCTTTATTATCTAAGTAGCATTCAGACATTTTATTTTGGTAATATGGGATTTTGATTACTGATTATTCTCTATTAATTTGTGGCCTTTATGGAATTGAAAGGATTTTTTCCTACACTATTAAGTCAGTTTGCCTTGCTCTTCTCTCTTTTCTTTCCTTTGTTCTCTTGTTCTTCAGTTAATCCTATTTCCCAACTGTACCCTTTCAGCACTCCACAAATAGTGTCATCTAATCTGAACTATAAAGTGTATTTGAGAATTCTCATAACATCTTAGAGAACATGCTTGAACTCTAATTCTCTATTTGTACTTTCAAGTTTCATTATTCTTAATCTTCATATTAGTCCTTCTTTATTATTTATCAGGACGTTGTATGGTTTTGTTCCTTTGAAGACCAGAGCAGTTTAACATATGTACATATGTGTTAATGTATGTGTCTATCATTTTTTTCTACATTCTTCATGAAAGACAGGGAATAAATTGGTATTAATAGAAAGGGAAAAAGAGGATAGGATGTTTTCTCACGTCAGCTGAGAGTGCCTATACTCGCAAAATACATGAGATGTTCTTTTTTTGGTGCCCCAAGGTTTTTCTATCCAGAACAATGTCCTATAATATTCTTAGGGATGTGTTAGAGCAGAAGTTTATAAAGCATGAGAAGGGTAGTTGTAGGAAAGGAGATGGGATAGGATATCTTACTTAAGAGGCACATTGGTCAGTTTTAGAGTAGAGTTTTTATGGAAGTTGAGGATCTGGAAATTGATTCCCTTAAATATATTTGTATACCTAGCTACCCTTAGAAAAATCTTCACCTAATTAGGGTATAGTGGTATAGGTACTCCAATTTGAAGAGTACATTATGCCCTATAGTTTCTGTCCCTGATTGTTATTATTTTTACTCTCTTCTTTGTGTTAGGTATGAAATCATCAGGGATAACAGCTGCCTATTTTATGAAGGTAGAAAGTATATAAATATTATCTCCCAGGTGCCCATCAATACATGAGTGGATTAACAAAATGTGGTATATGTA
>VBSM01003176.1:29826457-29847250 GCA_008086735.1 Cheirogaleus medius
ACCGTAATATTTGTACCCCCATAATATGCTGAAATAAAAAATAAAAAAGAGATATATAAAAAAAGAAAGTATATATATTATCTGTAATGCTGGATTTGATAGTTAAGCACTTGATAAAGATGTTGCAGTGGAAACAATAGTGATGACAAAAAGGAAGGAGAAGGGAAGGAGAAAGAAGAAAGGGAAAGTGAAAAATAATTTTTAAAAGTTCAACAATTATTTACAGACACTTAACAATGCCAGACATTATTCTAATTACTTAACACATACAGAAAATCTTTATTTAGTCATTTTCAGACCCTGAGAAGTAGTTGCTATTATTTAATCCTCATTTCACAGATGAGGAAATTATGGCAATGAGAGGTTCAGAAATTTGTCCAAGCTTGTGAGTGGTGGAACCAGAATTTGAACCAAGTAGTCTTACCCTAGAGAGAGCCTTAAGCACTATGCCATCTTTCTTGTTACAGGCATGTATACATACATATACATAAATATGTATTAATACATACTTGTCAGCAGATTAGCTGAGCTAGACCATAAATATCTTTATATCAAGATATATTAATATGTAAAATATTTTAAAACATAAAAGACATTGTAATTAATGGAGAAAAACATAAATTTAAGAGTTTGAGAATAGGGGATAATATTAATAGAAAAATAATAATAAACTTCTTCCATGTGACAAAGGAAGTGATTTTTTTAAATAAAAATACAGCATTTAAAAATCGCTTTCATAGTAATTAAGTCTATACATTTAATATTTTACAATGTTTATAGAGAAATAATTTAAAAATCTATTTAAACATTTTTTATCTTTTGAAATTGGATGCTATCAAGATGTACACATTATATCTTTACAGTTCAATTTTCACATCTATAATGCTATTTAAACTTTTGCTCCCTTTATAAAAATCAAATTCCTTTCCTTCTAACTCTCACCCCTTTTCTATTGCCACCCCTCTTCATTGTGGTGTATCAAAAAGTGAAAATATACTAAGTTTTAGAATATTTACAGTGAGCCCTGCATTTAAAAATATGTAGGAGGACAAATGGGTAGCAGCTGAACATCTTTGAATTAAATGTAGTAGTTTCTGAGGTTCTAATATTTTCCACCATTTCAGTGTTGTGTCAGAACATTTGCAAAAATGGATCTGAAGTGTCTCTGGGATATTTTGAGGCGAGTCCTGTTCTGTACAGCCTGGACTGGGAAGGAATGTAAACAGCACACCGGTATGTCCCCATATTTAGAACTCTCCAGGGAGACTGATAAATGTTTCAACTCTGTGTGCTTAGCTGTACTAGATCACTTCCAGTTTATCAGGTTTTCTGGGAATTGAGTTCATTTTGAATTAAAGAGAGACCACAATTTTGTCCTCCTCTGCATCTTTTGCTAGCCCACTCAGGTTTCCTCCTCTTAAGGCACTGGTCTTAACACTCCAGTTGTCTTGAAAGTAGCAAGTTACTTTGTTAGATTCATAACTTATTTTACTGTATTTGAAAAATGGGCTATTTTGTGGGGCAGAGGTATAAATAATTAACAGAGAAATTCTTGTCTCTGAAATTCTTGTCTTGTATGGCTATGTATGAATTGCCCTTTCTGGGCTTCATTTTCTCATCTTTAAAATGAAGGTGATTGAATGAGATAATCTTTAAATCTCCATATTAAAAAAATAAAGCCAACCTATGCTATTACGTGTATATGTTTTTACTAACTGATTTTAAAAGTTTGTGTTGGATGCTCGGGAAAGAAAAAATGAAATGAAAAATCCTCAGTATTTCTAAAGCAAATGTGAAAGTGATTCTAGATGGTTGTATGAGGCCTGTGTTCCACTTTGGTCTTGTCCCTGTCAACATACAGGCTTTTGTTCTGTTTGAATAGTAATTATAACTAGGTCCAAACCAACTCAGTTTGACTTTTCAATTCACAGAACTTGCTTGTGCAGCAGCACTTAACTATATGGGGAAATGTAATGTTAAAAACATTTGTTCTCCTATGATTTACAAAGGACCTCCTGGTACAGAATTTTAGAAAATTCTGTCAGCATATATATAGTGTCATATGGTTTATTAGCTGTACCCAGTCCTGGTTTATTTGTACCAGAGTGTTTTTTTGTTGGTAGCTGAGCACAGACATACTGCAACAAACACTTGGGCCTTCTCATTAGCACAGGCCATTACTGAAGGTTAGAGATATACCTTGTAGCCATCCGTGATAAGATGGCTGGTTCAGGGTTATTTCATACAATATCTTGGCATTGACAGAAGTTTATATTGGGAGCAAAGGGTCATTAAAAGGGTAAAATCCAGTATTTGGAAGGTCTAGAAAATCAGTCAACTGTAAATGATGAAGTTCTTAAATATATGTCTCTTTTGCTACTTCCGGTGATTGAAACCAGTTTTGAAAAGCCAAAAATCTGAAATAGTTTTTTTGGCTATAAGTTCCTGTAGTTCCACTAAGGAGGTGGAACTACTCTTAGTGTAGTTATACTAAGATTATTATGGAACCAATTTGTGGGACATGGTGGGTGCCTCCCAAAAAGGAACCCCTATTTTGCAGTGAACACTTAAATGTATGGCTTTGGACATTCTATGATAAATACTTCAGACCACATTGCCTACACCTCTTTCACATGGTTTTCACACTGCCTTATTTTCTAGCTAGTTGTTTGCAGGCATACCTTGTTTTATTGTGCTTCACTTTATTGCACTTTGCAGATACTGTTTTTTTTTTTTTTTTTTGCAAATTGAAGGTTTGTGACAACCCTGTGTTGAACAAGTCTATCAGTGCCATTTTCCAACAGCATGTGCTCACTTCATGTCCATATGTCACATTTTGGTAATTCTTACAATATTTCAGACTTTTCCATTACTGTTCTATCTCTTATGGTGATCTGTGATCAGTGATCTTTGATGTTACTATTGTAATTGTTTTTTTGTTTGTTTTTGTTGTTGTTGTTTTTTCCCTTGGAAAAAGGAAAGCTTTATTTCCCATAGAGGGTAGCAACTTGCTGGGTGGCCATTCCAACAAGTTGGGAGGCAGAGCCCTGGCCAGAAGCCAGGCACACAGGCTTCCTGCAATTGTTATTGAAACTCCACAAGCCATGCCTACATATGACTGTGAACTTAATTAATAAATGTTGTGTGTGCTCTGACTGCTCCGCCTACCAGCCATTCCCCCTTTCCTTAGGCTTCCCTATTCCCTGAGATACAATAATGTTCAAATTAGGTCAATTAATAAAAGATAGAAATGATTCAGCCTAGTGTGGAAGGCATGTTGAAAGCCAAGAACGCCAAAAGCTAGGCCTCTTGTACGAGTTAGCAAAGTTGTGAATGTAAACTCTGGTGAACACAAATTAGAAAGCAAAACAGCCTTATTGCTGTTATGGAGAAAGTTTTGGTGGTCTGGATAGAAGATCAAATCAGCTATAACATTCCCTTAAGCCCAAGCCTAATCTGGAGCAAGACCCTAACTCTCTTCAATTCTGTGAAGTCTGAGAGAGGTGAGGAAGCTGTAGAAGAAAAGTTTGAAGCTAGCAGAGGTTAGGTCATGAAGTTTAAGCAAAGAAGCCATTTCCGTAACATGAAAGTATAAAGTGAAGCAGCAAGTGTCAATGTTGAGAAGCTGCAGCAAGTTATCTAGAAGATCTAGCTAAGATCTAGCATGAAGGTGGCTACATTAAATGACACACTTCAAGGTAGATGAAGCAGCCTTCTATTAGAAGAAGATGCCGTCTAGGAGTTATCTAGCTAGAAAAGATAAGTTAATGCATGTCTTCAAAGCTTTAGAGGACAGGCTGTTTTGTTAGAAGTTAATGTTGCTGGTGACTTTAAGTTGAAGCCAATGTTCACTAACCATTCTAAAAATCCTAGGGCTCTTAAGAATTATTCTAAATCTACTCTACTAATGCTCTAGAAATAGGGCAACAAAGCCTGGATGTTTACAGTATGGTTTACTGAGTATTTTAACCCCACTCTTGAGACTGATCTATTAAGAAAAAAAAATCCTTTCAAAATATTACTTCTCATTGGCAATTCACCTGGTTACCCAAGAGCTCTGATGGAAATATACAGGGGATTAATGTTTTCATGCTTGCTAATACAACATCCATGCTGTAGTCCATGGATCAAGGAGTAATTTTGACTTTCAAGTCTTATTATTTAACAAATAAATGTTGTAAAGTTAAAGCTGCCATAGACAGTGATTCCTCTGATGGATCTGGACCAAAGTACATTGAAAACCTCCTGGAAAAGATTCACCATTCTAGATACCCTTAAAAGCATTAGTGATTCCTGGGAAGAGATACAATGTCAGCATGAGCAGGAGTTTGGAAGAAGTTGATTCCAACCTTCATAGATGACTTAGAGGGATTCAAGACTTTAGTCGATGAAGTAACTTGGACATAGCAAGAGAATTATTATAGAATTAGAAATAGAAACTGAAGATGTGACTGAATTATTTTAATCTCATAATAAAATAATGCATAAGGAGCTGCTTCTTATGAATGAGCAAAGAAAGTATTTTCTTGGGATGGAAATTTTTTCATCTTTCTGGGGAAGATGCTGTGAATATTTTTGAAATGACAACAAAGAATTTAGAGTATCCATAAACTTAGTTGATAAAGCAGTGGCAGGGTTTGAGAGGATTGACTCCAATTTTGAAGGAAATCCTACTATAGGTAAAATGTTACCAAACAGCATTGCATGCTACATTGAAAACATTCATGAAAGGAAGCGTTAATCTATGCAGCAGACTTTGTTGTTATTTTATATTAAGAAATTGCCACCACCACCCCAACCTTCAGCAACCACCCCTCTGATCAGTCAGCAGCCATGAACATTGATGCAAGACACTCCACCAGCAAAAAGATTATGACTCACTGATGGCTTAGATGATTATTAGTATTTTTTAACAATGAAGTATTTTAAAAATGAGGTGTATACATTATTTTTTAGACATAATGCTATTGCCATTTAATAGACTACAGAATACTGTAAACATAACTTTTATGTATACTGGGAGACCAAAAAATTCATTTGACTTGCTTTATTGTCATATTTGCCTTATTGCATTGGTCTGGAACTGAATCCGTGATATCTCCATGGCCATACCGTGAAGGTATTCCTTGTACTTGTCTCTCCTCAAAGTAAAGTGTGGGCACAAGTTTTCAGGTTTTTAGGACTGGAAGTGCAGTTTTGAGAAGGTATGAGAGCACTTGAGTGTGACAGAGAATGCCTGAGACTGGAATACTAGAGTTGTGGAGTGGGGATTAGAAGAGGAGATTGGGAAGAGCCATTTTTGAAAAGCAGAGATGAATGGATTAGCTTTGAAGTATTTGTGTGGAATAGCTAAGCAGGAACAGAAACTTGCGGAGAAGCATTTCTAGAAGATGACTGGATACTGGGTTGTAGGACAGCATGGTTTCAAGTTAGTCTGCCCCTGGTGTAATCAAAGAAGGGGTCTTCTAGCAGCTGGGCCTGACCTTGATTTGATATTGTATCAACACTCCTTCATTGCCGAGTGACATTCTCATGAGTGTGAAGCTCCTCTGGGGGCAAGTAGTGTTTCGTAGTTATACTTTATCCTATTAGTGTCTCGCATATGGCAGACAAACAAAATTTTGTTGAATTTAATTCATATTTGTGATGACTTGTATCTTTAAACTCTAGATACCTGCAGGTAGGTAATTGGGGTTGTAATTTCTTTTTTAAGGAGGTGTGTATGCATGGGAGTGACAGGGTTATTGTTTATAACAGATTGTTTTACTGGTCAGCATCTATCTTCTAGGAAGAAGGATGGCTATCCCCATGCATTCCTTTCACATGGGCCTCTGTATGCTTTCTTTTGGCCATCAGCTTTGTCCAGATTTTAAACAACCACCTAGAAGAGTAAGGTTTTATATTTCATTTTCATTTCTTCTAACAATAAAGCTTTGTGTGAATAGAACAATCTCAAGTAGGTTGTTTACCTTGAATTAGATTTCCCAGGAAATAATTCTAGCCTTCAAGCTTCTATTAAAACTGAATTTTTGTTCTCTAGAGGATTGTCAGAAGTTATTATAAAAAGAGCTATGTTTGGAAACATTGAGTATGGTACCCCTGAATTTAATAATAATTTAAACTCAAAGCTTCTTGTTTTTATGACAAAGAAATGATAGTTTTTTAAAAAAATGTATTTCTATAATTTTTAATGTTTAAGAAGAACTTTTTCTGTGCTTAAACTTCTAATGGATTATGTTATAGATATATGAGTATATATAGATTATAGCATTCGTTGAGACCATTAGAATATTATTTAAAAAATAAGTGATATATACTCAATAGTAAACAAGTGAGTGTTTTTGGTTGAAAAATACTTAAAAAAAATTTACTGCTATCATAACTCGTTCATATTGACCTTTAATAGTAACGCTTTTGGATTGGTTTGTGCCTCAGTAATATTTTGTTTATATAGATTTTGTGAGATAACTAGGAAAAAATAATTCATACATGCTTGTATGAAATAATGTTAAATAAAATTTAGAAATTGAAAACTTTGAGGAATAGCTTTTTCGGTATGCTTGCCCAGAGTGAGGCTGCATCACCACTAGGGGCGTAGCATTGTTGAGATCTCTGGCCTTTTATTACATGTTCATAGCCACACCTTCTGTATTCAGTTGTGCACATTGTGTACTGCAAAACTGTAGTTATGTTTTATTCACTTATGCAAAACCTATACATCTGTGTGTGGTGACTCAGGGAGTGAAGAAAATAGAAAACATTCCTTTATAACAGGAGTTTACATTCTAGTGGGCCAGACAGATAATCAATACATAAAATAGGAATATATCAGATAAAAATAGTGCTATGCAAATAATTAAAACACTGTAATGTGCTAGAGGCCAGATGACTAGTTTGGATTAGATGGTCAGGAAGAAATAACAAAGTGATAAGAAATGTCAATTTAAACATAAAATCTTTAATAAATGATATAATTAAAATTATTTTATATACATCTTTTTAGACTTTGTCATTTTTATATTTTATTGCTAAAGATACTCAGTCTGACACAGTTCTTTGTTTTCACTTTGGATTTTTTGAAACTGTTATAGCAGTGGGATGTATTTTTTTTAGAGATCTATTTTGGCTGATTTTCATAAAAAAAGAATAAATGAAGTTTTGTGTAATGACCTTGTTAAATTCTTTGAGTTTAACTTAGTGACAATATTCCAAGTGTAATCAAATATTTAAGGCTTAAAAATTTTTGAGTTACTTTATTTGGCTTTTTACATAATGAGAAAAATTCTTTTTTAAGTATTCAGCGATTATATATATCCAAGCATAAGAAGAAAAGACTTGGAAAGCAACTCAGAGCTGTCTTACTTAAAAATGCATCTTATTTAAGTTTTCTAGTTTCTTTATGAAATATGATGAACAATTTTGTTTTCGTGTTCTTACATTGTTTGGTTAAAACAATTCCTTTTTAGGGGATAGTGTTCTTTTAGCCTAATGTCAATTTTTTTTCAACAAAACATTTCTATGTTGCCAACTTGGTTTTTATGTTCATCATTTTAATGGCTTTGAAATAGAAGGTCAAGTGGGTATACCATAATTTATGTAATCATTTCCTTATTTTAATAATTTTTGGTTTTTTTGGAGTTTTGCAGTTATAAACAATTCTGTCAGAGATATTTTATAGCTTATAGCTTTTCTATATTTTGGAATATTAAGATAGATTGTCCAAATGTGAATTTCTAAGTTTTAATTGTTTTTGTTGCCCGAACAGCACAAACATTTTAAAATAGACATTAAGGAAGGTTTGACATTGTGGTTATTTCAAATTATGTTTAAACATTTAACAAAGATTTAAACTGGAAGGAACAAAGAAAAAAGCCATTACTTCTGAAAGAGAAACTGGACTTCTGTGACTTTTCCATAATATTTAGAATTAGAGCTTTTGGTAGAGTTTTGGTAACATCCGATGGAAGCCACTCTGTAATAAAGTAAGTAATCAAAGCTTAGAATTACTTATATTTACCAAAAGACAATTTTAAGATTTAACTGATATAAATTTATCTTCTTGTATCTTAATTTCTGTCTTGGGGATTCTCTTCGAAACCTTATTTCTAGTAACATAAAAGATGAAAGCAGACAGTTCTTCAGATAATCTTCCACTGCAGCAAATTGTTTTTTTCTTTTGTGGTCTTCAATTTGTTCTACCACATTTTTGTGGACTGACTTACCCTCTTATTAGTTCTACTGTATTTTATGGACCTACCCACCCAAGTATCAGATTTTAAAAAAATTATATAATTGAAGATTAAGTAGACTGGACAGAACTTTTGTAATCCTGTATTCTGCACATTATTTTTTAGTTACCTGTTTTGGGTAGTTGTTAGGGTACCATCGTCTTTGCTTACAGAGTTTATAGATTAATAAAACTAATAAATAAAATACTTTATTATATGTGAGAAGACTGAGACCTAGCAAGCAACATGACTTGCTCATGAGTACACATAATTTCCATTCGCACTGACCAGTGAAATCTTGAGGAAGTGCAGAGTGCACTGGTGATGGATGTTATCATACCATGGGTTGTATTTACTCTCTAGGTTTATCTGGAACTCGTTATCTAACAAAAGACCTATAAATCTTGGCCATATGATAGTGCTGCATGTGTAATATCTATTACTGATATGGAGTGCTTTTTTTTTTAAAAGATTAAAAAAAGGTACAGTATATTTAAATTTAATAATGTCTTTTGTTTATTTACCTCCTGGGGTAAAGGAGAAAACTATACAAATATTTATGAGCCGATATAAATTCTTATTTTGTGTACCCAGCATCCAGGACAATATTTGGTTACACTACTTAGGTGTCTTAAAAAGAAGTTTATTTTTAAAAAGATAAAGAGTTTAATACAGTTATCTCACTGCTTTTCTAGGTGATTATTTTTACTTGCCCTGCTTAAGTAAGGATTTTGGCTTAAGTAAGGATTTTGGCTTAAGGATGGAGAGTCTGATAAATTAAGGAAGTTCAAGAATTTTATCTGCAATTATTTACTTCTGTTTTAACAACAGAAATACATATTCTCAGAACTATAGCTCTCTTATAAACTCAGATTTTGAAAAAAAAATTATAGCAGGCTTAAAGGCATACTTGATGATATCCTTAGCTTTCCTAGAAATTTATAAATTTATACGCTTTTATTTTTCCTATCAGAAAGGAAAGGAATAATAGTTTAGTCTCTGTTATATTTAAATTCCATAATAGTAGTTTTCAGACATAGGCCGTTTACCTTTTCAGGACGCATATTGCAGAAATTGTGAAAAAGTCAAACATATTTCTTCAACTTGTTATTAATTTCCAATATTCTGACCTTATACATTCTCCAATTTTGCTTTTCTTCCCCAATTGTAATATTATAATCAGTCTCAAACAGGGATTTGTAATTTACAAGATAAAACCAGATGGACGGGAAGTATAGTGCCTCAAGAATATAATGCATTTCCTTATGTTTGCTTTGTATACATGTGTCAATAGCCACTGAAAGGCAATTACATTATGATCATTCTTGCGCAGGAACTCATGTCTATTCAGCTAGTTTTAGAGTTAAGCCCTTAAGTCTTCTAATTTGATTCTTGTCCGGCATACTTTCTGTAATACTGTGTTGCTTGTCTCCAGCTTTGATTTTGATATTTCAGTCTGCATTTTTCAAAGTACAGGCTGATATGTTCAATAAAGAAACTTAAGAAATTATTTTGCTAACATGATAAATGTTTGTGAGAACCTCAAAGGGATCACTAGGAAGCTTTTCCAAAATACTATTGCCTTTGAAAGGCAAAATTTAGCTGTTGGAGTCTCAGTTTACTAAACACAGGCTGTTTCATCTGAGTTATAGTTCAATTAGATGTGAATCTTTAGATCCTTTATTTAATTCTTCTATGCTATTGTGATAGGATGTGTATCATAAATATGAAATTAGTGACAGTATGTTGATTTTTTAAGTCTAATTTTTAGTCATTTATTATATAGTGGGCAAATATTATTCTGCTGCTCCATTCAGGAACCCCATCCCTAGCACCAGCTGTGTGTGCCGTAGCTTCCCTGGTCTACATGTGGAAATCTTGCTTGTGCAGGCTGCCAAACCAGGGCAGGCTTCATACTTTTCATGCAGGCCTTGCTTCTTTTGATGATAGGTAAAAGACTGGTAAAGTAGAGATTTGAAAAAGAGTAGGTTAATTGTTTCTGGAGATTAGAAGAAGGGGCCATTTTTGTGTGGATACCTTTGCACACATTCACCCCCAAACCCCACTGCTCCAACTCATGCTTGTACCCATGTCACCGTGCATCTCCCTCCTTACAGTTCCCGGAGATTCCTGAACCTGTTCCTGAAGCTCTTGGGCAATTCACAGATTAAGAATTTATACATGTGTTAGGTAAACGTGGAAAAAAAATTGCACATTCTTTTCTTTGATAGAAAGCATCATATTCACCCATTCACATGAGTATCTATTCATTCTTCTGCTTGTTTATCCATCCACCCATCTAATCATTCATCCATCTTTCTATACATGTTATAAGATGTTTTCTATTTGTCAAAACTCTTTGTGTTTTATTTTTGTACTTTTCCTTTTTTTCTTTCTCTCTCTCTTTTTTTCCTTTTAAAATCAGGAACTGTACTGCTTTATAAGTATTTGTGAAAATTGAATGGCAGCTATGAAGGAATTCAAGTAGAGAGTTATGTATGTATTTGTTTGTAGTTGTATAGTGATATACTTTTGAGCATTAGCAGATTTGAGAAGGTGGCATAGATAGTCTGTGGCTTGGTTTATCTTAGGCTCATTTTATAATTTGAAAAATCTTTCTTTGGATTTTTTGTACTGCTCTAGTTTTCAATGAAGCATATTGTCAGTAAAGTAGAATAGGATGTTCTTGGGTGAAAATAAAATGATTGGATACCTATTTCTTTAGAAAGGTACTCTATCAAAGTAATTTTTTAAAGTTTTTAATCTTGATTTTATTTCTTTTACCCCCCAAAATTTCTCTTCTCTTTTTGAATTGACAGGTTTATTTATTTCACATATGAATCATCTCGTTAAGGTATTTTTTTTTTTTAGGACAGTAGGGATTCACCTATTTTTTAATTATTCAGATTTTCATATTTTTTTCAAGTCCTTATTACTTTAAAAATTATTATTGAAGCCTATTTCCTTTGACATTAAAAATATTGAATACTGAAAGTGTTCATTTTTCTACCTCCTTAATCTTTCTCATCTATATATGAAACAGAAAATCTATTTTTTTAAGACAAGGAAGAGTGACTTAATTGCAAAATAAGATTCTAATTGCTCTATAATTTTCTGTAAGATTGAAATACAAGATAAGGGAACAATAAAGAAAATCACTCTCTTAGAATATTGCAAATAAAGAAAAGGCAACATAAAGATTCAAATGCACACAATCTGCTGACAGGATCTAGCCAATGAGGTATAGCGTGAATGTGCTTGCTATGCAGTCTATACTTGTATCAAGAGCATATCATGAAAGATGAAAAAGTGAAAGTCATTACTAATAACTCTCAGGTTTTTCAATGAGTATAATTAGCATTCCAGCAAAACAAGATTCATACCTATATCTTAAATTCAGCATGTCTCATAGGAAGAGAATATCAGTGTCCTGAATTTACCTAATAGAACTGAGCCTTAGGCTCTGTTATTTGCTCTTATGACATTAAAGATTTAGCTTTTTAAATCTTTATGATATGTGGAGCTAGATTTATAATTTATTTCTGTAGTAAATATCAAGAATGCTTAATTTCTTTGCATAGTGTAAGCACAGCATGGAGATTAATAAGCTGATCAATAATCAAGATCATTTTGCAAAGTTTCCAAATTTATGCTGTTCTAGTACTCTGTAGAAATGCTCCCTTCTCTTTAAGATTTATTGAGTTGGATCACTTAATTGCATGTCAAAGTTATAGCTTTAAATTCTCACTTCTTTCTATCTCAATGTGTTAATATAATCATCTGTGAAATAGTTACATTATTATATGTACTAACAAATGAAATTAGGTTTCCTGTTTAATTTTTTTGTTTTAGAAATCTCTTTTTTCTTGAATCTTTGAATGTTCATCTTTTATAATACACTGTTCAGTCTTAAGAAGTGCCCTAATATTACCTTTCTTAACTATTTTTTTCAAAGACTTTCAGAACAAAACATCTCATTCAGCCTAGGGATCATTTGAAAGTACCTATAGAAAATGGTTTGAAACAAATTACAAAGCATCTTGAGTCTGAACCCCTGGCCCAACTCGCTGGGAATTTTTTAGAGGATTATTTGAGGTGAAGGTCCAGTGATGTTTCTATCCTCAGCCACTAACAGATAAATGATGAAAGAATTCTAAGGTCTTTGCTAGTGAACTGTGTAAAGAGTACCAGTCTTGGTTGAGCAGTGAAGTAAGGAGTTTGGATCTGAAAGGGAGCAAATAAAAAACTATCATGACATTAAAGTGGTCAGCAATGCAATGACACTAAGAGTTGGAACTTTGTAACTACACTCAAAAGATATGGTGAATTCTAGCTCACCTTAGCTCCTGACCGAGATTAAAAAGCATGGTTGTGCAATTGCATAAATTTGTATATGAGTAAATATTTTTGTTATTAATTACTACTATTTATTAAACACCGAGCACTGATTGATTTTCATTTTTTTAAAAAACATCTCATTTAACCTTCATATTAAGCGTGTGAGATATATAATAAGATCCACATCTTGCAGAAAATAAAAAAGATATATTACAGTAAACCCACATATACTAGAATTTTGATTAGGTTGTTTAGAAAAGCAAATTTCTCATCAAAGGAAATGTGACCATCCACATGCCTAAAAAAGGACGATATAAAATATTTAAAATATCTAATAGAGTGTAGAAAATTTAGACAGTACTTTGATAATTTGTCCTTTGTGCATTTTATATTGAGCTGAGTTGCTATGTGAGAGATTTGCATTTTTATTTGCTTTCCGATTTAGGAAACCTTTCTAATCCCTGACTATTCACTCTTGGGATTTCAAGACTTTAGAGCATTGTTTCCCAAGTGATTTCCAAGTAAAACTTTTTATGGACAAAATCTTTAAGAAGTAGTAAAATCAAATATGAAAATACCTTTAATTGTTTAAAATAATTGCAGCTGTGATTCAGCGGTGAACAAGAGATGCCTAGATTATACTGTTGATTGAAAAGATTGCTGAATCTTCCAACAGCAATATATAAGATACTAAAAGGTGGATCTATTGTACATGTGTTTATTTTAGATTTTTTGATATATTCAAGAAGCAACTACCATAAATATATAATTTGCTTTTTTAGCTATAAAACAAAGTTTATGTATTATAAGCTTACACAATTTTCCACAGCCTGGAGTGAACTTTCTGCTTCCTGTACCCCATCTGGCAAAATCTTACTCTGGATGGTCCAGAAAATGCCCTGCATGCTGTATTCCTGTAGCACTTAATATATATCACATTGTATTACAATTAAGTTGTCTTTCTTCTGTAGCACTTAGAGACATCTGCCTCATAGATGTATTTGACAAGTATTTGTGAAATAAATCAAGGAGTGAATGAATAAATTATATGCTTCATTAATTAGTAAGATGTTTTTTATCCATTCTTAACTCTTTGGACCAAATTTTCTAAAAACCTGAAATGATTAGGAAAGTGGGTAACTAAGATTCTGGTTCAAAGTCTTTGGAAACACTTGCTGATTCCTCTATCTTTACCAAGTGAATTTTAAAGTTAAAAGGATTTTTCAGAAATTACATTTTAAATTCAAAAATATAATTTATTATGGAAATTTTCAAACATACAGAGAATTTAAAAGAAATTTACAGTGAACACCAGTGAACACCACCACTCATATTTTACCAAATGCTTTCCTATTATGTATCTATCCATTTATTCATCCCTCTACTCATCCATCAGTCCATCTTGTGTATGATGCATTTCAGAGTAAATAGTAGGCATTTCCCTCTAAATATCTTCAGCATTGCATATTGTTAACTAGAGTGCAATAATAATTTACAGTTTATTTTCTTTTGAGATAAAATTTAAATACAGTGGCCTGCATAAATCTTAAGTGAACATTTGCTGACTTTTGACATACTCATGTACTGTGTCTGCGGTTTCCAATGCTCAGGCTGTGGCCTGGTACTGGTCCTGGCCTTTTAGGAACTGGGCCACGTCACTGCCTGAGCTCTGTGTGCCCGTCCCACCCCGCAAGGTCTGTGTGAAAATCGTTTTCCATGAAACTTAGGAACTGGCCATGGCCACGCAGCAGGAGGTGAGAGGTGGGCAAATGAGCGAAGCTTCATCGTTATTTACAACTGCTCCCCCGTTGTTCGCATCACTGCCTGAGCTCCCCTGCGGGCCCACTCCCTCCTCCCCCACACCTCCCCCCCACCCGCCCAGCCCTTCCTTCAGTCCGTGGAAAAATTGTCTTCCATGAAATTGGTCCCTGGTGCCAAAAAGTTTGGGGATCTCTGTATTGTGTAACTTGAACCTGTATCAAGATATAAAATGTTACCGTCACCCCTGAAAGTCCTCTCATGGCCCTTCCCAGTCAACCTCTGCCCGACACCTCATAGGCAACCACTTCTAAAAGTTTTTTCCCTTCACTATAGATTAGTTTTTTTTCAAAACATGACATCTTTATGGAATCAAAGTTTTTAAGTGAAAAGCATAGAAAGGTGAAGGATTGCTGTGTGAAGTGAACAACTGAAATGACAGCTGGAAAACCTGAGTGGGCAATTGATGAAGGAAAGTTGAAATGACTTCATGAAATGACTAATGACATGGATTTAGGGGAATGTCAAAAGTACACACGGCTAGCATTCCATTAAGCCTTGTAATTGCTATAATGGCAGCAGACGATGTAAACCTGAAAGTCATTTGACAGAGGTTTTTGCCTGGTGGTCAGCAAAAGTGACACAATTCTATGACCCAAATAAGAACATATTTTACAAAGGTTATAAAGTTAAAATATGGTGATTGTTTCAAATGTTTTGCTTTTGTGATAGAATTGCTTAATGTTTGGCCTTCAAAATGATCTATTATAAAATGTTGAAAATACAGTTTTAATTTTCTTCATATGATTTCTGAAATTACTTTGTACTAAGAACCTCTGTATTTAAAATATAATTTTTAATAGCACTGTTATACATCATGCATATATGATTATACAGATGTAATGAGTCCCAGATGTTATTCAGGTACCTTATGGCATATACATCACATAATATATTAATATTTAAATGCTGAACTTTAGTAGAGGAAAAGTCACCATTAAATCTAAAAATAGCAAGGCTTAGTCTGGCCACTGACCCTTACCGTTTATTAACTACTTGTAGTCTCTATCTTCTCTTTCTGTTCATTCTACTGCCAAACATTGAGTACTAGCTGATGGGTTGTAAGAATCTACAGAATCTACCTATCCACTTTCCTTCTCTCCCTCATTCTCCTCTTCTCTCTCTGTTTCCTTCCCTGCTAATCAAACAGTTATGTATTATGGACCTACTTTGTAACACAGTGTTAAATGCTGGAGATACTATCATGAGCTGAAAGTACCTTACTCTAAGTCAGGTCCTACAGATGCTACTTGGATTTGTAAACATTAACATCTAATGAATCTGAATTTACTTTTAAGAAGTCATGCATCCTAGAATTTGTGAATGGGTTTTGTGAAAGTCAGCATGTGCAGGTATGTGTGATAAGATAGATTATTCAAAGTTGATTTAATTCTATTATCTCCACAACTGAAACAACTAGACTTGTCTTATTGTTAAGCCTGTCCCACCCATCAGTTCTCAGGCTCAGTGTGATCATTAGTACGGTCAACTCTTTTTCTTTTAAAATGTTTCACTTGTACATCTACTTCTACCGATAGTTTTTTATTTGTTCAAAATAACTATTCTTGGTTGGAGAAATTTGGAATATCTTAGCTGCTCTCTCAGTTTGTATAGTGGTAGAATAAAATGTCCACAGAGCCAGAAGTCAGAAAACTTGATTTCTTTTCTCCATTTTATTAGCTGTGACTTTGAAGATCAGCTTAAATATTTAATTCCCATTATTTATAATGAAGTACTTTTCAATTCAGGCTGAATCCTAGAAGAGAAAAACTAAATGTAAATATAAGCACATTAGAACAATGAAAACATTTTTATTGTGATAAAATGGATGTAACATATAATATACTATTTTAACCATTTTTAAATGTGCAGTTCAATGACATTAGGTACATTCTTAACTGTTGTGCAGCCATCACCACCATCCATTTCCAGAACTTTTTCATCTTTCCAAACTGAAACTCTATATCCATTAAACAATAACTCAGCAAGCCCCCATTCTCCACTATTTCCAGCCTCTGGTAACCACCATTCTACTTTCTGTCTCTATGAATAGAAGAATATTTTTTAACTAAGGGTGGTAAATTACTGCTTTTCTCTCAATCCTCTTAGGTAAGAATTTTTTTATTCCTTTTTTGCCTTTAGTAAATGTATCAGTCAGGGCTCAATCAGAGAAACAGAACTACTAGAATATGGATATTCTAAGTCTAAATTCTATTCTTTATTTAACAAAATTTCTCATTTTTATTAATAGTTTGAAATTTTTTGTCTTGGTTACTAATATATTGTTGATATATTGGAATAGCATTTTGCAGCTAAAAGAGGCAGCAAGTGAAAGAAAATATTTCAGAAGCGGTATGCCTTGGCAATTATATAAATGTAATCCATTTAAAGCTTTAACCATTTATGTGAAATTAGGCATTTCATTTGATTTCCACCTATGGCTATGGCTTTCAGAAATTTGATTTACAATTTGTTTGATGTAATTGTAGGCTGAGAATGTCTTTGCAATACAATATTGAAAAATTAAGTTATTGAAGTATGGCTTAATGAAGGGTGTGAAATGAAATATAAATAAAATATAACTTAGGGAACATTCTCATAAATGGCATTTAGCTATTCAACATTTTTATGTTTGTATTATATGTGCATTTCCATAATACATAAAGGTAGTTTTACAAATGTTGGTATCATTTGAAACATTCTCTTAAATATAATTAGATGACAGAAATTTTTTTGTATTTTTTATTTTCTCAAATGAATTAGGATTGTCAAGCTAGCATTTGGTTTAATATATTTTTACTCAAAGAAAAGCGTTGGTGGTTTGAATAGCCGTAACTGTAAATGTATTGAGAACCTGACTGGCATTAGGACTACAAAGCTCAAAGGCACTCAATGTAACCTAATTACCTGGGATGACATTTGTATTAGTGCTAGTAAGATGTGAGCTTTTTGTACTGAAAGTTGAAGAGATATTAGATTAGGTCCAGAGTGACCAAAAGGGATGTATTTCAGATTAACCTTTTTAAATCCTGGGATTCAGTGACAATGATGTGACTACGTTATTGGTGACGTAACACATATGGAATGAAGAAATGAAAATGTAGAGATTACTAGCTAGTGAATATATATTTTAATCAAGATACAATTGCCTAGCATCAGGGGCAGATCAAAATTTTTTGGGGGACCTAGAGCAGACCATTTGGATTGAGTCTTCTTTAAGGCAAAAATACAAAATTACAAACACAAATTTATCTACAACAGTCAATATATTTTTAGAGTGAAAAAAGAAATACCACCAATTACAAATTTATTGATCGATGACATCATCATCATATTTGGAAAAATAACATTTTTAAACTGCTAATCACATTTTTAATTTACTTTTTTCTATGTTTATGGGATGAATAGTATTTGTTGCCTTTTCATATGACAATGCTTTTATAATATACTTTTCTACAGAGTGATTGGAAAGGTAAATTAGTCTTTCCTGTAATATAGTTAATAAAATACTGTTTTTATTATTGATAGTTGAACTGCATAAAACATGCAGCTTCACTCACAGATGTCCTGTTTGAAGAGCAACTACAGGTTTGTGCTCTACAAACACAGGGGTTCTGAGAAGTTATATTTCATGTGTGTCCTATCAAGAAAGAGAAAAGAAATGCCTTCTGCATTTGTAATTGTATATGCATTATCAACTATATTCATAATAAGAGAAAACTTCCAATTTGACTAAACATCGATTAAATACTGAATTATCTGCTTATACTATTTCATATCTCCTGATTGGAAGAATTGTTCACAGACTAGCTTCTGACTGTGTACATTTCAGACTTTGCTTCTCTCCCACTTAATACATTCCTCTAGTTCTAGTTGCCCTGGGACACATTCACCCCAGAGGTCACACATTCAGAGCTCTTCATAGACCACTGACTCTACACCTTCATATCATGGCTCCAGATGAGTTAGTGCAGTGGGAAAAAGGTGTATTACTAGAACTCGTTCCTATACTGGAACAGATAATGACAGGGAAAGCGGGACGCGGTCACTTGCCGCCTCCCTGCCACTCCTGCTCCGGTTCCCCGGCAGCGCCCCTACACGGCTGGGCTGCTCGCGGGATCCTGATTGGATATTAAAGCTTGTTCCTGATTGGACATTATAGCTTGTTCCTGATTGGATGTTAAAGCTTGTTGCTAATTGGATGCTTTTTGAGTCCTACCAAAGGTATAAAAGCTGGAGGAGACCAAGGAAGGGGGATCAGAAGATCAGAAGTCAGCTGAGCCTGCTGGCAGAGTAAAGACTGTCCTCCTACTCTCTGCATGCCGCTCAGTTATTTCCCTAGTCATGACAAGAGCTGTTACAAGAGCTGTTAACACTTGCAGAAAAGAGCTGTTACACTTGCTGTTAACACTTGCCGCAACAATAGTAGTTATTAATTACACATGGAAATGACTGAGAACCACGTACATACATCAGACTAAAAGTTCAATGTACCACCAACTCAACTTCCACTTTGCTTGATCCCCAAGTCATTTGCTGTGACTCCTACCACCCTACACAAGAAGTGTGGCAGAAGGGAAGTGGGAGTGGAAAGAGAAATTTTATGGTTAAAATATTTTGCTTTTACAAATTTTACTAAAATAGTTAATATATAATCATGTGAACACATTGCTAAGGCCCCTTTCAGATCCCTACAGGGGCCTTTTCAAATGAGGAGCCCAGAAACTTAAGCTTCATGATGAGTTAGTTTTATGGTAAATGCACCTCTGTCAGACAAGCTCTGTTTCTACAATGAAGGAAATCTTCTGTATCTGTGCTATCCAACATGGCAGCTGGTAATATCTTTTTAAAGCAGAGGTTAAAACCTTTTGCATGAAGTGCTATCTTTTATTTTTCTCTCAGAAAATGTATTCAGGTGTTTCCAAAGACGAAGAGAAAGTGGATTATTTGTTTGACCTGGTTAATATTTTATTTCACTGCTTAGTTTTCTAATCCTAGTGGCTCAAATCGGATTTCGGAATTTGGGCCAAATCTGTCTTGCTATGACATGGTATTTGACAGTAACTCATGAATATTTAATTGGCAGTAAAAAGAGAAAGCATGCATATTATTAGTACAGTTATATGAACTGCCACTGTGGTATAGCATTACATATAATTTTCTAAAAGACTTTGCATATTTTATTCATTAATGCTTAGCACATGGAAGAAATTTTTCATTATTGTTAATTCAGTGAACAGACGACCTTTCAAGCATCACGTATAAAGTTTCAATATGTACTTTAATGGGATAGTTAATGATTTTCTGTTCAGTGCTGTTGATTTTTATTTACATAGTTGAGTGTTGACAGAAACTGGGAATAGATGGTCTCTATACATCTATATAATCAATATTTAGAATGACTAGATTAACTTTTAAAAATTGAAGTGAAATTCACCTAATATAATTAACCATTTTAAAGTGTACAATTGAGTGGCATATAATAGATTTACCATATTGTGTCGCCTCCATCTAGTTCCAAAACATTTTAATCATCCTTAAAGCAGTTCCCCACACACAGTCAGCAGTCACTACCTGTTTCCCGCTCCCTGGTTGCCCCAGCAAGTGCTGCTCTGTTTTCTGTCTGTCTGGATTTATTTATCCTAGATAATTCATATAAATGAAATAATATGATATATGGCCTGTGTCTGGCTTCTTTCACTCAGCATGATGTTTTCAAGGTTCATCCATATTCTAGCATGTATCAGTACTTCATTTCTTTTTAATACAAAATAATATGCTATTGTATGAATATATCACATTTTGTTTATTCATTAATCCATTTAGATTAGCTTTTAAATATAATTGAAACTGTCTTTCAGTAGTTTTTCTCAACCAGCTCTAACCCGTGATTGACTATAAACATTTTTGTGTATAGCTACTCAAACACTTCTCAAGTTTAGCTTACCTAAATATTACCAATATTTCATTTTTTCCTCTCACTGTCATTCCCATTCATTAATTTTTTATACCTTTTCATGTGTCAAACATCATGTATGAACTTCTTTTTAAAGTATTTTTTAATGTTAATAAGATAGTCTAATACAAATACTCTACATTTAGTCTGATGAATCATAAATAAGTTTGGAAGAAGAACAACACTTGATATCTAGGAGACGAATATTTTTTTTGACTGTAATTTGATGAGAAAAAAGAAACAAAAATAAAATACCCCTTTACCTTTTCAGTCATAAAAAGAAAAGTCATAAAAATCTTTGGATCTTAAATTTTCAATATTCCCTCTCATATCAGTGATAATACATTTTTAAATGGTGAACCTTACTTAACCAGAATTTTAAATTCTGTTACTTAAGATGTGTCATATCATGGTATAAAGGGTTTTGATTTTATTCTTCTTTTTTTTTTTTTT
>VBSM01003176.1:29847350-29891418 GCA_008086735.1 Cheirogaleus medius
TGCAGTCCCACCAGCAATGTAGGAGTGTTCCTATCTCTCCGCATCCACGCCATACAGTTAAACATTTTTAAAAAATATTTTTAAAAATTTTAATTATCATTTGATAATCATTTTCAAAATCCTATGTAGAGTTTTAAAAGTTGCTTCCTAATTTGTTCTTGCATTTTATTCTTGATTGTACAATTTTTTTAATAGACTGTATTTGTGCCATATATGCTAGTTGTACTTTGGCTTTTTAAAATGCTTTTTAATAGGATGTTTAGTAGCCCTTCTCAGCTAGGCTTCTGCAAGAGAATTAATTCCTATAGAAAACGGTTTGAATGGATGTTTTCGCAATTTTCCTAAGGATAGGACAAAGCAAGTATCAGTCTACATGCATAAGAGATGAGGTAACTTATTGCATGTAATAAATGCCTTAAGGCATTAGGGCTTAATTCTTTCTGGGAGCCCTGACAGAGAGGGTGGTTTAGATTATTTACATGTAATGTAATTATCTATGTGGTTAGGTTTAAACTGCCATCTTGCTGTTTGTTTTCTCTTTGTCACATTTTTTTTTGTTCTAATTTCTTCTTTTCCTACCTTCTTTTGGAATAATAGAGTATATTTTATATCCTATTTTATCTCTACCATATTGGCTATATTTCTTTGTTTTATTTTTATTGGTTGTTCTAGGGTTTACAATATGTATTAGTAACTCATTACACTGTACCTTCAAATAATATTATACCATTTCACATACAATATAATAATCTTAAAATATGCTTCTATTTGCCACCCCCCACCATCCTTTGTGCTATTATGGTCATACGTTTTACTCCTACATATTTGTAAGCTCTACAATACATTATTCTTGCCATATAGTCAATTATCCTTAAAGAGGTTAAAATTAGGGAAAAAGTCTCATGTTTACTGCATTTATATTCTTTCCAGGATTGTTCATTCTTTCATGTAGATCCAAGTTTCCATCTCGATATTCTTTTCCTTCTACTTACAGAACTTCCTTTAATATTTTTTTATAATGCAGGTGTACTAGCAGTAACATCTCTGCCTTTACTTTGTGTTTATTTTTCAAAGATATTTGAGCTGGGTATACATTTATAGTGTCACAGTGATTTCTTTCAGCACTTTAAGAGTGTCATTCCATTTCTTTCTGGCGTATGTGATGAGACATCTGTGCTATTCTTATCTTTGTTCCTGGATGTATAAGGTGCCCCCCCACCCCGTTCCTGGCAGTTTTTAAGAGTTCCTTTTCATTACTGTTTTTTAGCAATTTGATTATAACATTTGTTGTGGTTTTTCTTAATGATTATTCTACCTGGCCTCTGTCCAACTTCTTGGATTTGATGGCTTATGATCTCTATTAGATTCAGAAAAATTTGGGGCATGTTCTTAAAAATATTTTTTGAACTGGTTCTCTTTCCTCTCCTTTTAGAACTTTAATTACACAAATGTTTAATTACACAAATGTTACATTATTTAGTATTGTCCTACATGTTCTCAAGGCTCTGTTGATTTGTAAGTCTTTTAATCGCTTAAATCTTTAACATAACTCAACCTATTTTAATAGCTATTTTTGTTCTTGAAACCACAAGGGTGTTTTGTTCTAGGTCTGGTTGCTCGTTGCACAAAGATCCGATTATTGACAAGGAGGATTGCCAAGGAAGAAAGGACTTTTTAAATATTACAGACATCTTGTGAGAAAGGGAGAAGTGAGGTGCCAAGTCCATGTCTCCAACTAATGGAGATCATGGGCTTTTTAAAGGAGGGGCCACGTTCCTTGGGGCAGGTTGTGATGTAACTAACAAGGGTCTAGTGCATTGGGGGAAGGTTGTCAGGATGTGAGTCTTGTCAGGAAGTCTGCCCAGGGGCCTTCGGAATCTCAGCTCCTTTGTCTTGCAGGAAATCCATTATTTCTAGGAAACAACTCAAAAGGTCAAATAGTTAAGGGAGAGGATTCTATGGAGGTCATTGAAATTTTTTAATGGGGGAGAGACTTTAAGCCTTTTAAGAATTTCATTATCTTTGTTAATTCTGGATCTGTTTTTATCACTGTTTTTTTCCTCCTGGTTCTGGGTGATATTCCTGCACATTTTTGCCTATCTCTAAATTTTTTTATCTGGTAATGAATATTGTTCAGCTGAATTTGATGGTTTTCCTTTAAATAGTGTTTGCCTCCCCTCTCTTTTCTTTGTAGGCAGTTCAGTTACTGGCAGATCAGTCTGATCCTGAAAGGCTCGTTTTTGTGCGTTTCAAGGACTATCTAGGGTAGCATTTACTCTAGAGTTAGTTTAGGCTCATTACTAAGGCATGAGCTTTCTGGAGTCTCTACAGAATGCTCTGGGTATTCAACAAGGTCTCTCTATTCTGGGAATTGTTCAGTTAACAGCTCCCCCCAAATCAAGTTTTTCCTGCTAGTTGTTTTCTTCTTGGCCTCTTGAAGTTTCACTCTATGCAGCACAGATCCCTATTCAAAGCCTCATGGATATTTTTATGCCAATTACTACAATACTTTCTGCACACTTCCCTCTTTACCTGTACTCTGCCCCTTTGTCCCACAAATTTCAGACATTCCAGCTTCCTCAAACTCCAGTCTGTTTCTCAGCTTATTTGGTCCATGAGGATTTTGATAGACTTTTCATTCCTATACCATAGTCTGGACTTTTCATCTAGGGTGTAATATAGATATAGCCCCTGATTTGTTTCCTTTCTCTTAATAATTGCAGGCCTGTCCTGTCTTTTGTCCATTATCTGAAATAGCTTTATATATTTTGCTCACTTCTCTAGTTATGTACAGAATTGGGAGGCAATCCTGTAGCAGTTCAGCATAGTTATTTTTTCCACTTTAATTCATTGTAATGAATGTTGTTCTAAACCTGAATACTGAATCTGGTTACTCTCAGAGGCAAACCTTATATTATTGTTTGTTTTTATTTTCAGGAATTTCAAAACATTCTTTTTATTTATTTATTTATTTTTTCAGCATATTATGGGGGTATAAATGTTAAGGTTATGTATATTGCCCTTGTCCCCTTTCCCCTCTCAAGCTTCAAGCCTGTCCATCCCCCAGATGGTGCGCATTGAACTCATTATGTATGTATATACCCATCCCCTCCCCCCCCAACTGCCCGACACCCGATAAATGTTATTCCTATATGTCCACTTAGGTGTTGATCAAAGCATTCTTTATATATAGACAAAAAGATTATTACATCAAAGTTATACCAATCTCTTTTTTAAAAAAACCCAAATTCTTAAGTTTTTCATAAGATGATACCATTTAAGTCATTTAATTTTGTGTGTGTATATGTGCAAGTTGGTGGTTTCATTCATCATATTGATAACATGCACATCTTATTTTAAAAATGAATTGAGACCTAAAAATGAACACATGTTCTAATGTTCCTTACTGTAGTGCATGTTGAATTATGAGAGTTACTCATGGTTATGTGTTACTCAGGGGGACTGTTCAATGTGCTTGGTTATATAGCACTGCAAATTTTTAGCTATGGGCTGATATCTATATTCAATCATAAATTTATTATTGATGCATTGCTTTCTAGGTAGGTATGTTATATTCTAAAAGAATTAAGGGTAAGAATTAAATTTCTATTATGGAATGATTTCTTCAACCTTAAATGAATGCCTTAAATATACATATTACTAACTTGTATAACCAACACATGAAAAAGTTGTTTAATTATTAGTTTGGAACAAAAATTAATTACAGAGTTTCCCAATAAAAATAGTAGAGGAGCCATTTGGGAAAAAACATTTCTACATAAAAGCAATTTAACTGACAGAGGCTTGTCAGCACTTAGAAACATTTATTCTCAAATATAAATGGCACAGTTTTAAGCACCATTTTTATTCTAGCTTTGCATCAATATATCATTTAGACAAAGGTGCTGATGTAGGTTTTTTTAGTCCTAGCTTGCAAAGATATTGAAGTTGAACATAGTTTTAGTTATACATGCTGTTTCCTCTACTATCTGTGCATTGTGTTTTATTAGACTATTTAAAATACTTTGTTAAATATAGGCTTGATGATAATTTATAAGCCTTATTTTTTTATACTGACTACATCCAAGGTGGTTATTTATCAGTTCTCATATCTAGGCCTATTTCTAAATTTGAGAGTGTTTTCCTGGGAGATGTACAAGAATTTAGTGTCTCTAAGTTTGTCATTCATATTGGTTTACTGCCATGTGAAATTTATTACTAAAATTTCATATGAAAAAGATAACATACTGTCATCTCATCCTATTGTGCACTTCAGTTATAAGAGCAATGATATGCCTTTAGTTTTGTGACATGATACACTAGAAAAATCTTTATTATAAAGAGTGTGTGATTCAGTGTCTGTATGTATGTTCATGCATGACTCTTGTAGAATAAAATTGTATTTACATATACTATTGTGGTATTTGTGTGTCTATATGAACATAGTGATTCAGTAGATTAGATCATAGGCATTCTTTGTATTTATTTATAATAATTGAGTCTCTTAGTGAATATTAACTAGTTATTGACCAAACTGTTTTATAATGAATGTTATATTTATTACAGTTTCAAAAAGTAGTAGAAATAATTGGAAGTGTTGCAAGTTGGCCACTTTTTGGACAATCTTATAGGGAATTTATATGTACATGCTGTCATCTTCTAGGTTTGCTGGTAATATAGGTAAATGCTGTTACTTAGCATTTTAAGGTAGAAGGATTTATTTTTATGAGTATAAATTATTTAATATATTTGTAATATATTTAATTCTATGAACTTGAACGTTATTTAATTTTCCTGTGCCTCAATTATCTCATCTGTGAAATGAGGATAAAATAGTCCTTGCTTTATAAGATTGTGGTAAAGATTAAATGAGTTAATACATATAAAGCACTTAGAATAATTTTTGACCCCAAGCAAACTCTCAGTATTAGCTATCATCGTCATTATTACTTTAATTAATTCAAGAAACACTTAGCCAATGATGTTTTTTAATTTTTAAATCTTTATCAATATATAATTAACATCTCATAAAATTGACTCATGCTAAGTATAGAAATCAATGATATGTAGTGAATTTATAGAGTTGTATAGCTATTGTCATAATCCAGTTTTAGAATATTTCTATAATCCCCAAAATATTCCTCATGGCTATTTATAGTCACCTCCCTTTCTTACACTCAGCCCCAAGTAACCACTAATTTACTTTCTGGATTTGCCCTTTCTGGATATTTTATTTAAATGGAATCATACAATAAATGGTCTTTTGTGTTGGCTCATTTCACTGAGCATAATGTTACTGAGGTTCATCTATGTTGTAGCATGTGTCAGTATTTCATTCCTTTTATTGCTGAACATTATTCCTTATTTAGATGTACCGCTTTTTGTTAATCCACATACCATTTGATAGACTTTTATGTTGTGTTGTTTTTAGGTATTATGAATAATACTGCTACAAATATTCTTTTATAAGTCTTTCTGTAGACATATGTTTTCATTTTTCTTGGGTACATTTCTAGGTGTAGAATTGCTGAGTTGTGTGATAAATTTATGTTTAACTTTTGAAGAAACTGCCAAACTGTTTGCCAAGGCAGCTGTGTGTACCATATTACATTCCCACCAGCAGTGTATGAGGGTTCTATTTTCTCCATATCCTCGCCAACATTTGTTATTTTCTGTCTTTTTGATTCTAGCTATTCTAGTGTGTATGAAGTAGTATCTTATTTTGGTTTCAATTTGCATTTCTCCAAAGTACATATTCACACATCTTACCCAAGGTTTACACCCCCAATCTGGGGGGTACCCTGAATCTCCTAACGCATCAATAGGTAGGCTCAAGGACCCAGCCACCTTGCCTCAATTGGGACAATTCTGAAGTGCTGTTCCTACTCCAGGAGTTCCTGTGGCTGAAGCCTGTTACAGTTGCAGTGTAGTTAGCTTCCTCCTCTGTCCTGCTTCCTTCGCTCCTTTCCAGTTGTTGTTCTTGAGAGCATTCCCCAAAATGCATGCAAATCTCAGGTGTCTTAGCACCTATTTCCCAGGGAATTGAACTATATTGCAGGGATTTAGAGTTGGCAGGAGCCACTAATTTAGAGGGAGTGATTAAGGAAGGCCTCTAGTTGGAAGTAACATTTGACCAGAGACCTGAATAAAATGAGGAAGTAAGCCAATCAGGTAGCTGGAGGAAAATTTTGCCAGACAGAACAGCAAGTATAAAAATCCAAGCAGGACCATGCTTGACAGTAAGGATGCCCATGTGTGGAGAGACCAGAATCAGTAAGAGGGAGAAGGGAAGGGCAGGATTTAACAAGGTGACACACCCTACATGGCCTTTGAAGTATTTTCAGCTAGGTGCTCTATAAAAATAGAAAGTAAGAGGCCCAGAGCAGAAATAGGGAGCCCAAAAGGAAGCTACTGCAATAGTACAGGTGAAAATGGTTGTGGCTTGAGTTGGGTGGTAGCATTGGAGTGGGTGAGAAGTGACCACATTCTGGATATATTTTGAGCATATAATTTTTTGGTGGTTGGGATATGGAGTATAAGAGGAAGAGAGGAGTCAAGTAGGATTCTGAGGTCTTGGACCTAGGCAATCGGATAAGTGGAAATTGTGTATTAAGATCCAAGAGGCACAGGAGCAGGTGGAGATGGTGGAAATAAACTTTTCCCTTTTAAACATGTTAAATCTGTATTCCTGTTAGACATCCAAGGATACATGTGGCATGAGAAGTTGGAATGCAAGTCTGGGTCAAGACTGAAGATAGAATTTGGGGAGTTGTCAGGATATGGATTATATTTAAAGCTATGCATCTGAATAAGATTGCCTAGGCAGCGGTTGGCAAACTTTTTCTGTAAAGGGTCAGAAACACTGTATGATCTTCATTGCAACTATTCAGTGTTGACCTTGTATTTCAAAAGGAGATGTAGACAATAGTTAAGCAAACAGGTGTGGCTATATTCCAATAAAAGTTTATTTATAAAAATTCGTAGGTGGTACGAATTTGGCCAAATTGATTTGGCCAGTAGGTGGTAGCTTACGAACCTCTGACCTAGACAGTGAGTACAGAAAGAGAAGAGGCCTGTACCCCTTCTGGGCCAGGAACAATGGGACAATCCAGCGAGGGAGATGAGCAGGAACAGCCAGTGACATAGGAGGGAACTGAGAGAATGTGGTTAGCTTACTGTTTACATTTATCCTCATTTCACCTATGTTTTTAAGTGAACAAATAATTCCTGTAAAAATCCAGATAAGTAATACTCTAATCTCCTGTGGTCTTAGACATACTGTTTATCTGATATTGACTTCAATAATCATTCTGTAGAATTTATGTTACAGTATCATAGTAAATGCTTACAAAATCTTTAGACATTTGAATGTGAAGTTCTAATCATAATTTTTAATGCATTGTTCCAAATATGATTTTTTGGTGTATAATCTAATGTGTAGGGTTATTTGTCAAGATGGTGCAGTTGGAGTTTTCTGTTCCTGAATCTTTAGTTGGTCTCTGTGTTGGGAGCACCTATATACTCAGTAACAGTAAAAGCAGAGGAAGAGAGTTCAGAGATAACAGATAACTCCTTTAAATCGGAGCATTTGTATTTCTTGCGACTTTTGAAATCTTTGTAAAAGAATGCCATTGCACATTTTCTATTAAGTAACTAAAAATGAGCTATATAAGCACATGAGAAATTCACTGTACCATAGTTGGTAAGAGGAATTTCACAGAATTGTAATGTCTTATCTCAGAAAGATGGCTGAATAGATATTACCAGAAATCTTGTTTAAACTTACACTGTATTTAATTTGTAGAATTGTAGCTCTAGCAATCTACACCTGGTGTAATTTTTCTTTTTTTGACTTTGCTATAAGCAACAGACACAAGGTGAAGTAGCAATTAAGGAACTACTTAGGTATATTTTTTTGGGTTGCTTTTTGGAGTTTGGATACCAGAGGTGATTCTGAAATTTTTGGATTACTTGCTGACAGACAATATGTATCAAGAACTCACATTACTGTAGGTCACTGAATTAATTTAAGACATACAAATTGACATCATTCCTTTAGGGAATTGTGGGCTGCTGTTTGATATTACTGTCTTTGTCAAATGTGAAAATTTAGGATAAATTTTATTTTCAGTGTGTGGAAACCTTAAGAATGAAGTGTCATCCTCTTCAAATTTAAATTTTTCAAAGGCATAAGAAGTGGAGTTTATAGACATTCTTTCTACCTCTTTTCACTAAAATAGTTATGTGTTTGAATTTTCTGTGAATTGTTGTATGTAGTTGCTTATTCCTAAACGGAAAAAGTTAATTCCAGAAAGGCTTTAAAACTCTTGAGAGTCATTTGTGATTTGTGGAAAGAAGATAGTCATAACTGGTATTCCTTATGCTCCTATTATATTTGAATGCATTTATAGTCTGTCAAATGCAGCATGTTCTTTTTTTTTTTTTTTTTAGAGATGGGGTCTCGCTCTTGGTCAGGCTGGTTTCGAACTCCTGACCTTGAGCTATCCACCCGCCTCGGCCTCCCAGAGTGCTAGGATTACAGGCGTGAGCCACCGCGCCCGGCTAAATGCAGCATGTTCTAGATGAGATCATTAGGACATAAAACTTTTCATTGTAATTACAATAGCAGTTGGACAAACCCTTTTTACTAAAAAACTCTTCAGTAATTCCACAGAACACTCCTTATATTTCACCTTTTTGTGGTGACCATTTTTAATTGTATCATACTGAATTGAATTCCTTGATATGCTTGTTATCTACGCAGATGAATTTATATCCTTTGTATTCCAAAATATTTTAGAAAATAGATTCACTAGTATGAATTCTTGTGGCCATTTATTTTCTAGATAAAGTATGGTGAGCTAGAGCAGTGTTAAATATGATGCATATGTCAGGCCTTCATGGTATTAATAAAACTCTTTGTTTGTTATGCTGCTACTGGTATTAGTTAATTAGTATATGTGTTTGGGTTGTTTCCAAATATGCCCCTTACTGTAATGTCTAGGTTAAAGAAATAAACGCAAACTTTTCAAAAGACTTCTAAGTGGCATGGCTAATTTTGCCCGAATATATCACTCATGTATAAAATACAGCTACAAAATAATAATAAAAAACAATTGCCTTCAAAGGCAAATGGGCAAAGGTCATGAAAAGACAATTCAAAAAAGAAAAAAAAAACCAGAAAATGAATATATCAAAGTACTAACCCTACTCGTAAATGAAATAATATGAAATTAAATGAGACATACTTTCACATCCATCATATGGCAACACTTAATTTTGATGAAGTTTCTGGTAAACCTGTACTCTTATGTATTATTGAAGAGAGGACAGTTTGGTAGTGGGCATCAAAAGTCTTGAAAGTGTTTACATGCCTTTACTTGGTATTTTCAATTTTTAGAATTTTTTTTCCTAAAAAATAAGTCGGAGGAAAGATAAAGGGATGTTCACTACTGCATTATGATGACAATAAATGCTCAACAGTGGTGGTCAGCAAAATAAACTATGTATATCTTGTATACATATATGTATGATGGAATATTTGTGCAGCCATCGAAAAATCATATTTTTGAAGACCAAGGATATTGAAGATACTCCTGTGATATTGTCAAATAAATAAAAGTTATAAAATGAGTATACTATAATCTCAATATTTGAAAATAAAGTATACATATGACATATAAGACTAGACAAACTAGAGGATTATAGAGAAAGCTATATAGATATTATAAATATGTTTATTATAAATGATTTTATGTTTTATAATTTTAAAATATTTTTTGTTTTGTGAAGCTTTGTTTTATGAGAAAAAATTAAAAATTGTAGACTAGCAGTATATCTTGAGTTATAATAACATTATATTTTATACATATAATTTTCCAACCATATTTATCTATTCTAATGTGATACATAAAAATTCACTAATATGAATTTTATAATTTTAAGTAAATTTGTTGAGTAATGCTTTTTTTAGGGGAGGGTCCAGATTGAATACCTAATCGTTTTCCTTGAGAATGTTACAGGATACTATTAGTATGGGTAGTTGTGTATTTTTAGTACAACAGAGATGACATTATACTGTGCTTTCAATTAACTTCTTTAAATAGGAGAAAGGCAAAAACCACCAACAGCAGACTAAACATAGAATTTCATATATAAAAATACCAAAAAGCTGTAGTGTGTGTGCCTTATTTTCTCACTTTTAAAAATATTGTAGTTAGTTATACTATAATTTTCATTGAAATGTAGATATTTCTTATACTAGCACACTCAAATACAATGATTCTGCTCAAATGACTATATGATACAATATAAAGTAAGTAATGTGTGGTTAGGAAAATAAAATTGGGCTAAAATTTTTTATTGATTGTTTTCTAATTGAAGTAGAAATACATTTCAGGTTGCTGTTTGTGGAGAAAGAAAAAAATGGCAGAGTATGGAAGAATGATAAGAAAAATAGAAAATATGATTTGGATCTTTTACTTGAAAAAAAATATGATTGATTACAGTTGTTTTCAAAAATAACTTCTAACCATGGAATTATGTTACAGTTTATTATCCAGCAAGATTCCTTTTTTTTTTTTTTTATTTGGTAGCTAGTGATAGGAACTATGACTTAAAGTTGTTTGAGATGAAAAGATCCCAACTTGTTTGGGCTTTGAATGCTCTGAGCTAAGTCATTTAGCACAACCTCCAGCAATTTCATCAAAGTTTTTACTGTTTTCTCATATGGAGACAAATGAAAAGTTTAGAAAATTAGGATGGAAAAACAACAACCAACAACAAAAAAACTCAAAAAAGCACTCAAAGAAGAAGTAGAATAAGGAGAATACATTAGATCCCTAACTTGACTTATCTTTACTTCTGAAACTTCTGTTATTATTATTATTCTGAAACTTCATGATGATGATGTGCATAATGGCAACAATTAAAATTTATTGAGCACTTACTATATACTGTAGTCAATGCTAGGTGCTTTATGTGGATTATCTCTGGGGTCAGCCAGAAACTATTGAGAGAGAAACCTATATTGAATCTAAGATGCAGCCTTATTTTATATACCACTAAGTAAGAAAAAATATTGTCCATTAAACTATAATATCATTGTAAGATATATCCTGATTCCAGAGATCACAAAATATTTTAAAGATTTTATTCTAATCAGTGAAACACGTTGGTTGGACATGGCTGTTGACTCACAGACTCATTGTTTCCTATCTTGAAGGTCAGTGTTTTAAAAGGTTATCGTCAATAAAAGGAGGACATTTTGAAAATGTGAGAACATGATAATAAAAACCAGTGTTCCAATCCTGAATCTCATGGCTATCTTTGGACCTATCCTTTGTTGAAGAAGCATGTGTATATAAAACCCATTTATGTGAGCAGACAGGCAGAAAAAAGGATTCAGAGGGGTCTTCTTGTCTTTAGGCAGGAGTAGCTTTTTATATAAACAGAGACTAAGCTTTAGTTTCTGCTAGTTTTATACATTAGGTTGCAAAGTTGTACCCTTGGTGGGGGATGGTGGTATGGAGGATTTTAAAAGTAAAACAGAAAATGAACATTGAAAAATAGATATGTTATTCCTTATGGAATATTCTTTCTAGAGACATTGAGCCTGTAAACCATTCCCTCCTACATAAAACATCAGGAGCAAGATTAAATAGTTCTTCCTAACATGCAGAGTTTACAGACTACAGATACTCCCTGAGCACAGCAGACAGTGTAGAGTAGATCTAATTGAAAATATGTAATGTTCTAAATTCTGCCTATTATCTAGTGAGGAAAGAGGTAAGAAGGAAAGGAAAAGTGGGAGTTTTTCCTAAGAGGTAATGGGAGGGGAACAGTTGCAGGCCCTAGGTCACAAGTAACTATGCCTTTTAAGATAATACAAGTCTGTGGAAGAGTAGACAGAAGGAAAAAAGAGATTAATGTATTGTTGTATTATGGAAAGACATTTGGTTTTCATACTCAGTTCCTGGCAGAGGGCTTCTAAAAACCTTGGAAAATTCTGAGTGATTAATACAAGGGTATTGGGGGTGTCTTCTGTTCTAGTGAGGCTACTCTTGGTGGCCCCTTAAAAAGCTTCAGGGTGGTGGCTGATTGCCAGAAAGAACAACCCTTGATTAGCAGTTTGGAACTTTCCAGCCCCTCTTCACAATCTCTAGGGTGGGGAATGGGGCTGAAGACTGAGCCAGTCACTGATGGCCAATGTTTTTTATCAGTAATTATATAATGAAGCTGCCACAAAAATCTCTAAATAAATGGATTTGGAAAGCTTCACAGTTGGCAAACACATTCACTTGCCAGAAGGGTGGTGCCCCTCAACTTCATGGGACAAAACTCCTGTACTGGGGATCCTTTCAAATATGCGCCAACCTATTTACCTCTTCATCTGGCCATGTGCTTATATTCTTTATAATAAGCTAGCATAAACAAAGTGTTTTTCTGGAATTTTGTGAGCCATTCTAGCAAATCATTGAACCTGAGGTGGGGGAAGGACCATCCTATTTCAGATTTTTTAGCCAAATCGGACAGAAGTGTGGGTAACCTGGGTACTTGGGACTTACAACTGGCATCTAAAGTGAGGGCAGTCTTGTGGGACTGAGCCCTTAAACCTGAAGAGTCTGTTGCTAACTCTGGTTTGTTACTGTCAGAACTGAGTTGAATTATAGGACTCCCAGCTGGGGTCAGAGTTGGTTGGTGTTGGAAGGAAAAACAACTCTCACTTGGTGTGAGAAGTGGTGTGAGTAAACCCAGCTCAAGCATAATTAGGGAGGCATTGAGTTAAAGGCCTAGAAAACTGGAGGGAGTTAAGGATGTCAGGTTGATGGGAAGTGAATTCAGTAGTAGCTAATGAAGTTAAGACAGTAGAATGGATTAGAAAGTAGTCAGATCGGATGCTTTAGAATCTAAATCTACAAACGCTGTTGGCATGAAATTTTTTTATGGTAGCTTCTGTACCTTTCCGGTGGACAGGCACACTGATCATTAAAAGATGACTAGAATAGGAAAAGAGACTTGAGTGGTCCAGGTAACCATTTTCCTGGTTGGACAATTGGGAAGGGTGCTAAAAGGATTGGAAATGTGGTCGAGTAAGTAATTGCCCATGTGACTTTGGGGGTAAGAATAAGTTCTTGTCTGAGCCCTACCTTGGGTAGCAGATAGCCAAAGAGAAAATGTAGTTTGCAGATTGTGGTATGCTGGATGTAAGTACAATCAAGCTGGAAATGAAGAATCCGTGTATGCACAGCAAGAACAGAACAGTGAGGCAAGCAGGGAAAGAACACTTTCTGAGCCTTCATTGCCAACCAGAAGAATTAGCTTGACAGTGAAGTGCATATCTCAGGTCAAGGACAAGGGGGCAATGCTCAATGTCATTCTTAACAGATGGCAGGAATCCTCCTACCTGGAGAATGGAAGCAAATAAGAGAAAGGTGTGGTTGTAGTGCCATACAGAATCCTATCCAGGCTTCCTTGAATTCATGCTCTTGTCTCACTTACTCTTTCCATGTTTGCAATTTTGTTGTTGTTGTTGTAAAGCTGAAGCTTTTTACTATAAGAATTTTGAAATTTTGCATAGTCATTCTTGTATAGAGCACAGACAGTATATTATCCACAATTTTCAGTTCAGTTTATAAAAAAGGGCAAAAATTTAAGGCAGTTACAAAGCAGTCTGAGTGTAGTATTCTTCTAGATTTGAATTATTTTTTCCCAGACTGTCCACAGTCTAGCACTGCTCACACCCAATTTGTTCATATTTATCTTTATCAAATCTTTGCAAAGCATTGTACTTATTTTCCGTAGATGCAACAATGCTTACCTTTTTTGCACTCTCATTTTATCAGTTTGTGAAC
This sequence comes from Cheirogaleus medius, assembly GCA_008086735.1. Classification (NCBI taxonomy): domain Eukaryota; kingdom Metazoa; phylum Chordata; class Mammalia; order Primates; family Cheirogaleidae; genus Cheirogaleus; species Cheirogaleus medius. Next base: position 29,861,204 of record VBSM01003176.1, read on the forward strand.
AATTCAGTTAAATTATATGATTACAGTAACAAGAACAAATAGTAATAAGTGTGGGCACAAAACAATGACTCTTGGTGAGTGTGTGACTCAGGGGCTGGGGAGAAGAGCAGGTGCAGAGTTGAGCGTGGCCTGCACAGGCTGCTGCACGAGGGCGTCGTCCTGCCTGCTGGACAGGGAGTGGAGAGCCTCAGCTAACCCAGTATCCAGCAGGAGATCTGCTGAGGCTCACAGCCTTTCCAGTTCCTCTATTCCCGTGCTTTCTAGAGATTCGTTAGTCCTTGGAAAATCTTTCTTTTATGTACAGCCATAAGCCATATTTGTAATTATTGCTAAAAATGAAAATAATAGGATATATTAGTAATTGGATCTGATATTATAGTAGATAATAGACTTTCAAATAAAAATTGTAAGAATTTTCAAATTCATAAGGTAAGATTTTTTTATGTTGGTTGAATATATTTTGGTAGTAAGGTAGGGGGTGATATTACAAGTTGATTACTGAGATCTTATACATTTATCCTATAATTAGAATTTTACTCTCATAGTCGTGTGTATGTGTATCTGCATTTGTTTGTGCTTTCTTTGTTTTAAGATGTGATACTAAAAATACACACATAGAAATTGAAATTTAGCTTCACTGCAGTCCCATAATTTCCTCTTATTTTATTCTGTTGCTAAGTCAGAAATTCACATTAACTAGATTATTATCTATTGCCATGGAAATTGTTTTGTTATATTTCAATTTCACTACGAGAACAAGCAGCAGGAGCTAATGGACTATAAGAGGGAAATTTGTTGTTTAAACAATGATTATCTTTTAGATTTGGCTAACATGTAAAGGGAAAGTACAGTTCTGTCACACAGCATGAGAAGGTAAATATGAGAATTAGAGACAGAATTTACCTGGAAAAAATTTATATTTGTCTTGTGAGTTGGAAATAAAGTTACCCACTCACAAGACAAAATTATAGAATGTGCCTGTATTAAAGTATGTTTTACCAAATCATAAAGGTGGGCTTTGTGGCAGGTTTGGATTTCCAGAAGCAGACACTGAGAAGGAGTTTGGGGTGCAAGATGTATGTTAGGGATCACCACCAGGGAAAGAAAGGGGGCAAGGTACAGGATAGAGCAGGGGAGGAAGCCAAATTGTGATGCAGGCTTGACCGGGCCCCAGCCAAGCTGGGTTGGGACACTATGATTCCCAGAGTTGTCCCATGTCGCCTCTGCTCTGTCACAGGATGTGGACTGCCCCAAGGCAGGATGGTTCTCTGCTCTGCAGCTGTGGCTATATTGAAGTCTACTGACCTGGAGTCGTGCCGCACTCCCCACATACGGGCCATGAGTGAGTCCTTCCTCAAAGAGGGGTCTGGGTGACAAGTCTCTTTGTCTACATGGCTCTCTTATTTTATGACTGCCAGGGATTCTCTATAGTTTTACCCTATAATATTTATAATTACCTCAAATACATCACCTTTCCTTAGCCAAGTGCTTTATAAGAATTAACAGATTATATTTTTTAGACATGTTGATGTTAAAAACCCTTTTTAACATCCTTATTTTGTTTGAGTGCTTTTAGAATGATACAGGCTTTATTTTGCCTCTAGTTACAAGCATACTTTTTTTTTTTTCCTGCAAAATTTATAGCAGACTGTGGCCTTTCATAGAATGTTAAGGTTTTTCCTAATAGTATATGAGCAATTTAAGGCCAAACATTTCTTTATTGATTAAACTTTTTATTTTACAATGATTTCAAGCTTATAGAAACATTGTGAGAATAGAGCAAAGAAGTTACATATATTGTTCATTCAGATTCCCATTATTAACATTTTATTACAGTTGCCTTATATTCTCTCTCCCTCTTCTCTCTGTCCCCTTCCTTTCCACACATTAGTATTTTCAAGATTTTTTTTTTTTTGGCTTGATTGTAAGTTGCAGACATGATGCCTCAGAACTCCCTTAGTACTTCAGTGACTATTTTCTAAAAATTAGGACATTCTCCAACATAACTTCAATACAACCATCAAAATAGGTAATTAACATTGATAGAGTATTACCGGCTAATCCAAAGATCCTATTCATAATTCACCAGTTGTCCCAGTGATATTCTTTTGGTGTCCAGAATCCAATCCTTGTATTTAGTTGTCCTGGCTCTTTGGTCTCCTTCAGTCTAGAACTGTTCCTTAGTCTTGCCTTGTCTTTGATGATCTTGACATTTTTGAAGAGTACAGCCAAATTATGTTTCTCTGTTTGGGTTAACTGATGTTTCTTCATGAATAAATTATGATTATGTATTTTGGGAAGGATAACCACAGAAGTGACTCTGTGTTCTCAGTTCATCATGTTAAAAGGTGATCAAGGCTTATCTTATACTTTTTCTGCCCCAGCCATAGGGCTACCAAGGATTTCTGGTTCCTTTTAGCAGATAATGACATTTAGAAACTAAGATCTGGGTTCTAAGGTTGCTCATTGCTACTGGGATATTGTCGCTGCTAGATCTTTTCAGTAACTGAAAACAAACCTAGTAAATACAGGTTTGTATGTGCATACATATACACACACGTAATCTCCATCTATCTCTTGATTGAGCGATCTATCTAAAAAATATGTTACCACTGATCTTTCCAATTCAAACCAACAGGGTTTATTCTTCCTCTCTCTTTTTATACTTGTTTCCTTCTCCAACATTGGGAAGCCTGGCTCTCTCATCATCTTCACTATGTTTACTTGTTTGCCCAATTCCTCCTGATTGTGACCAATCCTGCAACTCTGTGGGTCACCTCCTTGACCTTACCCCACTGTCCCCAACCACCTGTTGAATATTTGGTCCTAACCTTGCTGGCTGTGCCAGCTAATTCCTCAGCCCCAACCAAAGGGAAGGGGCCCAGATACTTTTTGTTTTTCCCAGCCCTATTATTATTTTCCTTTGGATATAAAGTGCTATATGGACTTTAAAAGTAATTTGGCTCAGCATGTAGCATTTGGTATGGGCTATATATCATAAAAGAAATTTCTGAATTAAAAATGGGGTTCTATAGTATTTTAGTTGTTTTTTTCTTAAATATTATTCTAGATGTGAATGACAGAATTTTAGTGCTTAGCTTAAGATTCTATTATGGAAGATAATAGCACTGTGATAGGTGATAACCATTTCTGATATTAAAGATAGTTTCTGAATAAGAAGCCATCTATATTGTAAAGGCAGATTTTCCTTTGGTTTCTTTTGAATTTATTTCTTGGCGGCTTGATAAGCAATAGCTATTAGGATAAAACAATTTTTTGTTGAGCCTTGTTTATTGGTTTGCAATAATGAGAACAGTTATTGACTCCAATAATGTTGTGCTTTTATTTTCAAGTAACAACGTGTTCTTATTTTGTGATGATACCACGAAAAGATAGTTTAAAAGCTAGTTGTAAAGGATCTGTAGCTTTGAGAGGTTATAATTTAAAATGGAGGCATGGTGGTCAGAGGAAATGAGCCAAAGTTAAAAGCCTTTTCTGTGCCATTGCATCTGTAACCATCCTCAAAGTACTCTGCACTTTATGTCACAAAAAAGCCTCAAATCCTGTGGGTAAATGTTATCTGCAGGAACCTCATCATTTCTGAAAACAGTTCTTTTATTCTTAGAGTGTTTGAACAAGAAATACAAATAATAGTATTTTCTTTTCTTTTTGCAGGACAACAAATAGATATAGGGATTCTTCTGCTATTTTTGAATAAGTGCTATGTGGTATAAAAAGCAAAATGAAATTTAAAATTAATGGCTGGTAAGATAGAAACTTTTAAGTTGTTATCTTGGTTCATTCTCTCTTATGTCTTTTGAGAAATAGTGGTATCACTTCTCTCCTTTTTGTGGGATTGTTTTGTGCCTAATTTTCTTTTGCAAGGTAAAATATAATTACTTGTCAGCTAATAGTTTATGGCACAGATATTTTTGCCAATAGCTTAAAGACAAATCTTGGTTACATACAACCTTTAAGGAACACAGGAAGCGTATGGGATAAAACAAAGCAGCTGATGAGCAGTGAATATGGTTGCACAGGGCAGAGAAGTGAGTGAAAGCTCATGTTATTCTTTTTCTTTATATATGTTTACATTTTCTCATGAATTTTTAAAAATTTTTCCTGTCCTTGTCTAATCTAACTTTACTTGCATCTTATCCCATTCCCTCCCCCCGTCTGCCTCTGTCTCTCACATATACACTCATTCACATATACAAATACATATACATTCATAATTGAATTTAATTTACATGCTTGGAAATATTCTCAAGGGGGAGCCACAGAGGGCTAATGTATATAATTGTGTGTGTTTGTGTGTATATGTATGTGCATACATACACAAATACCATTTTCAAATAGGAAACCACTCAAAGTATTTGCTTTATTGCAGATATTCAGTTCCTGTTTGTTAAGCAAATGAATATAGAGTCTCAAAAGAATGAGATATTAGGGACTGGGGCAAACTGGGCATAGGGAAGTATCACTCTTGGAGAAGGTCATTTATTCAGGAAAAATTTGCTTGCTGTCTAGATGGTTACATTGGGTTGTTTGTTATTCATGTGGAATAGTTGGGATATTGACTTTCCTTCTTTACTCCATCTTACTCAAGCAAATCTTACTTCCAGTTGGTAGAGGCAAGTGGGTAATAAACTGAGAAGTATAGATACTTTACTAGAAAAAATAAATCATGCCTCAGATGAAGACAGTGACCTGGATATGGGACCAAACATTTGTCCTTTTTTTTTTTTCCTTCCTGATAAGCTCTTCTTATTGCAGCTCATTTTCTGTCTTCTGACAGCCAAGTAACTCTGTAGAGTGAAATGAATTTTGTATGATGGAACCCATGACGAACCACCCAGGACATTTGCCTTTAAAAATAGCAATAAAAAGATCAAGTATTCTCTAGTTACAACTTTAACATTTTACTGTTTGGGGTGATATTGCTAGTCCTGTCAGTGAAAATGACCATTTGGCATCCTTTTGGAGTATCTTGATGTGTGGTTGGGGACTCACTTGGGGTAGCACTCTGGGTCCTGTTCAGGATTTTCTTGAACCACTTTCCTACTGGGCCTGAAATGCTAAGAACAGTGTACTGCTTCCCCTGCTACTTTGCTGAATGTCAGGATCTTCCTCTGTTATAGGCAAATCTCTGTATTGAAAAGAACATAAGCCTGAGGTCCCCCAACCTCCAGGTGAGGAACGTAGCAGTCCTGGCCTGTTAGGAACCTGGATGCAGAGCTCTGCCTCGCCCCAGCTCTGCCCACACTTCCAATGGAAAAATTGTCTTCCATGAAACTTAGGAACTGGGCTCACAGCAGGAGGTGAGCAGCAGGTGAGCCAACAAAACTTCATCTGTATTTATAGCCGCTCCCCATTGCTCACATCAGTGAATGAGCTCCACCTCCCACCCCCAAATTGTCTTCCATGAAATCAGTGCCTGGTGCCAAAAAAGTTGACTGCTGACATAAGCAGTGGAGAGCCAAGATTTCCATTGAAGTTCAGATTAGGATACCAACTGCTTGGCTCTCTTCCTCCCCTTTCACGTCTTTGCTCCAATGTCATTCTTGTTAATGAGGCTTTTTTGGGCCATCTTATTCAAAACTATACCCTTATGCCCCACCCTACCTTATTTTCCCAGTAGCACCATTCGACATATTTTACTTTTTAAAATTTTTTTAAATTTATTATCTGTCTCCCCCATAAGAAAAGGCTCCATGAGGGCAGAACTGCTGCAATTCCAGTGCCTTGCACATAGTAGGCATTTGTTCAGTATTGGTTGATGAATGAGGCCTAACAGAACTCACCCAATTTTTCTAAAACTTCATTTCCTCAAGTGTAAAATGGATGTCTTTGGAAGTACTTTGTGTGCTTTAATTTACTTTATAAGGTGCTTTGCCATTATTCATAATCAAGTTTGAAATTCTGTATTTATTAAGCACAATTTATGTATTTCTTAACTTTATCCAGTTTAAATATATGTGTAAAATACTCCTTCTGAAATAAAGGGGGACAGGCCCAAGTGCTGGCTATCTCTTTGGCCTCTGTCCTGTGATTCATGATTCATTTTCTCCGGTCTGTGGATCTTCTGTTTTGCCTGATGCTTAGGAGATTCCTTAGCTCCAGGCCAAATGGAACAGTGTTTGGCCGAAGAGTCAAAAGAGATTGCTTATCTATGATATATAATATCTTCTTCTTTCTGTCTTTCAACAGTAGTAGTCTGATAGACTGCAGCTGGGCCCAGTTGCTGCCCTACAAAGTGCTCTGGGAGTCTGAGAGAAGGAGAGATGAATTGTGACTTGGAGGAGGGACTAACCTTGACAATGTGCTCAAGGCCAGAGATATTAATATAAAGTTGAATTTAGCAATCTCTATCTGATTGACTAGTGGAGATACAATTAAATAACTAATTATAACAAAGTGCCTAATAGAGATCTAAGTAAGGCATATGACAGCATAGATGAGGCAGTGATATTGAAATGCAACTGGACAGATCAGGGAAAACTTCCTTGAGAAAGTGACATACAAACTGGATATTCATGGACTTGAGCATATGAAAGTGGAAGGAGGAAGTATTTCAGGGGGGTCAGGCTGAGGAAAAAAGAAAAAGAAAGAAAGAGGCAGAAAAACTTAGTGCAAATTTTAGTTTGTTGCTGAGGGCTTTGGATAAAGGAGTTTCAAGGGTGGCTTTGGTGACTGAATCCTCCACCAATGCCTCTAGCCTTTTGAGGTTCTGGACTAAAGTATTATTTATGAAAAGATATGGAAGCCAACGGTGAAATAAAGTGCTGTTTCATAGCTGGACAAATGCTAGACAGCACTCAATGTCTGCCTTTTCCAGTAAGGGGTGTTGAACCATGAAGCTTTTGTTTGGAGGCTTAACTAGGAATCTTAGTCCAGTGAGGCTCCATATTTCTCACCTACCCAGTTGCAGGTAGAGAAACTGGAGCAGAGTGGAGATGAGGATGGCCAGGTTAACGTTTCTTCTTCTTTTTTTTAATTATATGAAATGATCATGACTACTCTGCCTGGAGGACCAGATCCTAAGCAAGCCTAGGCATGCTTACCACCACCAGAAACAGAAAGAGTTGAAGTCAAAAGAGGGAATTTGGATTCCTCTCTTTAAAGCACAGTAACTCCACCCCAAAGTTTTAAACTGTAGCTCAGTGTGATAGCTGTGACTCTTTCTTTCGGAAGGAGCTAGTTAGGGTTATGCAGATAGGATGGAAAGTCTCTCCCATACCCACCACTTCAGCTGTGCATAGTAAAAACCCTAGAAGGACGTATGAGTTTCTTTGTGCTCACACGGGATCACCTTCATAGTCATCAGTGATCTTTGACTTGCCAAATACTTTTGTACTTTTTGCATTTTGTTTACTTTTCAATACTTCTCTGAAATTATTTTCCTGCTGTATCTGATCCTATTGAATCTTACGTCCTTAAAACGTTCTTCTCTTTTGATTTTTTTGATTCTACCTTTGATGGATTTTTCTCAGTCATAGCTGGCTACTCTTTGATAGTGGACTTGCTATCTACATTTTCTCTTTTTTAGTGTGTTTGAGTGTGTTTTTTTTCTCTGACTCTGGCCCTTAACATTCTACCACCTTTCCTGGAGTAAAACCCCTCCTAAGGGTCTGCTGCCAATTGTGTACTGACAGCTCCAAATCCTCTAGCTTCAGCTTAGAACTTGTCTTGCACTTCAGATCCTGACATCCAGTTGCTTCCCAGACATTTCCATTTAAATAACCCACAGGCATTTCATACTTGATACATTTGATGATGACAAAAGTATTCTTCTTTCCTCTATTTCAGTGGAGGGTAACAGCCTCCTGCCAGTTTCCCAAACCAGAGAGTTGATAAGCATTTATACTTCCATTTAGCTCACTGTAGCATAACCAGCATGGTACCTGGCTTATCCTACACATGCCATAATGATTTGTTTGAATGAACGAATGAACAAACAAATGACTTCTCCTTCATTCCTTACATCCAGTCAGTCACCAAGTCCCATCTCTTCTATTTTCCTTTCTTCTCTTGAATCTTTCTCTCCTGTTCCTCTCCATTCTTAGTATTCTGGTTGAGGCTGTCATCTTCTCTTGCCTTGGCAATTGCAATAGCCTAACTTGGTCTCATCATTGCTAGTGTATTTTCCTCCTTCCAGTTCATCCTCTACACCAGTACTGCCCAACTGATTTATTATTCAAACCATATATACATAGTGTTACATAGTCTAGTAGCTATAATAAAATAATAAAGATGGTATTGATCATAATAATATATTTCATTTGACCTAGTCTATCTGAAATATTATTCAAGTGCTCAATAGGCACATGTGGCTAGGGGATACCATGTTGGCCAAAGCAACTCTATATTGCTATCAGAATATCATCCAGCCTCTGCTTATATTGCTTCTCTGCTCCTACTTTTTCAACTTTTTATAGGACAAAATTCTTGACTCAGTAGTTTCTCTTGTAAGGTCTGACATGGTCTGGTTCTTCTCTGCTTCCCTTCATAACCCTTGTACTTTGCATCCTACTAATACCAAACTAATCTAGTTCTTAGAAATATGTTGAGTTCAACCTGTACGTACTCTGAACCTTTTGTCTTAGGGCCTCCTATCTGTTTGCTGTACAAACCTTTTCATATTGTCTCAGCTTGAATGCTGTTTTTTTTTCATGAAGACTGCCTTGACTTATTCAGGCAAATTTCCATTTCCTCTACTTGTGGCTTTCAAAATTGTTTGACCATAACTGGTTAGAAGTATGTTTTAGAATGTGACCCAGTACACACATGTATGGAGATATGTATATTGTACTCATATTTATGTGTATAGCTATACTGAAATCTCTGTCTATATCTAAAGCTATACCTAGATAAAACTGGAATAAGAGTTCACAAAACAGTGTTTTATTTCATGACATTAGTGTCTTATATTGCATAAAATTTACTTTAAATATCCTATTTGTGACTGACTATATTGATTCCATGGCTTACAAGAGTCCACAGTTTGAAAAACACAGGTCTACATTAACATCAATATTATACATAAGTGTATTACTATATTTATTAGGTTACACTAATATATATTTTTTCTGCATGTATCTCCTCACCATACTCTAAACACTTTTTTTTTAACCTTTATGTTTCTAGTGCTAAGTACAGGGTCTGGTGCAATGTGAACACTCATTATTATCTATTGAATGACTCAAGTCCAGAAGAGCTATTCACATGGGTCCAAGGGCAGTATTATAACCATCCAAGTCAATCAGCTACAGCAGTTTGTGCAGTATTGTCTCAGCACTTGTTGACTCCAGTACAGATATCTGGGTAATAGCATGGTTTTCTTTCTTTTTAGATCTACTTACGTCTGAATGAGGAGCTCAGATTTGTTCTCTCACTCTGGCAACATGGAAAATAGATAGCAGTGAGAAGGAAGCTGAAGTTAAGTTTATACTCTGAGGTTAGCAAATTATGCCTGGTATATATATTTTTTAAATTTCTGATGACATGATATGATCTCAGAGTATATCAGAGATAAGCCAGATGGCCAATTTCTAAACTAGTTTTACTGCTAATTAAAGGACTAATTTTTCTCTCTCAAACTCAAGAGTGTGAATATATTTATTGTCAAAATATTCAATAGCTGGACAAGCTAAATTGGTCCAGGAAAACTTAATTGGGTATTTTCTATCTTGCATACCTCTGGTGCTTATATTTACGAGAGCCTGGGGAATAGCTGTTAGTAAAGGTATTGATTTCAAGTCTGCTGCTTTCTAATAGTGGTATATTAACTCAAGAAGTTAAATTTCAAGGGACTAAAATTTTAAAGAAAAATAAAAATCTGAAGAGTAGAGCTAGTCCTTTCACTTCCACTTAGGGTAAATAGTTTTGCATTTATTATGTTCTGAGTATTACTGTCAGTCTGTGTGAGGAGGACCACATGATTAGATTGCTCAGAGTTTGACAAAAGATCATTATCTGGCTGGAGTACATTGTAGAAGTCAATAAATATATAATCTGCTATTTCAGATTCTTTAAAGATATTAAGTTTAATGTCATTTTAAATGTAAAGAGTGTTTCTTAACAAATGTTTAAAAACTCGTGGGAGAATCTTAATATGACTGCTAATAAATGTGCCATTGGATAGGTGTTAATAAAAAGACACAATACTGTGAATGCCTTCAAATTATTTTTGTGCTATAATAAAGTATCATTTTTTTGCCCTGACAAATTAGTGGTGATGTAATTATTTCATGTTAATTTATGTTGAGGAATATGCACAGAAGAGTTTTTGATGGAACTGTTTTTACCATCTTCTAGTATTTCACTTGATTTTTATTTAGATAATTTATAGTGCTAAATTGGCTGTAGAGAACAGTTGCCACTTGCAATGTATATGTGGATTTTATTTTTACCTAAACTTATATGTATGTATGAATTCTGTTATTACTGTTAGCAAACATTTAGCCAAGATTCTGGTTCAGAAAATTGCTTATGAATTCTATTTCATCTAAAAATTTCAGATTTAAGCTGACTTTCTACTTTTCTTATTTAATCTTAGGCTGAGTTCCTGTTTACTTGATGAGTGAATGTTGGCAGTTACACGTTGAACAATTTTGTTATTCAGAGTTTGACAATATGTGCCCTTTTGATCTCTTTGGAATTTTCTAATCTTGAAACTGAAAGCCTTCAGATATATATTGTTATTATTAATATTATTATTTGAGCAAATGACAGGCATTTCCTCTTGCCTTTCAGCGTGGTAACTTGAAATACCATGGCAATATATATTCACATAATAAGGAAATTGGTTTTTGGTTCAGCGAAATATCAACAATGTTTTTCTGAGGTGCAGCAATCTAGTGTGAGATTCATTTAAGGTACATTTAAGGTACATTGTTGTGAAGTTTTATTTTATCATGTAAACATCTTGACTTGTAATTTTAAAATGGCTTGTATTTAAATATCTGTAACAATTATAATTCTGCATCATGAGTATATAATTTATGTGCTCTCATCAAGTAAGTTCTTTGACTAGAATACAAATTTTCATTTACCTATCAATTTAAGCTTGAATTCTGTTGTGGAAGTGGGGAGCTGACATTATACATGGTGTTTCTTGTTTCTAATAGGACTTTACTGTAATGTTTATGAGGAGCTTTCAGTGGTAGTTTATTGATAATTCTGGTCTTTGCTTACTGGGTATGGATGTCAATATATCTTGTTCTTCAGTTAATAAACAGATTGTATTCTACTGTCTCATTAGAGTTTCAGGAGATGTGTTTCAAAATGGTCTCATTAGCCTTTTGATAAATACCATTTTAATTAAATGTGCATAAATGTGGAAAGAGCTAAGGTGTCACAATGTTGTAATTATGATCTATTTCATATTATTTTGTATTCTTATGAAATTGTGTGTCTGTTTCTTATGCATAATAACTGTGCCATTAGGAGTGTATACTAACCTGTTTTGTGTTTGTAAAGATTAAGTCTATCAACTAGGTGCTTTGCATTAATTTGAGTTCACTTTTATCATAGTGCTAAAGAAGTTGATATTGTAACTTCTCATGTATGAAGAAGTAAAGAATTCAGGTTTAATAAGTCTTGTGCTGATTTAGGAAATTGATTTGTTATTTAAAGGTTTTTTGTTAACATCAATGTGATACTATAATTGAATATTATAAAAAGTCTTCAGTTCAACTCTTCAGGTAGTTATTAAAATAATTGTTATGATATTACAGAGGTATTGGTTAGGAAAGGTACTTTAGAGATAGAAAGAACTGACTTCAGATCTCAGATTTGCCCATTACAGCTACCACAATGCCCTTGGATGATTATAACAACACTTACCTCATAGGATTGTTTTTGAAAAATAATTGAGATAGTAAGACTTAGTACTAAAAAATAGTTGAGTATTATTATAATTATAATAATAAGTTTATGAACATTTTTGTTCTAAGTATATTTAATTTTCCTGGAAATTTTATCAATTTTTATATCTGTGACAATTATAAAATGTTGACTAAGTGGATTATAAGTATACTAAGCTATAAACTTTTTTAATGGATACCTCGAATGCTAATATAATCAGCACATTGAGAAACATTATAGAGTTGACATTTAATAGAATCAAATTGAATTTGCATGGCTTCAACTGGTATAAGATGATTGTCATGCAATTTTGCTTATATCCTGATATATAATTGTTTTATAATTGTTCCATATTATCTGCATACAGAATTATAAACACAAATTGATTAGCAATTATTTTTTAGCTTTTTCTTATCTTATTTAAAGGTGTATTAAAAAAATTCAGCACCAAATTTATTTAGTAAACAATTTTTGGATTTTAACTTGATATGTTTTTAATGGATATGCCTTATTCTTCTTGATGTTAAAATAAACATAAATAAATAAAATTTGGTTAGGTATGAGAATTACTAATGAAAAATGATAAAATCAATTACGGTGTATTTATATGTAATATTATGATAAGACAATATATATGGATATATAGTTGTATATACATAAAGAAAACTACAGTAGGATTAATAGCAAATTGTTAATAGAATTACTTTTGGAGAAAGGATTGGAACAACTTAAAGTGTATATCTAATAGAGTTTTGTAATTGTAAGCAACCTAAACTGAGAGATTATCTAAGCAAATTAAGAGGGGGGATTTCGAAGCAGGCGGATTGTTTGAGCTCAGGAGTTCGAGACCAACCTGAGCAAGAGCGAGACCCTGTCTCTACTAAAAAAAAAAAATAGAAAGAAATTAGCTGGACAACTAAAAATATATAGAAAAAAATTAGCATGGTGGCGCATGCCTGTAGCCCCAGCTACTCGGGAGGCTGAGGCAGAAGGATTTCTTGAGCCCAGGAGTTTGAAGTTGCTGTGAGGTAGGCTGATGCCATGGCACTCAAGCCTGGGCAACAGAGCGAGACTCTCTCTCAAAAAAAAAGGGGAGAGGATTTATTGGATCAAGTGTGGATATATCACAGAATCAAAAGCAAAGCTGAGTAAGTAGGTCTCTTTGGAAGCATGGAAATATAGACAGCTGAAGCCATTCAGTGGCAGAAATTTCCAAGCAGTTTCTGTGTCAAGAATAGGATTTGGTGATTTTCTGTGCCTGATGGCCCTGCTAGAATGACATAGAATAGAGGGAATGGCAGTTCTCTCTATATAGAAGACTATATATGTATATGATGCCATTCTTTTCTTTCCATAATATATATGTAAGATGCCATTCTTTCTTTTTGTATATATTTTTAGCTGTCTTTTATCTTACCTTATAAATATCTATATGGGAAAGGAAAGAACATATAGTAAAGGAAATAATAGTGTTTTAGGAGAATTACTAAGAAAAATCAATAGAACTTAGTAATAAGAAGTGAGTTCTGAAACAATGGTGATATAGCACCTCTGGTGTATTCCTGGATACAGCTGGAACCCATTCTACTAAGTGAAGTATCTCAAGAATGGAAAAACAAGCACCCCATGTACTCACCAGCAAATTGGTATTAACGGATCAACATCTAAGTGGACATATAGGAATAACATTTGTCGGGTGTCGGGCTGGTGGGAGGGGGGAGGAGGGGATGGGTATATACAAACATAATGAGTGAGATGTGCAACGTTTGGGGGATGGTCATGCCTGAGGCTCTGCCTCGAGGGGGGAGGGGGGCCTTGGGCAATATACGTAACCATAATATTTGTACCCCCGTAGTATGCTGAAATTAAAAAAAAAAAGTGAGTTCTCAGGGGGAAAAATCCAACATTAGAAGAAAGCACATATATATTTATTATAAATATGTAACATATTTCTGTTTTTAAAAAACAGCTTTACTGAGATTTAATTCACACATGGTGTGATTCACCTATTTAAAGTGTATACGATACAATGACTTTTAGTATATTCACAGAGTATAGTACATTCATCAGAACCATTTTATTTATTTATTTATTTATTTATTTATTTATTTATTTTTGAGAGAGGGTCTTGCTCTTTTATCCAGGCTGGAATGCAGTGGCATGATCATAGCTCACTGCAGCCTCCGACTCCTAACCTCAAACGATTCTCCTGCCTCAGTCTTCTGTGTGCTAGGACTATAGGTGTGGGCCACCATACCTGAATGATTTTTAAGTTTTTTTTGTAGAGATGGGGTCTCACTGTGTCTACTGGGCTGGTGTTGAACTCCTGGCCTCAAGCAATCCTCTCACTTCAACCTCCCAAAATGCTGGGATTATAGGTGTGTACACCTGACCCAGAATAATTTTAGAATATTTTTATTATCCTCGAAGGAAACCCCACATCCGATAGCTGTTATCACCAAACCACCCTAATTCCCTATGCCCCTAGAAACGACTAATCTGCTTTCTGTCTCTATAGATTTCCCTATTCTGAACATTTCATATAAATGGATTTATACAACATATGGACCTTTGTGACTAGGTTCATTCATTTAGCATAATGGTTTCAAAGTTTATCATTTTATACCATGAATTAGAACTTTGTTCCTTTTTATGGCTTAATAATATTTCATTGTATGGATATATACTACATTTTATTTATCCATTAATCAGTTGATGGAAATTTGGGTTGGTTCCGCCTTTTTCCTATTATGAATAATGCTGCTATGAACATTTATTTACAAGGGTTTGTTTGAATACCTGTTTTCAGTTCTCTTGGGTATATAGCGGGGAGTCGAATTTCATATGGTAACTCTATGTTTAAGCATTTGTGGAACTGCCAAACTGTTTTCTGAAGCAGCTGAAGCATTTCACATTCTCACCAGCAATGTATAGGGTTTCCATTTCTCCCCATCCTCATCAACATTGTTGTTATTTGTCTCTTTGATTATCTACTATGGTCTTAGTAGATGTGAAGTGGTATCTCATTGTGGTTTTGATTTGCATTTCCCTGAAGGCTAATGATGTTGAATACATTTTTAATGTGTTTATTGGCCATATATTTTAAAGTATATGAGGTTATGAGGCTTTTTATGTTCATAATTTATGTTTTTAACTAAAAACATGTCATGACAGATTTGTCCAAATATTCTTACCATTTTTTTTCATTGTTTATAATTTTGAGGTATGTCACTTAACACAAAGTTAGTTATTCCTCATAATTTCTCTGTGAAATAAGTACTGTACCCATAAGAAAATTGAGGTTTAGAGAAGATATGCAATTTGCTCAAGGACATAGAGCTATTAAGTGATTTGAACCCAGGTCATTTTAAATCTAGAGTCTGAGTCCTTAATGATGACACTATAATACATATCAAGTCATACGTGTTTTTAAGTTACCTGTATTACTATTGTTATTGTTGTGGTCGTGGTTGTTATTTTGCTTTATCTGACTACATAATCTCATAGAAACAAAGACTCCGACATTTCAAACAGACCTCATAGTTTATCAAATGTCACTTTTACCAAATGTAGGAAATCTGTTTATAGGTTTGCTAAGGCATGATTGTTTAGCCAGGAGTGTGTGTTGTTTTCTACCTACATGAGAATCAACTAGGTTGTTTGTTAAAAATGCATGTTTCCAGGCTTCACGCAGATTTTACGAACGAGCCAATTGAGTACCATACCTGGAAATCAAAATTTAAGCAAGTGGATTGAGCACCAATTATTTGGTGACAGACATCTCACTATTTTACATCTCATTATTTTATTTTATTATTACTTTTTGTTTTTCATCTGTTTCCTGGTAGCTTTTATCATTTCATCTGCCTCTCCTCTCTGTAGCAACACTCAGCAAGCCTATACTTTTTTATGCTTGGCAAATATGGCACCAGTGTTTGAGGACTTTTCGTCTATAGTTTCCATCTTGGGAGTTCTGCTGAGTTAATCATTCAGTTAAGACTCTGTTACTGAGCACCTCCTAAATGGGAGACAGCACTAAAGTGTATGACCTCTGCTATGAAAGAGCTAAAACTCCGGTAGAAATGATAAGAATTTACCAAAAATATTCAAGTCTTCTTGACAGATCATGATATCATCTTTAAATGTATAGTATGTTTTCTTATCTCTGAAAACAAAAGTGTAGTCTTAGTGATAATAGTCTTACCTGATTTCATGTGAGAATTTTTCTGAACAATTTGATAGCTACAGCTAATATCAGATGCAGCATCCAGTGTCTTTGCACAGGCAATAACCCCAACACTTTGTTTTCTCACTTGGGTTGCCAAGCTAGGAGAGAATACTATTAAAGGGTCAGACTCATGTTTCAGGCCCTATTAGCTTTTGATTTATGACCACAGCCATTTTACTTATGTCTTCACTTGTTTGACTCTCAGGATCTGACTGTCCTTCAGTTTTAACTTGATAAGAACTGTATGGATTTCTTGCCTTAATACTGTGAAAAATGCAAGGAGCCTGATGATAAGTTGCGCATCAGAGTGCTTGTTAGATGTAAGTACAGTAATAATGGGGGGATGGAATGGACTTAGAAAAGCTCACTTTGTAGAATTGCTAAGTCTTGTCATTTTCTTCTAATGTTGGGGTTTTCCCCGCTAAGAACTAGCTTCTTATCACCGAGTTCTATAGATTTTTCTTAGTCATTCTGCTAGTGTTGCCATTCTTTCCTGTCCAGTTATCTCCTGTCATTAGCCTGGTCCAGGACCTCACCAGCTACAGAATGATCAATACTGGGGAAGATAAAAGGCTCAGTTGTGAATTTATTACATGAATATTCACTTGATTTTTGCAAATGAATTTTCAACAGATTACCAATTTGTATTATATAGTATTCATTTATAGACATTTATGACACTGTAAGTGTAACTCTAACTTGTGAGCAGTTTTTAAAACCTGCTTTGTGTTTGGATAGTTCATAATTTGAAGTGACTATGATGAGGGTTTGGCTTTTTTAGGCACTGAATGGGGTCTTTGCTGCAGACTGAAATAGGAAGGGTCAGGACAAGCCTAGTACCAGAAAGAGGTGTTGGCATATTTTTTTTCTTCATGATTAAAAAATAAACAACTTTGTGACTTTGATTCAAAAGTGTTTTCTAAAACAAAAACCATTCTTGTCAAATATGAGTTCCTTAACTTAAAAATATGTTCATTTAAATCCCTGATATATTTCCCTGTGTTCTCCATTCATGTTTAGGGTGCAGAGTGAGTAGGATTTATGAGTTACTGTACTCAGCACAGGCGAAATTAATTTGGCATAAAAGGTGTAGAATCAAATCTTAGTGGTTTTTTTTTTTTTTGGTATAATATTAGAATTCATTCTACCCTTACCACCCCATCCTTGAAGGCATTTTCCTTTAGTTCATAATCCTCACTAACCAATTTTTCTCCTATAAGAATTTGTAAGCATTAACAAAGCTTATAACCAGAGTTGTCAAGAAAAACAGACAAATTAAAATCTCTACCCCACAGCAGCTTACAAGTGGCAGCTTCTGGATCATCAAAGAACCAGGAAAGAGGATCCTAACTGCACGGCCTCTTTTCTATTTCATCTTACTTAGCATCTTACTTAGAATTGTAAAGCAGTTTTCTTTCCTTTACTAAGTGGTTTTTCTCAATTTTAATATTTTTATTGCCTGACATTCGTTGAGTATATTTGCAAACATCTCATCGAGTTTTCAAAACAACTCTACCTAGTAGGTGATACCAAACTTTATTTCAACATGCCACTATCACTGCCTTCCAGTATGTTAACTTTTCTGACCATCTCTATTTTTTTCTTTTTCATAGAAAATTTGTTTGTTCCTTTTGTTGATATATATTTTCAGTTAAATTTAAGAAATCTTCATTTAACAACTACTCTGTGGGAGGCATATGATCTCTCTTTTTCTCTAAAATTTTTTAAATCATTTATGCAAGTTGCTTAATCCTCTCTAAGGAAAAAAATGGATAATTTTCTAGGCCTCTTCCTCCAATAGGTAACAAAACAGATTAAATCATTGCTTTATCTTCACTTTTATCTTGATAATTTGTTCACCTTAAATGTTTGGGATTTATGAGTATTCGTAAGAATATGATCATGATCTACAGCACTTGAAAGAGGAAAATGAAACTGATGAGGAATTTTGATTACTCATGTCATTCTTTCCTTGTTCAGTTTGGTAGTGTAAAACTAGTGTTTCTTAGTTTGTTCATACATTGTATTAATGAACTTTTGAGCAGACTAGGAGGGAAAGAGATAGCTTTTATAACTTTAAATTCCTTCTCTATGTGCCTTGCCCCCACTCTTACCATTTCTTTTTCTATGAAACATAATTGGCTTATACTAAAAAAAACCCCAAAAAACTCATCAGAAGAGGTGACAATGTCAGTGATCACTTGAAAGCTCATAGGAAGTCTGTTTGCACATTTATTATTTTTTTTAATTAATACTTTATTTTTAGAGCAGTTTTATGTTAATATACAAATTGAATAAAAAGTACAGAGAATTTCCATCAACCCTTTCTTACCACTCTCACAGAGTGTCTCCTGTATTCTTTGTGTTGGTTTAAAAAGGAGTGCTTGTACCTTTTTAAAACTTCAGAAAATTAGAATGCCTGTGAATATTTTAGAACTTTAAAATAGTCCATATAAAAGATGTAAAACATATACTCATTAAAATGAGTGTATATGTTTGATTCTGAAAAGTGCATTGTGAACAATGGAAACCATTTTGGTAATAATGAGGAAGAAATTAGTTTTTGAAACTTGTTATTGACTTGAGAATATATGTTTATATTTTATATGAAAAATTATAGATATAAATTGGAGCCAAAATAGATTTTTTTCAGAGCAGTATTCCAGGGTTGATAGACATAGGTTTTGGTAGTGTTTGTATGTGTTGAAGATATTAATTTTATGTTTTATGAATCCAAATCTTATCTCATGTGAAAAGATTTAAAAAGCCAAGTCCAGAAAAAAACCACCTTTTCCCTTCCTCTCCACACATTTTTAAAACAACTTTTGGATATTCCAAAACAACTTTTGGATATTCCTTCATGGAACAAATACTTACTGAGTGTTCTTTGTGTACTGTGATATAGCAGTTAACAAAACAGATAGAAATCTCTGCCCTTGTGGAGGTTACATTTTAATGGAGGAAACAAACCAATAAATACAATTCATTGTGCATCCGCCATTTGAAAGCAGTCATGGAAGGAAGGATGGGAAATCCTTGGTGCGTTTGGGTTGTCTCATTGCCCACAGAGTTGTGTGGGAATTAGATGATCTGGGAGTCCTGGGCTTCTCTGGGGCTGATGAAAAGGGGAAATAAGCAGTCCACTTGCTCAAGGCTTCTTGGGCATGGTTCTGGGTAAAAGATATTACAAATTAAAAAAATTTTTCAAGTAATAAAAAATAAAAAAATAAAAAACCAGAAAAGAGGAAGTAAGGACATATTATGATTAGTTTTGATGACCCTGAGGACAATAAACATGGTAAGATTGTGGGCATTATGGTAAGAAAGGGAGGGGTGAAATCTCAGTTTTTACTCCCAACATGGTTGTGTAGATTATGGGGAGGTGTGGTCCTTTCTGAAGCTTCTGGGCTGTTCCTTTGATTTGTGCTGATTTAGCCCTACATGTTAAGGGGAGATGATGTCTTATCCAAAGTATGAAAGTGCCAAGGATATATTTTGGCAGAAATAAGTGAAAAGAACAGAGCTAGGGCAGGCTACAGGAAAGACTTGATCAATGCCTTAACCATGTCACTAAATCCCCAGTTCTAGCTCTCTTCTCTGCCTTCCTAAGTATCTGCATTCTTCTAAGATGACTCATTTTATGGTTGTGTGATGGCAGCCAGTGGCAACTGGGGGGTGGCAGGTAGAGGGGAGGGGAGTATGTGTTATCTTTGCCTACCATCAGAAAGAAAGAAAACAGAGAGTATCCTTTTCTTTCATATGACTCTAGTATTTTATAGAAGTGTTCAATATAAAGCAAGTTTTTTTTTTTGTTGTTTTTTTTTTTTTTGAGACAGAGTCTTACTCTGTCACCCCGGGTAGAGTGCAGTGGGGTCAGCCTAGCTCACAGCAACCTCAAACTCATGGGCTCAAATGATCCTTCTACCTCAGCCTCCCAAGTAGCTAGGACTACAGGAATGCACCACCACACCGGGCTAATTTTTCTATTTTTAGTAGAGATGGGGTCTCACTTTTCCGTAAGGCTGGTCTTGAACTCTTGAGCTCAAGCAATCCTCCCACCTTGACCTCCCAGAGTGCTCCCAGGTGTGAGTCACAGTGGCTGGCCTAACAAGTTTTATTTCAAATTTTGGTTGTTTTGTTTTATTTTTTGTTTGGCAGTTGCTTGCAATTTTTATGCGTGAGGCTGGGACAGAACCTCAGACTAGCAGTTGTATAATGCTGGCTGATCCTCACTGGTAAAATTGGAATGCTGAAACTTGGGGAAATAGTTGCCAGGATGATTGCTTTTTCTCCCAGAATTGTGGCCATTTGTCAATATATTCTAAGTTTCACAGCTTAGAGAGTACCAATTATGGTTGAAACTTACGACATGCCACTTTGCAGTGCATGTTTGATGCTGACGGGCTCAGCTTTAAAAATAGTGTTTTTACAGTGTGTTTTATTTGTATGTTTGTTTTGTTTTGCTTTAAAGAATAGTTTCCCAAGCTGAATTTATTTATTCTAAAGCATATAAACACGTAAACACATCCACCTCTTCATACCGTTTAGAATTTTAAATTTCTATTATATGTCATAAATATTTGCCAGTGTTCACTTCACTTTTGTGCCTTTAAAGAAATGATCTAACTTTGCGGGAGTGACTTTTCAGTTCAGTGTCTGTACTTATGGGTCTCTACGATGATACCGTATCATTATGTACTGTACAGTCCACAGAAAGTGCCTGCCCATCACAGTGGGTCTTTCTTAGAAACCTCATGGTACCTGCTGTCCTATAATCCTCTTGATGGGTGCCTTATGCATATGTTACCAACATTTGGGGTTTTATTATTTTTTTTACTTAATCATGTGACCCCATTATTCAGAAGCAGTCAAAGGCACACAGCTATTGAAGAGGCTGAACACAAGAACTCTGTTCCACAGGTGAGCTCTATACAGGAGAGTCCCTATAAACCCAGTAGGAGTTTCTCTCCTAAGGAAAGAGGGGCAATTTTATAGAACGATGCAGATGTTCTGAGAGAAGGCAGACTGCAGAATTTAGGAGGCTTGTAGCAGCCACGAAAAAGATAACACCACGAGATAATGGGAAAGGTCATGCAGAGAAATTAGTAGATGAGTAAAGGAGAGAAGGAGACCAAGAAGAGTCTAAGCATAGAAGGCTGTCAGACTTGTGAGCCCTCAGGTTGCTGTATATTCTGAGGGCAAGTAGATTCTGTTCTTCCTTACCTCATCACAGATCCTTTTAGTAACTCCCCTCACTTTACATACACTCCGAGTGTGTTTCTATTTTGGAGGTGTCTGACAGTGGATATGTCACAACTGCATATTGAATAATAAATCAGTTTCCAAACCTTATTAATATATAACTCTCAAATAAAGACCTCGTATAATGAAATGACCTACAACAAGGCTGAACAAACATCAAGTATGGAAATGGAATGTTTGAAAAAGAAGTGAGATTTTAGGTTTATGTGTTAATATTTTCTCACCAGATACAGATTTTATTTATCTTTAAATAAAACTGGCTGTATCATAGTTGTCAAGAAACTATGGAATTGTTTAAATGGGGAAGAAAAGATGGCTACATACTAAATTGGTTCATGGGGTCTCATTAACATACTGCCTTTTTGTCAAGCCACTAAGCTCCTGACTCAATGTGAATTTAGAGAAACATGATTTTTATGGTAGTGTTACCAGCTATACTTCATCATCACCCTATAGATTTATCTTTGTGTGTTAATGTTTATAGTTATTTGGAAATTTCCCAGTGTTAACTATTTGTAATACATATGTAAACTGCACAGGGAAATGACGTTTGAGCAAGCAGATAACAAAGCATTTTTAAAGTTTTTCAATAAGATGTTTTCTGTGTAATCTCCCTGAGAATAGAGACTTTTGCCTGTTTTGTTCACTGATACATCCCACATGCCTAGAATAGTGCCTGACGCATAGTAGGTACTGTGAGGTATATGCTAAATGAAGACATCCAACGGAGATAGGAATTTCTCTAATTTGGTATAACATATAGTTTCATGTTAGAACCAGAGTGGATATTCAGGATCACAGAGCATGACTGTATGATTCCCTTCCTAGATTAGGAAATCGGGGCTGAGAGATGTTAAATGTTGCCTAAGTCATGGCTAGTGAGCAGTGGAGGGCTAGATTCTAGGTTTCCAAACAACTTGCTCAGTTTCACATGGCCAACAGGGGTTAGAGTTGGAGTTTAAACTCAGATCGTAACGATTGTTGAAGTCCTTTATTTAGATGAGAGTTTTAGTCTTCATATTTTTTGGTATTTTTATAAAGGTTTATGTTACCTTTCCTCTGTAGCATTTCTTTTGCGCCTGAACAGAATTAATTGTTTCCTTAACAGGTAGTACTAGATACCATTGTTTTCAAGCATGTATCACATTATACTGAGTCGATTTTGTGGCTGTGAATATCTTAAGAGCAGGGACCAATTCACATTAATCTTCACCATCTCCGCATTCAACATAGTGACGTTCATGACAGATGGAGTTCCCTGTGTTTTGAATTGCTTTGAGAGGTAGTAACAAACAGTATATCAAAGTTTAGGTCTAGGGAGATAAAACTTTAATGAGAGGAGCAAAATCTCATTGCCTTTCAAATACATTTAATGCTTAATAAATGTTAAAATTAAATAGTCATTATTCTTGGAGATGTGATTTAATGATTTTTAGTCTTCTTGATTTGGCTTTTTGAGAATGGCCTTACTTTTGATTTTTAAATAATTAGTAGTATTTTTCTATAGATGTCTTGGTTTCAATGTTAAAACTCCTTCTGACCTTATGATATGACCTCCTACTGATTTTTTAGGCTCTCACCAATTCATGATTAAAGCCAATTTGCAAAATTTTGGCTGACTTTGACATTAGTAATTTTAGACCTTTAAGGAAAATTGAAACCCTAGTAATTTTATGAATATATTCTTTAATAAGTGTGCCAATTTCATACACATGTAGTGAAACATGTCTTTCAAATCATCAATGAATTTTTAAAAGGAATTATTTGTTCTTTTGAGCTTGAAACTTTTATTTAAGGCTAGTATTTATACAGCATTTGAGAACACGAAGGAAATCACATTTCAGGAGAATGTGGTATTCCAAAGTATAAAAACCTATAGAAGATGGGTCCAAAAACAATAGGTGCTGGCCTGGATGCAGAGAGAAAATATCTCTTATACACTGTTGGTGTGACTACAAATTAGTACAACTTCTATGGAAAACAATATGGAGATTCCTCAAAGAACTAAAAGTAGACCTACTATTCGATCCAGCAATCCCACTACTGGGTATTTACCCAAAGAGAAAGAAGTCATTGTATCAAAAAGACACCTGCACTCGAATGTTTATTACAGCACAATTTACAGTTGCAAAGATGTGGGATCAACCTAAGTGCTCATCAGTTCATGAGTGGATTAACAAAATGTGGTATATGTATACCACTGGAGTACTACTTAGCCATAAAAAGGATGAATTAATGTCTTTTGCAGCAATATGGAAGGAACTGGAGACCATTATCCTAAGTGAAGTATCTCAGGAATTAGAAAAAAAAAATACCACATGGACTCTCTAATAAATTGGAACTAACTGATGAACACACATATGCACAGAGGGAAGTGAAACTCAATGGAAATCAGTCAAGGGGGAGGGATGGAGGGGATGGGCGAAAACTTACCTGACGGGTATAATGAACACTATCTGGGTAATGGGTACACTTATAACCCTGTCTCAAGCATTACAAAAGTGATCCTTGTAACCAAAAACATTTATACCCACATAATACTTTGAAATGAAAAAAAAATTTAAAAAAACCTGTAGAAGATGCATTGCTTTGCCTGTGGACCTTATAAATGTAAGGGTATTTACTAAGGAATAATATTTCAAACCAATTTATTTCTTACAGATAAATATTCTGGAGACATGCAATGTCATTCCTTTACGGAAACAGTCTGAAAGTATTTGATTCCTGTTTGTAATGTGAGAAACTACTGTAACATTTTATTTATGTGAAAAACAATATTATTAAAAGAGAATAGGAAATATTAAATTTAGCAGTTATCCATGTGCTAATTTTTTGAAAGAA
Source organism: Cheirogaleus medius (assembly GCA_008086735.1). Taxonomy (NCBI): domain Eukaryota; kingdom Metazoa; phylum Chordata; class Mammalia; order Primates; family Cheirogaleidae; genus Cheirogaleus; species Cheirogaleus medius. The sequence continues at coordinate 29,885,403 of VBSM01003176.1, forward strand.
GATCTATATTATTGGTATTATCATTAAGAATCTTTAGTCTTTTCTACAAAACATAATATTTTATGAATACAAGAAAACTTGCAGTTCAAACCTTCTTCCTTTATGGATAAAAAAATATTGAGAACAAGAGTGAATTCACACTTCAGATGTTGAGGCCAGATGATGGAAAGCCTGGATTAGATTCTAGATCTTTAAATACTTTGGCCAGTGTTTTTTCCAGTATACCAAGCGAATGGAAAAGAATAAAAGTTACCCTAAAAATGCTAAATAAGATTATATAATTTTATACCCTTATGTCTTTATATTTTATTCTATAGATTTGTCATTGTTGTTACTGTTGTTGCCAGCAAAGGAAACAGATTCTGACTTAAAAGCAAAAAAGGAGTTTCTTAGAAGTATTTGGGATAGGAAGAGTTCACAGAATTCAAGGGAGATGGAAGAGTTTTGCTTAGAACAGATAAGAACTAGGCAGATCTGGAAGGTCTTGGTAGCAGGAACTCTCAGGGAAAAAAAGAAAAAAAAATGCCCAGGCTCTGTTGCTGGCATGAATCAACTCTAACCATATCTTTTGTATATTCATCGACTTTGTTTTATACAATAAGTCCAAAGAGAACGAGTCTGATTGACTGAACGTGGGTTTTATGTTCACCTCCCTATCCTAGTGGAATGAGCAGAGGATTTTCTGGAAGCAGCCTTCAAAGGACACCTTTGGTTTCCATAAATTCGAGAGTATGTATTTGGATTTATGCTTCCACTGATACTACATAGTCGAGGAGAAAATTCCCTAAAAGGAAGTGGAATGATGTCAAGAAGAGGGCTGGATAATGGGCTGCCATAAAATGACATATATCCACTTAATACATCTGACAGTGATTGTATTATGCTGGAAAACTCTTTTTTGCTTACTAGCTGTGTGACCTTCAAGCAAGTTACTTAACCTTTCTATTTCTGGTTCTTCCCCAGTCTGAAAAGAGAGAAAATGATAGGATCTATGTCATAAGCGTGACTATGAAAATTAAAAGACAATGTATATCAAGTACTTATTAGCATAGTGGTTGGCACTTAGTAAACAATAAATATTGGCTATAATTATTTGTATTAACTCATCAACTATATTACTTGTTGCATTAAAAAATGTTGCAACAAAAAAAAACCTTCTTGGTGAGGGGAAAAAAGTACCACTGAATTGAGGAAGAAAGGAGATGACTAAATAACTAGAACTAAAGATAGTGTTATGTTTTTAACCCAGTGGAATAAAAGCAAATGAATGATTATTACTCCAGAAATACCTATTAGTCTATGTCATGCATGCATTGTGAGGACTTTTCATATTCTTCTAGTAGGTTTGAAGGAATTACTGAATCAGTTTACAGAGCATTAGTTGTTCCCCTATTCTCCTTTCTAATGCAATGTTTTGCACACATAAGAGTAATGTAACACATATGTAGTTTTAAAGCATAGTAAGAGGAACAGCCACAAGTCTGTCACCGAGAATATTGTCAACACATCCTTCTGTGCATTCCTTCCCTCTGATCTCTCTTCCTCTCTCACAGAGTGGAATTTTGTGTTTATCATTCACCTGCCTTTTTTTCTTAAACTTTTTTTATTTTGAAATAATTTTAAACTTACATAGAAGTTGCCAGTATAGAAAAAGAATACTCCTATTATACTTTCTAAACCAGGTTTACCAAGTGTTAGTTAACATTTTGTTCCATTGTTTTTCTCTCTCTTTTTCTCCCCCGCACACACATATGTATGTGTATATATACGTATATACTGAGAGAATGAATATGTGTATATATTCAGTGTTTTCTTAGAATCTTCTGAGAGTCAGATGCCTTCCATTTCCTCTAAGCATTTCAATACAATTTCCTAAGAGTAAGGCATTTCCTTACATAACCACAGTGTGGTTTCTAACATCAGTAAATTTAACATTGATATGTTGCTATTATATAACTTAAAATTGATATCTGAATTTTACCGGTGTACCAAGTAATGTACTTTATAAGCATTTTTTTTCTCTCCAGTATAGGATCCAGTATGGGATCTCTCCAGTATAGGATCACGTGTTATATTTGGTTGTTATGCCTTGTTAGTCTCTTTTAATCTTTAACCTGTAACAATTCTTCTGCCTGCTTTTTTGTCTTTTATAACGCTGATATATTTTAAGAATACAGGGCCAATGCTCTTTCTTTTTTTCTTTTCTTTTCTTTTTTTTTTTTTGTTGTTTAAACAGAATGCTCCTCACTTCAGGTCTGTCTAGTGTTTTCTCGTGATTTAGATTCAGATTTTGCATTCCCATCCAGAATACTGTATAAATGATGTTTCCTTTTCCAGGTATCACATCTGGAAGCACTCAATATTTGTCTGGTCAAGGTGTTGTCTATTTTCTCCATTTTGTAGTTACTAATTATCCCTTGCTATTAACGAGCAATCTGTTAGGAGACATTTTGAGACCATGCATATATATATATCCTGCTCCTAGTTGAAATTTCTCTTCTTGATTTAGCATCTATTAATAATTCTTGTCTGGACCAGGCTTTATTGTATTGGTTGCAAAATTCTGATGTACCAGGGCCAGCAGCTCTTCCACATTTACCAGTCAATCTTCAGCATTCTACTCTATAAACCTTCTCCCCACCCCCAATTTCTTTCTGTCTTTTTGGTTTTAAAAACATTTTTTCCCCAGTGGTTTATAATTCTGAGTCGTTCTGACAGTATTATCATTCTTTGAGCATTTCCTTGCTTTTTGGCCAAACAAGGTGCTCCAGACTAATTGTGTACCTTCTCTGCTTAGCCCTAGAATCAGCCATTTTTCCAAGAAGCCATGGTTCTTTTCAGGAAGGAATAGCATTAAAAAGCAAGATCTAAGTGCTAGGTTTACTGGCTCTGTAAGTTGAGATTAAATTGAGGTTTTTAAACCAGTTGGTGATTGTTTCTCTTTGGTTATTTATTGAGTTTCTCTCTCTCAAGTCAAGATGCTTTCCTCAGAACCTATGATGTTTTAATTCTCTTTGCCTTATTTATAGTCCTTTATAATTTATCATAGTATTCTTCATAAGAATGTCAGGATTGGCTGCCATGTTGTCGGAAATCCAATAGATGCTCTAGTGTGGCATGAAACAAGCAGCTAGATGGGATTAGTAATGATGTCTGTCACAGGCAGATGAAATAAAGCAGTATGATGTGGCATTATTGAAAAGGATAAGTGTGAAAATATTTTCAAGAAATGAAATATTCATGATAGCAGATCATGTTTCAGAACGTGAACAGTTTCAAATAATCACTTATTTCTTCTCCATCTTTCATGAAGTACAGGGAACTAAGGAGATGTAGGATTGTGCAAAGGCCACTCCGGGATATTAATTTTATACTGAATTAAATTTTAAAAGTTCAGCAGCAGAAAGGTTAAGACCTTCTCATTTAAAGTTTATCTTATTTCTTAAGGTATTTTCTGTTGGTCTAGAGTTCTAGCCTCTATAGTTTTTGCTATAATTATAATTTTTAATAAAAATCACATCTATTAATTACTATACAAGTAATTACTGTGCATATTAATTACTATACTATGTATAATATACTATGTATATTATAAAAAGATACTATGTATATTTTACTATGCTATGTATATTACTATGTAATTATGCACATAATGTTTTTAGTTTATATGAAACATTTCACATACATCCCTAATTTGATCCTACCTCTTAATATGATCATATAATTACTATTTTATTAATAAAGGAACTATAATTGAGACAGATTATGTAATTTTACCAAAGTCACAGAGCCACACTCTATATATGTATATGTATACACTGCCTAGTTGCAAAAAAAGATATTGAGTTAGATTATTTTTAAAATATCAAAATAAAACCAAAACATAAAAACTATCAGATAACGTAAGAACACCAAAAGCATATGAACAGGGAAAAAGCAAATATGCTAATTATAAGAAGTATTACACTCCTTATGATTAAAAATTAAATTTCACTTTATTTGATTTGACTCTTAATATTCATCACCAGCTTTGTGCTGTTAATTTTGTTAGTCCTTGGAGGAGATTAATGTCTATATAGGGAGACAGAGATGTAAAGTTATTATTTGAATATAAAATGATTACGTGCTGTGGGAGTACAAAGAAAACAAGCTCTTCTTGTGTGTATGAAGGGGTAGGGTGTGTGTGTGTGTGTGGGGGGGACATACATGAAAGCTTCTTGGAAGAGAAGATGATTGAGTTGGACCTTGAGGACAGGTAAGTGTTAGCTAGGCAGTGAGTAGGGAAAGGGTGTTCTAGGAAGGGATGACATGATGGATGGTTAATAGAGACATAAAACCACATGGTGTGTGCAGGCAGCTGAAAGAAAAATTGTAGGAGGAAATGGGAGGTGGTTGGGAGATGAGGCTAGATAGGTAAATAGAAGCCAGGTAATCTTGTCCTCATGTGTTTGTATTTTATTTGAAGTTGGAGTCACCTTGAAGGCTTTTAAACAGGAGAGTGCCAAGATCAGATTTGTCACATTAATTTTACTCTTGCAGCTGGGGAGAAGGATGGAGTGAAGAGAAGAAAGACTGTAGGTGGACAGGACAGCTAGAATAACATGGCAGAAGTCCAGGATAATGAGGAAAAGATGCATTTTGTATGTGTGTGTGTGTGTGTGTGTGTGTGTATAAAATAGTTGTAATATATTTTTTAGTTCAAGCCTCATGGTCTTTGGAAATAAACTGGTCAGTGCTAATAAGATGGACAAAAGTGGAAACATCAGGGTTACTTAATTCGTATGGTCAGAAAGGAGGAAATATTTCTTCAAGAGATAGATGTTTTTTGCATATTAAAATTTTAAAATTATTTCTCCCCTTAGTTCAGTGCTTTTAAAACTTTTATCTGCATAGGAATCACCTGGGAATTTTGTTAAAATCAGATTCTGATTCAGTAGGTTTAGGGTGGGGCTCCACATTCTGCATTTCTAACAAGGTTACAGATGATACTTTATGCTATTGTTCTGAGGACCGTGTGTGTGTGTGTGTGTGTGTGTGTGTGTGTGTAGGTGTGTGTGTGTGTGAGAGAGAGAGAGAGGGAGGGAGGGAGGAAGGGAGGGAGGGGATGAGAGGGGAGGGGAGGAGAGGAGAGGAGAGGAGAGGAGAGAAAATTTAAAACACTTAGTGTAGTGAAGTGATAGTGTGCCCCTTAGACCTGAGGTTTTCAAAGTAGTACATGATTACTTCCCAAGGGACACAGAGTTGATTTTGAAGGAATCTATTTCTAAGTCCTCAATGTCCATAGTCTTTCCTAAAATTGGTCCACTTGCAAAAGCAAAAGCCAGTTTCTTTCCTACCTCCCCTTTCACAATTGCTCTTATCTCATATTACAATAAGGAAGGCAGATCTTTTATCCATTCCTTATTATGGTGCATTTCTCCAGGATGGAGAATTTCCTTGCATGGAGTAGGAGAGCAGGTAGAAACATTGGTATTGCTATTGACCTGAACACTAGATCACAAATCCTTATATAACTCAGATGATTTCTAATTCTTTGGTTTCAACAAACTTGAAGATATAATTGAGTTAACACCTAATAGTTTATTAAAAATATTTGTTGTATGAAAACTATGAGATTTTGAGGAATTGAGTAACATTGCTGTAGCAAACTCCCTTTTATTTATTTAAGTGAACGAGGTTTTTCATTCTTTTATAGAAAGAGAAAATAAAAAAATAGAAAGAAAATTGATCTAAAACCTTATTTTATACTAGCATTCAGAAGCCTATGAACTATTTTCAAAAGGGAAAGCATTAAGAAAAGCATTTCCAATATATTTTTTAGTTTGAATGTCTGTTTTAGGAAATAAAATTTAAAAGTTCAGTTTTAAGATAAATATTTTTATTATAGAGAAGCATGATAGAGTGATCAATTAAAAACTTTCAGAAATATAAACTGTATTATGTTAGGGTAAAATTCTGTGGGGGCAATGAGATACCACCTAACCCCAGTGAGAATGGCCTATATCAAGAAATCCCA
>VBSM01003176.1:29891518-29917492 GCA_008086735.1 Cheirogaleus medius
GTAACCCTAACAATATTTGTACCCCCATTATATGATGAAATAAAAAAAAATTCTGTGGGGGACTGAATGGAAATGAGTTTAAGCAAAAAAGTGAACCATGTCAGTTTTCTCTAACTTTTGAATTTTTTTTTTAAATGTCTGCTTGTGTTTATAAAATTACTTTGGAATTTAGATTCCTTTGATACCCTTAAAGGAATGATGTAGCAGTTTTATTTTAAAATGGCAATATTTATAACATACTGGGAATTATATCACATCTTTTCCAATCATTTAAACTTGTGATGAAAAATTTTAGATGTCACCTGAAAATGTGCATTGTGGAGTTTTAGAAAATTCTTTTAGAAGTAATGGAGGAAAAAAAAGAAAGGCTATTGTTTTAGAGCTCTGTTCTTAGAACCTAACTTTCCTCAACAAGCCTTTTTGTAAAATTTACATGAGAAAAATAATTGAGATTGTACCCATTGAGAGGTATTCCTAGGTTTTGGGTGCATGACAAACAGGTATAAGAAAGTTGATCTTCTGTTACAAAAGATTGAGTAGACAGCTCTCTTAGATGAACACTTCTTCATTGAAAGGTGGGAATATCCCTAGGCAACACCAGCATTTTCCTGAGAAAGAAATCTTTGGATCAGTACAGACATTTGAATAAGTAAGTATTTTGTTGACTTTCCATAGAGTAAGGCAGATATAATTTAAAGGAAAAAATTATGATAGATTTTATTAATTGCTGCTTTAGCCATACTCAGTTATGCTGCAACTACTACTGTAGAATGTGTAACTCTGAATAGTGTTAGCTCTAAAATATACTCCCAGATAATTGAATTAATAAGTATATATAATTATGTATAAATTACTCTATGTAATTCTGGGTAATTAAATGTTTGCGAATGCTTGCAAAATGCAACAATTTTAGTTTTGACATGCTTACTGTTGAGTTTGTTGTAATGGTGGTAGTGAGAATAATAGAGACCAGATGCCCACACAGCTAATAAATTGTGAAGCTGGTATTTAAACCTACTGTATTCAATACCATGTTCTTTCTACTGCAGCAATTAGTAAGGCTGCCTAATATGTTATACATATAGAAAGCTGGTTATATTTAAATATAGTTTATTGTTTACTAAGAAGAATCTTAATTACTAAAGAAGAATCTTTTTGGATTTTGCTACTTTATGGTTTTTTAAAACTCTTAAAAATTGAGGACTCTAAAGAGCTTTTGTTAATATGGATTCATTTTATCAATATTTAGCATATTAGAAATTAAGATTGAGAAAATTTGAAATGTATGTTTATTAATTCATTTAAAAATAATAATAAACCCATTATATATTAATATAAGATAGTTTTATGAAAAATAACCATACTTTCCAGAACAGAAATATTTAGTGAGAAGAGGGGCACTATTTCACATATTTGTAAATCTCTTTAACATCTGACTTAATAGAAACAGCTGGATTCCTATACCTGCTTTTGCATTCAATCTGTTGTACAATCTTTGAGTTGAAGACAATTTGTCCTCACACAGATATGTATTTGGAAAAGAGAAACCTTGTGGACTCCCTGAAATATTCTTGGGGATTGTCAGATGTCTTATGGCCAGACTATGAAGACGCTGCTTTAAAATGTTGTAACAAGTGTTATATTACACTTTCATAATTTGTATGTAATGGGAGTAAAGGTTTTGTATATGTATTATTTTTATGTCTGCATTTGATTTTAGCTTCATGTATTATGGAGGACTTTTCCTAACTTTTGGATGTGTGATTATATTTATGGCAAAATTGTAATCAGAACCTGAAAACATATTTAAAAAATTATGGAGTATATCAGAATATAAGTTCAACAGGAACTTATTTGTGAAAAGATGTTTTACTTATATAAAAAACAATAGCAATGAAGTTCAAATATATTATTATTAATTCAGTAATTTTAATAGCTCCAAAAATTCTGTACTTTAAGGAGAATGTTTATTTCATAAATCCTTTAAAAAATCAGAATCCTCAACCATCTATTCCTCTTTCTCCATCATTCCCACTCTCCTACCTTCTCTAATATTCGTTCAATAAATATTCATTGGATTCTTTATCAGGTAGAGTAAGCACTAGTTTACATAACAGAGATATTAAAAAATGTGCAATAGTTCAAACACGATAAAAGTTTATTTCTTGCTACATCAAATGACCGTGTTTCTGCTTGGAGGAGGGGCTGCTCATTGCAAAGGTGTCCAGTTGAGGAAGTTGCAATTTCTGCTGTGTTTAAGAACCTGGAGCATTGGAAGGTCACCTCTCAACTGCTGGCTCTGGAATCACATCATCTCAGCCATGATTCACACTAGTAAATTGGATGCCCTGGCCCTGGCTCTTGACACTCGTGAAAGTAGGTTTGGACATAAGGATCTATGTTGCAGAAAAATCAGATTTCTATATGACTGATTTTGCAAGTAAAAACAGCTGAGGCAACAGCAGCCGCCCTCTGTCTCACTGTGTTAAATCTGCCTTCCAAAGTTATGACAGTGCATCTGCTTGGCAGAAGCAAGATCATATGCCAAAGTCTAGTTGTCAGGGAGTCTAGGAAACAAACTTTAGCTTTCTAGCTTAGCTTTTTCTAGTTATCTAGCTTAGCATGCATTAAAGAATGCAACTGAAATGGAGTTGAAGGAACTAATCTGCACACCTAGAAAAAATGACTAAAATGCTATATAATAAAATGTTGATGATTATCTCTGACTAATTAAATCACAGCACTTTCTCCTTCCTTTACAGTTTTGATTTCTGTCCTTTGTTAATCTTCAACATTATAAAAGAGACTTTACCTTTCTCCCAATTCCAAATGTCTCCCTTGATTGCTGTAAGTGCATAAGACCAACAGTTAGAACTGGTCTTATTCGTCATTTCCAGCAGCCAGAGGAAAACTTTACTTCTGGTGCTAAAACGATAGAAATTTCACCCATGCATAGTTCTGTTAGGGGTAGAGGATCATCTAGTGAATTGGTTAAGTGAGCCTGTCAGTGCAACTGTATGTATGTTCAAATATGTCAGTCTAGATCATTCCTGTTTTGCTGCCTTCCATGAATGTTTTGGGGTTTCTGACTCCTAATTGAGGTTGGGCATTATGGTAACCAAAGGGTTTTGTGTTCTGGAAGAAACCAAGATAATCACAGATAATGTGATATCCTCCTCTCTGCTCCCCGCCCCCCGCAGGTCAGAATTAGTGTCTTTTCTCTCATATGCATTGCTTCTTGCTGAGGAGTCTATACAATATATGATGGGAAAAGATACTTTCATTAATGATTGGGAATTTCCGTAGTAACTGGTGGAGTAAATAATTTATTCTCAACTTCTGGTGGTATCTTGATCTTTGGGGAGCAGTAAGGTAATGAAGCTGTGGGGTTGGTGAGGAAACCTGAAAGAGTAGTCCAGAAAGAAAGCCAAATCCCACCACAGTGGGGGGATACAAGTCAAATAGTTCATTCCAGAGACTGACACACTCAGAAGGTATAACAAAAACAAGCCAAATGGTTATGCACTCTGAATATGAAAGGTGAGTAGTTGACAGCCCAGTGGAGAGATTGGGTTTTCACATCTGAGGTAGCCTGTCAAAAAGGTCCATATAGCCCTAGGATGGCTTGGCTCTTTGTGGTTTGCAGAAATCTGTGAGTATATGGGAGTTTGGGTCATTGTGGTGTAGGAGTGATTATAGCAATAATTCCAAGGCTGGCAGGTGCCCTTGATTTACCTTCAGTTTTTTTGTTCATGTGGAGATGAATCTTCAAATCTTCAAATAGGGGGCTTCTATCACCATCCCTCCCAGGTCTTAGCCTGAAGAGGAAAGAAAGACAGGGTAGAGAGCCACCATGACCACCAAACTTTACTTCAACTCTCCTTCCAGCCAAGGCAACACTTATTTCACTTTCTAGGTGAAAGCCAGGGGATAGCAAGTTGTATGTAAAAGTCCCTGTATGACCATAGTGTTCTGGCAATAGCATTGGGATGGCAGCATAGCCTGCCCCTTCTGGACTTTTGTGAAACAACAGTCTCCTGCATGTGTCCCATACTAAAATGACACAGGGTCAGTAAGGTAGAGAGAATTATGAGAGGAATCTGGAAATATATATCCCAGAAGGCTAAAGGTACCAGATAAAAATGAACAACAGCATTTACATATATATTTTTTTCAGTAATTTCTTCATCATGACTGATGTTGCTTAAGGCTAAGACAGTTTTTTCTTTAAAATGAATTGCTTACCTCCTGAAAATCAATTTGATGGTTTTAATTACATTGATTTGTTTAGTAAAAATATTTAGACATAGTAGCTAGAGCTCATGAATGTTACCAGTAATATTATATGAATGAAAACAATAAGTGCAACATTCAGACCAAACAAGTTAATTCAGTCGACACTGTTCTGAATTGTAAAAGGACAGACCAGCATCTGAAGGGTTTTTAATGTGGCAATTAAACATGGTTAGGGGGTATGTAAATTAGCATGTTTTTAACTGCATTTATGGTCATCTTAATCTGATATGGCTGACTTAATTTCATAGTCATTTGAGGATAGTTAATTCTACTTTATAGTTGCTTACCAGGAAATTATGCCTCATGCTGTGTGGTGAGGTTTTGTAAATGAATTTAAAGAAAATTGTTATTGTTGTGAAAAAAATTCATTGTTTAAGCACCATCTAAAGTTGCTGCCTCTAAGGGATCATTGCTGCATGGTATTTAAAAAAAAAGGTTTGAATGTGTTTATATCTCGACAGTTTGAATAAAAAGACACAGATGTGTGTATTTAGCCAAAAACAAAAAACAAAACTGTAAATACCACAGTGGGCCAGTCTATGTCCACATCTCCTTCTTGAAGTGGTTAGTGATTAATCCCATGGCAAAGATGAGTTTGCAGTTTATGAAGTACTGTACCAGTTGATAATAATCTTCTGGTTTGTACATATGTGCTTTTTAAATATTTCAAATAAAATATCTGTAAAAATGTTAATTCTTTCTTCTTTTTTCTTCTAAAGCAGGAGTTCTATTGCAGCTAATTTAGAAAGTTAACTAATTTTCTCACAAATAGCATTGTTTATATGGGAATTCTAAAAATTGTCAATTCTACATTAAAAAGTGCACATGTAGGATTTAATATTGAGTAAGGCATTACAGTTGTCCCTAGATACCCATGGAGGATTGGTTCCAGGACCTCCCTTGGATCTCAAAATTCAAGGACAGTCAAGTTCCTTATATAAAATTGTGTAATATTTGCATGTAACTTACACTCTTCTACTCATATAGTTTAAACCATCTCTAGATTATAATGCATAATACAACATAAATGCTGTGTAAATAGTTGTTATACTCTGTTGTTTAGAGAATAATGACAAGAAAAAAGTCTATACATGTTTAGTACAGACGCAATATTTTTTCCAAATGTTTTCAATCTGTGCTTGGTTGAATCCACCTATGTGGAACCCATGGATATGGAGGGCCAAGTATATTTCAAGATGTTGTGTGAGTCAAATTTACTAGTCCAAAAAGAAATCTGAGTCTATTAATTCAGTTTAAAGCTGATTATATTTTATTTAATATATAGTTTTATATGTGTATGTGTGTATATATATATGGGATGTATGTATATGTACGTTTAGGTGTGTGTATCTAATTTTCTACATTCTGCCTATGTGTAACCCTGTGTGGCTTAATGCTGTCCTTTGAAGTTTGCTTTTCAGATAATCATACATACTCATGAAAGCAAATATTTTAAAAGTCATTAAGATTTTCTAACAGAATTAGACTTTTCAGATACATATACTTAAAGACCTATTGGTAGGAAAAAACCTTAAAGAGCACTGTTAATAAAGCTTAAACAAGAATATTTGAAATAGAAAGCAAAATTAAAATAGAGTACATTGTATGTATGTTCCTAATTTTAAAAAGCTTTGAATATGATTGGATCATTCCTCAACAGAAGAGTAAAATGAATTACATTTGATATGGAGGTGAAAGTGTAAAAGATTACTATGAACAACATTTCTGTACAGCTTATGAATGCATAGATTTTTCTATTTTTTGTTTTTTCTATTTTTTATTGTCTTTCTATTTTGAGTAGAAGATTTTTAAAAAGTTATTTTTAAAAGTGGGTGGGAAATTTTGAGAATAAATGAAGAAAAGCAAGAAATTTTGGCCAAGATATGGAATCAACCTAAATGTCCGTCAGTGGATGAATAGATAAAGAAAATGTGGTATATATATACACAATGGAATATTATTTATTATTTAGCCATAAAAATAATGAAATCCTGTTAATTGAAAAAACATGATGGAACTGGAGAACATTATGTTATATGAAATAAGCCAAGCACAGAAAGACAAATATCAGATATTGGCACTAATATGAGAGAGCTAAAAAAAAAAAAAATTGAACTCATGGAGCTAGAGAGTAGAATGATGGTTATCATAGGCTGGGAATGGTGGTGGGGAGAGGGATACAAACAGGGTAGGATTAATGCTTACAAAAATACAGTTAGAAGGAATGTAATCCAGTGTTTAGTAGCACAATAGGGTGCCTGTAGTTAACAATTTATTGTATATTTAAAAATTACTAAAAGGGCGGGATTGGAATGTTCCTAACACAAAGAAATGGTAAATGCTTGAAGTGATAGATCTCCCAATTACCCTGATTTGATCACTTTGCATTATATTCTTGTATCAAAATATCACATGTACCCCGTAATTATGCACAACTATTATCTATCTGAAATAATTTTTAAAAAAGAAATTTTGGAAAAAGTATCAAATTACTAATTAAGAGGATATACATAGGATTCATAAATTAATAATGCTCAATATTACAGTTTGCTTTGAAAAAGTGTAGAAAAGTAATAGCACTCTATTTACCCAGTGGCTCTGGTTAAAGATGCATGTATAAACTACTAATTTTCATAATTAAGAAAACACTTCAAACTGATTTCATGCATTAGTATTATGTACATTATATGTTTAAAATTTATTTCATTTTGATTTTTTAAATGCCATGTACATTTTACAAAATATGAGAATTGTTTAAAAGAAAATCTTTAATTTCATCTTTCAGAAGAAGCTATTGTTATTTATGTTTAATAAAAACTGTCATGTTTAGAATCATGCATTCATTGGACATTCATAAAATGTTTTTCATTCATGTCCATGCTAAAGATGAACTTGTGGAAGACTAAATTTATTATCATGTTTCCCCAAATGGTTTACTTTTGAGATCCTTCTCTTTTTCTTTATTCTCTCATATTTTGTTCTAGTACCTATACAGTTGTGTTTATTCTGTTGAGATTGGCATTTGATATAAGGTAGGGATTTATACGTATATGTATATGGGGGTATGTATATTGTTTTAATACCCATAGCCCTTTCCCCATTAAATTAAAGCTTATTGTCATTACAATCTCATGTCTGAGAAGTGAGTTAACATAATAAAGAAGAGTCAAATTCTTGTTTTCTGAGATCTAAGTAGGCTGCTGAAATTTATAATTGATGCAATAGTCTTGAAATCCAAGTTGTTTGAGTTTGAAGGGGTTGGGCTCTATGAAATAGAAAAGGATTTTGAGTTTTTAAAGTAAAGCTCTGAAGATACCAGTGCATAAGTTTATTTTTTTAAATTTAAACAATAGATTGGAAAGAAATTAGCTAATGAGTGAGATGATCTTGTCATAATGTTAAATAAGTGTTGCCTTGGCTGGAAGGAGAGTTGAAGTAAAGTTTGGTGGTCATGGTGGCTCTCTACCCTGTCTTTCTTTCCTCTTCAGGCTAAGACCTGGGAGGGATGGTGATAGAAGCCCCCTATTTGAAGATTTGAGCAGGGGAGATCTGTGCTTCACTTTCTAGGTGAAAGCCAGGGGATAGCAAGTTGTATGTAAAAGTCCCTGTATGACCATAGTGTTCTGGCAATAGCATTGGGATGGCAGCATAGCCTGCCCCTTCTGGACTTTTGTGAAACAACAGTCTCCTGCATGTGTCCCATACTAAAATGACACAGGGTCAGTAAGGTAGAGAGAATTATGAGAGGAATCTGGAAATAAAGAAGGTGGAACGGTACTTCTTAACCTCCTGTGGGCTCAGAGAGGCAGTTGAAACTTCTTGTGTTCCTGGGCAGGGCAGGGAAGCGGGATGCAAGACCAGTGCTTAAAAGGACCTCACAGTAAAGATAGGGAGATAAAGTCAGTAATGGCAGAAGGAGTACGTGTTCGGAGGCCAGCAAGACAACAGATATTTATCTAGAAACCAGATTGCCCTAATGCTTTTGGTCAGAGACTTGGCAGGTGCCAAAGCGGGACACTGCAGATCCAATGCCTCCCAGTGATACCATGAAACTACTGTGTGAGCTTCCCTAACCATGCAACCCTCACCTTAGGGAGAAGAAAGATGAGGAGTCATGAATTTTTGAATTGAGCATATGTGGAAATCACTGAGAATGCCCAGAGTAATATAAATTTATCTAGAAATGACTAAATTATGTTTTCTGATATTAGGTGGAACAGGATCTTGAGAGATAGATGTAAGTTTCATTGTAGAAATACCACAATTTTATATTTGTATATTTGAATTTGTATGTTATGAAATAATACATGCACAATTATCAATAATATACTTTGGAACCAAAGTTTCTTAAAGTGTGCTTGACAGGATGCTTCGGGATCTCTGAGGCCCTTTTAGGAGGTCCATGAGGGCAAATCTATTTGCATAATAATACTAAGAATTTATTTGCCCTTTTGTACTCTCATTCCCTTTCAAATTTACAGTGTAATTTTCCAGAGACTACATGACATGTGACATCACAATAGATTAATTCAGAAGCAGATATAAGAATCTACTTATCTCTATTAAGCCAGACATTAAAGAGATCTATAAAAATGTAAAATTATGCCACTATTTTCATTACTTTTGGGAAAAATACAGTTATTTTAAACAAAAATATTATAACATGTAATAGGTTTATTTTAAGATTAATTAATAATTGTTTAAATTTGTCAAATTTGCTTTCTAATATAGTATAAGTGATAGATATAACCCACATAAAGAAAAGGTCTTTGGGGTAATAATAATTTTTTTAAAATGTCAAGTTCTTACATTCAACAAGTTTGAGAGACATTGGCTATATCTAGGCCAATAGCTGGATTGGAGGATAGAGGGTGAATGTTGTAGAGATTGGAATCTGATTGGTAGCTGAATAACACTGGGTATGTTTTTCAA
This sequence comes from Cheirogaleus medius, assembly GCA_008086735.1. Classification (NCBI taxonomy): domain Eukaryota; kingdom Metazoa; phylum Chordata; class Mammalia; order Primates; family Cheirogaleidae; genus Cheirogaleus; species Cheirogaleus medius. The sequence goes on from VBSM01003176.1 coordinate 29,900,747, forward strand.
ATTTTCTGAGTCCTGCTTTCCTTATTTATAAAATTGAAATAATTTTTTCATAAGAACTTATGAAGATTAGACATAAGATATGTATATTTCCCACCAAAATCTACTGTCCATACTAAGTGCACAACACTTCTTGGATAGATGGAAGATTGGAGATGGATGGATAGATAGAATTTTTGTTATGTTCCAGATAATACTGGGGACATCTTTGTGGAAATAGCCTATAGTTCTTTTTTTTACTTACTGTGTCTTAAGAAGGGTATTCCAGAGTCAGAAAATGATTGAGAAAGTTTTTAGTTTTCTTTCCCAAGATAAAATGAACAAATTTAAAGATATAGATATGAGACTGCCCTTCCCTAGCATTTTTGAGCCAGCCATTCATTAAGTAATGTGTATTTCCCTATGTTAATATATTTTGAATTCTTTATTTCTTCTGAACTTTCTCTGTTTACATACATGTCCAAGTCTTTGTCACCTTTATACTGTGTATATAAGGTTTAAAGAAAACACACGTCTCCCATATTTTGCCAAGCATTAACATTCATGTAAACTTTATCATGCCTCTGGTGTTCGTGCCCATGATTCCAAACATCTGGCTGATTGACTGCATTTATCCCTTTTACTCATATCTCTTGGTGTTACAGATATATTTGTTGTCTTTGTGGGAAACAGACTGATAGAAAATGCTACTTTAAAAAAAATCATACAGAAGAAGGAAATATTCCCTGTCAAGTGCCATTCTATTGAAATAAAACTTACATTTAAGTAGATGAATATCATTTCACTGAAAAGTTGTACCCTAATCAGGTTCCGTTGTATATTTATAAATCAAACAGGAAATACTGAGGTAATGTGTAACAGCTGTTTTGAAATATGCAGGTTGAAAAAATCTAAAGTGATAGCTATTGGATATATGGTACAGCATGTATGAAATTGAGATGGACAATGTGTCTGCATTTATTTCAGATACATGGCTTGAAGTCTAACACGATGATCATGTAATTAAATAACACTAAAGAACTTTGAGTGGATGCCATTTATTTTTGCAGCCTTGTGATACCATAGCCATTCATGTAACAATTTTTATCTGTAGCACATGTTTGAAATTTACATATGTCAAAAAGGAATCGGTTTTATCAGGAATGAAAAAACTTGATGATAAAATGATGTTGATGATGAATTGCTCCTGTTGCTTGTTATCATCTTGTATTGGGAGTTATCTACAGTGCAGTATAAGTAAAATAGATGCCACCCCCATTCATTTTGATTTAATAGGTTGGTTTAGAATACAAGATACCATTTTCCCCACTGTATATGCAATAGTGAATTGAGCAAGAAATGTATTAAGCAAGCTTTTTAGTTTTACATCAAAATCAATACTAGCCTGTTGTTAAAAATTTTAAGATTATGATTTCCTCATCAATTTGTGTTGTACTTTCATCTCTTACAATGTAATAGTTGGCCATCTAACCTAATAATATTAAATGCAGTGATTGAAAATGCAGAGTCCATTTTTCATCTAATTCATCATCCCCAACAATTATAGTACTCATCATTCTGGTCTAAGTAAATGGAAACTCTGTGAGGAAATTAGAGTAGCAGGGACTCAAACACAATTAAACATAGATCAAAAGGATGAGAGGCGGAGGTCCTCATGGTCACTGTGAATAAATGATTAAACATTGTGGATTATTTTTGGAAAAGATGTTGGAATCTGTTTTCATATACTATAAAATGCTCTGTACAAAGGAAGTAAAAGTCAATATTCTGTGGAGAGGTCAAGCGGAAGTCTCCTCTTAATCAATAAGCCACTTCAGATAAAATCTGCCAGAGTGGCTATGATTATTTATGGAGAACGATTATATAAAATTCAGATAATTAGGAAACTCATAGACCCTCCTATTCGATGAGGGAATATTGTATCATTAAAATGTATTGAACAACTATGGTATACTGCTCTAGGATCTGTGGTCACTAAGATAACCCTGTCCTCCAGGAGTTCATAGCCTAACAATTTATAATTAATGTATTAATAATTATAAAATAGAGATAAGTCCAAAAATATAACTATATATGCAGGTTTAATGATATGTAACATATATTATTTTAATGGTTGGCATCAGGATTCTTTTTGAGAAGGGAACATCTTTGTTTTGATAAATAACATAATGAGCTCACCTGGAGTAGATGAGAGCCATGATATTGGAGGGAGGGAGTCAGGGGCTCTAACTCTTGTACATCAGAGAAGGGGCATTTATTTTAATTAGGACAGGGAAACGCCTGCTGAGAGACATGAGGAGAGGAGGTCAAGATAGAAAGCTGGGTTGGTGCTGGTGGTCTGGCCCTGGTGGGAGAAGGTCGTGTGTTTCCCCTGACCTGCCCCTCCATCACTGCTTTCTGTGGCTATTCCATGCAGCTCTGTTATCATCTGAAGCCAGGGACTCCAGTCTACTCCCCTCCCTGGTATCACATGACCTTCTTCTTCTACAGACATTCTTAGTAATAGCCTGTTGCACTTTTTTATTATTTCATATAAAAAAAAAACCACATTGCATAGTTCAGGCTCTTAGAGCTCCATGAAAGCAGAGAAATATTTATTTCCTTTATTAAAATTTAGGAGAAGCTGACTTTTGACATTTGAAATTTAAAGAGAAAGCCACCTAATATAAATTAACTGGCTGTGTTTGTTGAATTCATGCTCAAATTCTTTAAACTATTTTTTTTCTTTTATCTCATTTCTTTCATAGCAGGGTATATTCCATCCCACTTGCTTGTTAAATTTCTGGAGGGTGGAAATAATGTTTCATGCATTTTGGTTACCAATACCTAACATAGCAGCTGCTCAATCTAGGTGCTTGTTCATATTTGTCAAATAATGTATTGTTACTACTAGTAGCAATAATTTTTATTTAATTTTTGTTTTGCCAAAATTTTAGAAAAAAATAGAATTGAGGTAACAGTCCTATGTTCTGATTCTGGTAATTAGAGCTCAGGGAGGCTCCTTTGTTTGGATAATGTGGTTTTAGCTCAGAAATATATATACATATATTTTTTTTCCTTATGGCAAACAACAAAATTGCAGGAAAACAGTATCTGGAGATAAAACAGCCTCTGATGTGTTTGGCATGCAAGTCCAAGCTTATAAAGTATTAACTAGTACACATAGAACTCAGTCAACTTGGGAAAGATACAAATACTTGAAAGGATTTGTGATGAAAATATTTTTTTTCTAGTTTAAATTTATTCTAGGAAAGTCCTTAGGAGTTTATGATATGCACCCATAAGAAGGGCAGAAGAAATATTCTTTGCTTTTAAATATCAGACCCTTGGATGTCAGAGTTAGCTAGTATGTAAATGGCAGAGGTTCATTTTACAAGGAGAACATCTAGGGACCTATGAAACATAGTTTAATGCTAGCTGAACAGTTTCTAAAGACTACCTCTAGTCTACTTCTATAAATGATACTAATAATGCCATTGGGGCATATTTTAAAAACTTAGGGAAGCAATGACCTTATTCATAGGGCAAATTTATATTAACTACCGTAAGAAAACTTTTGTAAGTTTTCTCCATTTTATTTATTATACTAAAAAGCTATGTTATTTGGTTTGTAGCATACCAAGATAGGGAAAGACATGTATTAGAGTACAGTTAGGTGGATTGATTACTGGTTTATTCCTTTTTATTTGAGACTGGGTCTTGCTCTGTTGCCCAGGCTAGAGTGAGTGGCATCTTCATAGCTCACTGCAACCTTGAACTCCTTTGCTCAAGTGATTCTCCTGCCTCAGACTCCCTAGTAGCTGGAACTGCAGGCATGTGCCACCGCCCCTGACTTTGTAGTAATTTTTTTTTTTTTTTTAGAGAGACTGGGTCTGGCTATATTGCCCAGTCTGGTCTTCAACTGCTGGCCTCAAGCAATCCTCCCACCTCAGTATCCCAGAGTGCTGGGATTACAGGCATGAACCACCATGCCCAGCCAGCTTGCTCCTTTTAGGGAAAAAAAAAAAAAAGCAACTATTGTATTTTAGGGAATAGCTGAGAATTTTGCACTGAAAAAATATGATCTAGTTGGAAAGCTTAATATATATATTATCTTAATAAATACTTTTAATAGAATTTTTAACCAAATGTTGTGTGAGAGATAAAAGTTTCATTTATGAGAGAGGACAGATGAGGAAAATATCACAGGTGACAGACAACCAAATTGGGCATTGAAAGATGAGTAGAAGCTCATTGCAGGAATGCCTTTCCCTCGCCCCTGTCTCTCCCATTTTTTTCAAATAGTATTTAAAACTTTGCCATTATACTCATGTCTGTCTCCTTACTCCCTAGCTCCTCCCACTTCTACTCCCTTGGAGTTGATTTTAGGTTATTGGGAAATAGGAACATTGTAGAGAAGCTTCCTCTCTGTATCCAACCTTGCCTCTTTTCCTGCCTCTCTAGGAGGAGGAAGGTACCTTTGTTCCTGCTCAAGGCTTGTCCTTGTGCTCTGGCCCGTTTCTCTGCTTGTCCATTCTCTCTTCTGCTCTGGTTGATCTCCTGTGAAGTAATCTGTGACAGGAGTTAGGGCACCGGCTTTGTAGGCAAACATGGGTTCAGTTCTGACCTTGTCCCCTGGGACACTGGTTTCACCCAGTTAACCCCTTAGTCATTTTTACCTTCAACTCCTCCCTGTCTTCAGGCTTTTCTCTTCCAAACTCTCACCATGCATCAAGATAAGTTACTGTCCTCCTCTGGCCTTTATGTGCTTTCTACTTTCCTTCGTAGCCAAGCTTCTTTAAAGGGTTAGATCCCACTGCTGACACTTCTATCTTCTTCAGTCCACTGGATGCCCATCAGCACCTCAAGCTCATCATGTTCAAAACCGAACTCAAAACTCCCTCTTGAAGGCTGCCTTTCTGACAGTCACCTAAGCAAAGCCATGGCAGTCAATCTGGACCACCTTTTCTACCTGTCTTCTACCCCTTCTTCTTTCTCATCTTCATCGCCCACATTAGTGAACGTTTCTTTTGCGACAAGGACTTTTGTGACTCTACATCTGCCTGTTATCACAGTTAATTTTGCCAGCATCTCTATGAGTCGGGTGCTCTTGTGCCTATTTATAGTGGCAGAAACTAAAGTGTAGCTTCATTTACACAAATTGAAGTGGTGAAGCTGGAATTCAAATCCCACAGTCTGACTACAGCCACTACACTACAGCTTACAAATCTAAATCATCACCACGGACTGTCAGCTCTGCTTTCTAAGTCTCTCTTGAATCCATAAACTTTGCTCCATCCTCACGCCACTAAGCTAGTCAGACTCTTGTCATGGCTCACTTGACTGTTGTCAGAGCAATCTGTCTCAAGTGTGACTTTCTGTTTACCTGTCCTTACATCCTTTTAGAGCAATTTTTAAAAATCACTTTGGTGAAAGTATAATACTATCACTTAAAAACTCAATGGCCTCCTAAGTCTAAGGTAAGTTCATACTTCTTCCTATAGCATTTGGAAGGCACCATTTTCAGCCTTGCCTTGCTTAGCCTTTTTTTCAGTTACTTGGAGAAAAATGTAATTGGTATGTTGTTCACATAGATAGTTTGAGTATTTGGGTCAGTTTATATATTAAATAACAGAATCTGGATCTAACAGATGTTCAGGAGCTTCTCCTACCCCTATTCTCTGCTCCCTGTTCTGGTCAGGTCTCCCCTGTGGGGGTCCAGGACCAGGGTTAGGGCATAGGCTTTGGGGTCAACATGGGTTCAGTTCCTGACTTTGCTACTAACAATATAGCCTCTAGCAAGTATTTCTATTTCTGTCTTCCTCATTATAAGGTGGTGATTATAATTTCTTCCTTATTAGGATTTAGTGAAATAAGAAATACAAAGCTATTAGTATACCTGTCGGTTCTTATTGTTAGATTAGTGCATTTGGCTTTGATTATTGAAATATAGCAATGACAACATATTTAGAAAGTGGCTAGGTAATTGGACTGACTCAATGCTGTCTTACAATAAAGGTGACAATTGAATATACTACAGCTGTTTTATATCTAGACAAGAAAATTGAGTATAAGGCTATGTAAGAGCTATTTCTAAGTATTTGTGGGGATGTTGAAGATGAATTTGATTTATTCTTTTGTCTCTAAGGAACATAACCTAATGCAAATAAATTAAAGAGTTGATGTAGATTTTCACTCAATATAAAGAATCCCATAATAGAGCTTTCCTTAAAATGGCCTGCACAATATAGCAGGTGTTTCCAGTGGAGGCTTGAAATCCACCAGTCAGGGTTGTCAAATGGGACATTTATGCTTTGAATACAGAGACCTATTATCCATTAGCCAGAGCCCCGCCAGTTAATCTCCATGGCGCTACCCACCTCTGATGTTCTACGAGTCAACTCAATTTTTGCACAACATGCTATTTTCCAGCACATTCCACCTGGGCCATTTACAGATCATAGTTTCTGTGGTAACCACTTCCTGTAATATGTTGCAGTCCTCAAATAATCAAATGCCATGCATTATTTCTCCTTCTGTGCTTGCTTGCTGTCTTTTATATTTCCCCAAAGTGTTAGATCTGGCCTTTAGGAATCAACATCCTGTAAACCCCAGGAGATAGCCTAATGTCTGCAACATGGTGCTTATTGCAAACAGCTGCTTATTGCAGAGTGGTGGGTAGCAAATTGTGCCTCAGGTGACCAACGTGAAATGAACCTGATTGTGTTGAGCTTTTTAATTAAGCACAACTAAAACAGTTTGCTGTAAAAGTCCACCTACTTGGCAGTTTTACCTGACCTCAAATTAGTAATATTATACAATATTAGACTTGCTCAGGGGTTGTAAAGGGATTGTTTGAATGCTAAAACGTGGATAACATTTTATGTGATCCTATATGAAATTTTCAATTTTCATTCTTGATATTTCTGTACAGGAATACTCTAAGGAAAACAGTGTGAAATAATCAGGGTTTGTTTTTGCTACTATCTCTGTCCCCACCAGTGTTACTCCTGTTCCATCCCTGAGTTGAGTCCCTGGGTTTCTGGAGCTCACATGTTGTTTCGCCTCATATTCTCCTCCAAAGCCTTATCATTGTGGCTTCTTTCTGGGCGCTATGTCATTTTCAGAACGTTGTGCACTTGTTCTTGCACAAAGATTCTCCTGTTTTCTTTTCCTCCATCCTCCTATTTGTCCTTCCTAAGATAATAGCTACCTATTTTATAACCTCAACTATATCAAGACATGGTTTATCTCAGGTAACTTATGTATGAACAGCAATCTTAAGAACAGAAGCATTTTCCCACCTCTACTGATGGGTGGGTATCAGGCTGTGGAAGGTGAAATTTAGAGAAAATAAGGAACCCGTGTTCACATGAAAATAGTCTGCACATGTTATATCTGTGTACAGCTTCCTTTCCTTTTTACTTCTTTCCTAAAACTTTTTGTCTATTTTTTGTATGCCAAGCGTGGCTCTACTTTTTGGGCATATGCTGAAGTGGAAAGAAGGACAGACCAACGAATGGTGATAGAGAATGACAGGAGTGCGGACTGAGGGTTCAGTTTCGATGTGGTGTTCATGGAAAGTCTCTCTCAAGAGCTTTCACAGTGAACCTGAAGGAAGGCAAGAAAGAGAAGAGTGTGCTCGCCCGAGTGAACAGCACCTGTGAAGCCTCAGAGGCAGTAAAAAGCTTGGCATGTTGCAAGATCTAGAAGGAGGCCAGCGTGGCTGGAGCTTTACTAGGGCAAAGGTGGATGAGGTGAGTTTGGAGAGGTCAGTAGGGTTCAGATCATTAATAGGGCAGTAAAAAGTCATTGAGGAAAATTTTCGGTAGAGTAACAGTTTTATCTATAATCTGACAGCTCCAGGTTGGGGTAAATTAGCTCCAAATTAGGTGGGGCAAGAATGGAAATAATACATTAAGAAATCTAAGAGAGAAAGTAGATTACCATGGAGGCAAAGATGGAGAGAAGTGGACAGATAGGAATATCTCTTTGGAGGTACGTACTTAGACTTTTTGGGTTGTATTGGAGATGGTAGTACAGGAAGCGAGAGGAGACAAGGAGCATGATCGGTTTCTGGTTTGTTCAGTAAGTGGATGGTTGTACCCCAAAATAAGATGGTGAAGATCCCCCAATTTACTGAAGAGGAAGATAAAGCTTGAAGAGGTTAAGGTGACCAGAAGGTCACCTTCCTTCCACCCTGATTTTCCAAATTCAAATGAGCACTTAGATTATGAAATTCTCATACAAGAAATATATTTTTATTTTGTGTTATAGCCCAAGCACCCAGCACAGGACTGGCATTGATATCATTCACACATTTATCCAACAGATAATGAGTTCAATAGGTATCACTGAATGCAGAATAGTGACACAGAGAAATGGTCCCTCTCTTGCTAGTGGCAGAGAAGACAGGCCATCACACAGCACAGCCCAGGATGTGGTTGTTGAAGGGGAGAAGCACTAGGTGTGTGGGGAGCCAGGAAAGTCTTCTGGGTGAAGATCATGTCTCAGCTGAATATTTAAAGCTGAGTAGAAGTTAGGAAGAGAGGGCAGAAAATAGTGTGCTAGGGAGAGGTGACAGCTTGTAATCAGAGCCGGGTATCTAAAAAGCCCAGACAACCTGAAGTTGGATCCCTGAAGTTGAGGACTTTAGTCCAGAGAGAGTAGGGAAAGGTAAAATTGCACAAGTAAGCAGGGCATGTTATATTACCTTAAGAATCATTTTAAGGAATGTGATCTTGTGGTAGAAGGGGAGCCTTTTACAATTTTTAGAAGGGGCATGGCTTGATATAGTTACCATTTTAGAAAGACCATTGTAATTGTAGTGTGGAGAATAGATTGGAAAAGAGGTTCAACCACTCAAATATTTGTTGATAATATTCTATATAAGTCTAATATGTATAATAGGTAGTTGCATAGATTTCAGCTTGGTTGGGTTTAGGAATCAACATCCTGTAAACCCCAGGAGATAGCCTAATGTCTGCAACATGGTGCTTATTGCAAACAGCTGCAATAACTGATGGGAGACAATTTGAAACCACTCAATAAGGAGTGACATAAACAGGGCCTCAGTGAGTCTCATTGCCATTTTATTCTATTATTTAAATTTTTAGGCAATTTGAGTTTAGTGTATATAAAAGTCATTTTTTATGGTTTGCTAGGTTTTTGCACAACTTTTATGCTAGAAAGGTGTTAAAACACATTTATTTATTTTTTATTTCAGCACATTTAAAACAAACCATGTAACTTTTTAGAAATTTGTATTAATATATCTTTTTCTAGTTGAAAAGTTGAATATTTACTGATATAAAAATTCTCACCTCACTAGACAGTACAAATTAACATATTTAAACTACTTAATAGACACAATGCTCAATGTAAAAGGAATACAAACTTTTATCTGTTATAATTATATTTCTATATAATTCTAATAGCTTTTTAAAGATCTACAAGATAATACAGAGAATTCCAATTTCAGTTTATTATCAATATAAGATTGTGCATGACCTTTATTCTTTTTGTTGTATATATGTAATAAAGATTTTTTTAAAAAATGTAATATTTTCAAAACTCCCAATTGACAATATTAAGTTCTAGAAACGTCTTGCATGTTAGATCCAACCTATTTCCCAAATACAAAAGTTATTTCTTCTCCGTAATCCAATACCAAGTTTCTTTTTTATCACTGTCTTTTTAAATGTTTGGTTAAAGTACTTTTCCTTTTTCCTTTCTTTCCTTCCTACATTCCTTCCTTCTTTCCTTCCTTGAGACAGGGTCTCACTCTGTTGCCCGGGCTAGAGTACAATAGAATCATCATAGCTCACTGCAACCTCAAATTCTTGTGCTCAAGGGGTCCTTCTGCCTCAGCCTCCAAAGTAGCTGGGACTACTGGCATTAGCTACCATATCCAGATAATTTTTCACTTTTTTGTAGAGATATGTTGTCCAGGCCGGTCTTGAACTCCTGGCCTCAAGCAATTCTCCTGCCTCAGCCTCTCAAAGTGGTAGGATTACAGGCATGAGCCACTGCAACTGGTCAAAGTTCTTTCTTGTCTTAGTCATTTTTGTGCTGCTACAACAGAATACCTGGGGTTAGGTAATTTGTAATGAACAGAAATTTATGGGGTCATGGTTCTGGAGGCTGACAAGTTCAAGATCAAGGGCCTGGCATCTGATGAGAGCTTTCTTGCTGTGTCATCTCATGGTGGAAGGGAAAAGAGAGGGCAAAAGTGGGTGGAAGATCATACACACAACCTCCAGCCCTTTTATAATCAGCAATAATCCATGCTTAAAGGTGGAGCCCTCATGCACTAAACACCTCTCATTAGGCTCACCTCTCAACACTGTTGTATTGAGGATTAAGTTTCCAAAACATGCTTTTTGGGGGATACATTCAAGCCATAGCAATATTGATGTAATCTCTTTTTTGAAAAAAATCTGCCTTTTGGCTCCAGCTCTATCCTCTGTGGTTTCAAAGATATGTTTAAATATTTCATATGTTACCAAGACTTATTCATGAAGATTTATGCAGGAGCATTAACCCTGGGAATGGTTTTACTTCAGATCATAATGAAATAGTTATTTCAAGCTAGTTTCCTTTCTGTATTTACATGTGATGAAGTGTGTTCAGACTGAATTGAAAGTCTCATTTGGTATATATATTTTAAACATTGATTGTAGTCTGCAGCATTCATTCATATATTCATTATGTTTGCTGTATATTTTCTATTTTCCTCCATTAGAATATAAGTGACTGGTGCCCAGAACAGTGTCCTGTACATAGTAGGCTCACAATAAATATTTGTTAAATAAATAGAAATGATTTAATATTTAAAAAAAATTCTTAAGAACTTCTCTCTGAGATTTATTGGCCACTAGAACTATCACTGAGAGTCTGAATTATGTTAGAGATTATACAGCTGATGAGTAGAAGAGTCATTTCTAGAATCCGGTTATTCTGAATACTCCTATGTGGAATTCACTACTGCAGCATGTAATCTTAGAAAAATTCTAACTTACTGTTGTGTGAAAATTTAAAATTGAAGTATAACATGCAAACAGAAACATGTATACATCTTAAGAGTTCAGCTTGGTGAACTTTTTTTCCCAAGGTGATGGCCCATGTAACCACACATTGATAAAGAATATCACCTCTGGGCTGGGCAGAGTGGCTCAGGCCTGTAATCCCAGCACTTTGGGAGGCCAATGCAGGAGGATCACCTGAGCCCAGGAGTTTGACACTGGCCTGGGAAACATAGCAAGAATCTACCTCTACAAAAATTAAAAAAAATTAATCAGGCATGGCTATAGTCCCAATTACTTGTGAGGCTGAGGCAGGAGGATCTCTTGAGCCCAGGAATTTGAGGCTACAGTGAACTATGATTGACCTACTCCAGCCTGGGCAACAGAGTGAGACCCCATCTTCCTCATGTTCCCCTCTTGTCATTACTTTATCCAGATGATTATTTGTCTCCATAGATTAGTTTTGACTGTTTTTGAAATGTGTATTATAAATCAGTTTTGCCTGTTTTTGAAATGCATATTAATTGAATCATATAGTAAGTACTCGTTTATGTTTGCCACTTTTCACTCACCATTCTTTAGGTAAGGTTCATTTGTGCTGTGTATAGTGAAAGTTCAATGCTACTTTGCTATGTAGTATTCCTTTGTAAGGCTGTTCCACAATTTTTACATTTCTGTTCTATTGTTGATAGATGTTTGAGTTGTTTCCAGTTTTGGGCTACTACAAACAATGCTTGAACTTTCACATTCATGTGTGGCTTTCTCTTGGGGTATATATATCTAGGAGTTGAATTGCTGGGAACTAGGATATGTATATGTTCAGCTCTTGGATATACAGCTACAAAGTTTTCTAAAGTGGTTGTATTATAGTCTATATTTTAAAATATGGTGAACGTTAGAGGTGTGTTTTGAGGAAATAGAGATCATACTGGCTGAAAATATATGAGCTGTGCCTGTAAAGTATCCAGCCACTGTTAATATAACGAGAACGGTTTGCAGAATATCAACTTAACCTGGCAGCCAAGGAGCGTGGACAGGAATGTGCGTGCGTAAGCAATGACAACTTCACTGTACTAATCAGTGGAGCGCTGGACACCATTGAGTGAGCATGTGTACTGTGTGGCTGTCGCACTCAAAATGACTGAGTAGAGCAACAAATCTATATCAAATTTTATATTAAGCTTGAACACTCCTCCACGGAAATTATTAGGATGGCTCAAAGGGCTTTCAGGGATGATGCAATGAGTGCAGCACAAATAAAAAGTGTGGCACAAATGCTTCAAAGATGGTCAAGAATCTGTTGAAAGTGATCCACGTTCTGGAAGGCCCGCAACAAGCAGAACACCTGAGGATGCTGAACACGTATGGGTTAGGTTAAGAGACGCTGGGAGAACTGTGTGATGTCCCAAGGTGTGCCTACTTTGCAGAGGACTGGGGCGTCATTGTCCTATGGACAATGTTTCTTGTATCTTGTATGTTCTTCAGTAAATGTCTCTATTTTTCATATCACATGGCTGAATACTTTCCGGACAGACCTCATATACATTTTTAATTCTACAGAAATCTAAATAGGAGATAATTACTTTGTTTTAAAAATGACTAGAATAATGTCTTTTCTACTTTTCTGTGTCCCAGCTTTTCCTTTGAATAGTAAAAAACTGAATGGATAAGTATATTATCTTGCAGCTGTCATCTTAAAGTAAAAAGAGATCTGTAACAGAACAAAATAAAATTAAATTTTCAGGGTCCATACTGAATTACTGTAGATGTATTTGTTGCCCAGTAGTAATGATTCTTTCTTTCCTATATATACTATAATAAGTCACTCTCATACTTGCATTTAGGAAAAGGAAATTTTCAGATTTCAGTTCATTTGACATCCAATAACTTTTTTGTTCTCTTCTTTCCCATTTACTAGAGTCTCTTGATCATATGTAACATATTATAGACAATGAACTGTGTCTGCACTATTCTGTATGCAGAATGGTAGTATCAGTGATCTACATAGGATTGATATCTCTTTGACAATTATAATTGCCTGATAATCCTAATTAGCCCTTTAGAGTATATTCTGGTCTCACCATGCACTGTAAAACAGGCATCCTCATTTGATATGGTTTTTGAATGCTATTTCAGCCTCAGACCCATTTAGTATAGTGTTTGGAAAGTGTATTTCAGTATATTGCAGAAGGATAACTACTCAGTTTTCATCAACATTCTTTTACTATGCAAGTGTAGGTAAAAAAAAAAAAGTTGAGTTAAAGTATGTAAATGATATAGGGGAATGAAAATATCACTAATTTTCATATCTTTGTTCAGTTGTACCGAATAACTTTTATCTAGCTGAGAGCAATGGTATAGTTTGTTTAATTACTCTTCTTTTAGTTCTCTTTTTTTTCATAAGCTACATTGTAGTTTTTTTTTGTTTTTTTTTTTTTAGAGGGAATATGACAGGTTTATTTAGTATAATGATTCTCCATATACCCATTGCCCACACAGCTATCACATGCATGGCTAACCCTGTTTCGCCTATAAACTCTCCTTCCTTCCCCACCCTGGCAGTGGATTTTGGGACAAATCTCAGGCTTCTACTTCTTTTAATCACTATTTCTGCAACGTTGGTTAGGCAAATCTTTTATTTCACTGAGTTTTAGTTTCCCTATCTGTAAAATAAGGGTGTAGGACTAAGCACGTCTCTTCTCCCCAGGCTAATCTCTGGGTATATGTTCTATATGTTAATGTAGGGATTAGATGAATTTAGTAAAGAGAGACTTAGATGGGTCTCTCTGTTTTTTGTTTTTGTTTTTTTCCTCTTCCTTGCAAGTGGAAGTAAGTATTTCAGAGAAAGAATAACTATCTTTCCTTTTCAGAGCTTCATAACTGGTGCTAAATGAACCAGAGAGGAAAGAGATTTGCTGAATCATGGCATTAAATTTACTGTTCTAAGCATTATAATTTCAGATGAATAGTGTCTCAAGAGACATCTGTAAAATGATACATTCTGACATCCAGTGACCTTTTAAACTAATATTTCTATTATATAATTCAGTTGCTTCTGTTTCCTGAAAGTAATAACATTAGTTTGTACTGAGGTAGATAATGATTTTGTTAGCAATTTCCTTTGTGGTAAGTGTTTTTACAGTAATTTAGTTTGAAGGAAGAATTGTTTGTACAAATAAAATTCAGAGGAACTCACCTGTAGTGTACTGGGATCAAGAAAAAAGGTAGTCATTGACTTCTGGGACAATGTTCTTGAAACTTAGGGTAAATAGTCACATTGACTGAATTTATTTTTGGTAAAGCTTGTTGCCATCTACAAAACTTGCATAAGTGTGTGTGCACGCACACACACACATAAAATTTTGGGGAAAAGGCACAAGAATGTGGAATCAGACCTATTGTTAGTTCTTTCTCATTAGTGGGTAAACCTTACAAACCTGGATTTCTTTATCCATAAACAAGAGTAATAGTACTTCACACAGTGTATAGTATTAGTGAAATGGTAATCAGAAGAATATACTGTAGTGCTTGGCTAAATGGTGTTAAATAAAGATCACCAATTTTTCTTTCCTTCATTGTGCTATAAGATCCTAAAATGACTCCTGCCTTACTAAGGACAATTTATTTTCCATCAGCTTTTACTGAGTGTATTTATTATATCTGATTGATTCATGGTATATTCATTAATTCTTTTTACCAAGGTAATTTATTACTCAGAATATCTAGTATTCATTTATGAGTCATAACAATTTACTGTAGCTTGAGTGACAAGGGTGAGAGTGGGTGGTTGAACTTTATTTAGTCTTACATTCTTATCTAAAATATTGACAGTCATAGCAAAAAAAGGAGTATGCTAAGGAGAAACAAAATAGCATTTCTTTCCTTCCACAATTTGCTTCTATTCTTTAATCATGCATACTTCCACACATCTTTCGTCAAACCCTCTCCTCTGCTAAACTGATCTCACCTTTGCCCTACAGCTATCATCTCTGCCACTGTGCATTTGATTGTATAAATAGAACTTTCTCTTTTCTAACATAGCTGAAGTCCTGCCTCCTCCTTGAAGGTGCACCACGACTGTGCTTCTGTCCTTGCCTTCTTTTTTGGTCTCACTTTGTTTTCTGTCTCATCTACTTGCCACTTAGCAAAAGCTGCCCTAAATTGTAATATATCCTCTTATATGTGTCTTAACTCTCCAACTGGATTAGGTACAGAGGCAGTCTTATTTATTTCTTTATATCTCTTGTAAGCCTCATAGAGTCCTTAAACATGACAGACTTTTAGTGAATGTTTGTCGATGCTATTGCTGCTTTTGCTTCTGCTAATGCTGATGAAAAGAATGAAAATCTGCTCCTATATGTATGGTACTTAAGTTTTGCCATTTCTTTGATTACCTTGGGTAACTAAGACACTCCAGGTTTGACTAATTTGAAGTCAGACTTGGTTCTTTCTGCTGAATGGTTGATTCACTCATTTCTTCTCCCATTCATCCATCCATCTGACTGTCCATCTAGCCATCCAATCCATCCATTCATCCATCCAAATAATTTAATTAGTGCATTCATTTAGATAGTGCAAAAACATGTACTAGGAGCTTTGGGAGATGGGAAAAAATCAAATAGGGGATGATTATAGTATAATTACTGTTTTGGCTATTCCTAAATAATTATTTTTATATATTCAAATAACTTCAAAAGACTTGCAAATCAATGTTTATGTTTCTAAGTTAAAATAAACTATTTAATATAATGTATTAGTTTTATGATTCCCTGCTTTAAAAAATCCTGACATTTTCATTTAATTGACAGCTACTGATCCTTGTTACATTAGATGGAATTTTCATCCTAATATAAAAATCTTACAGTACCAAGAAAGTAATGCAGAAATGCTGAAGGCCAGATATTCAAACTTAAATAATAAAGTGTAGGCTTGCCTTTGAATAACTTGACTAAAATTTAAAGATGGAATTGAAACAAGATTGGGATAACTAACATTAAATATATAGAATGCTTACTACTCTGTGTTTGGCACTATTCTTGCTTATTTGGTTTACCTCATCAAGGCTAGTTTCTGTTGGGCCACTTTACCTTATCCATTATAAATGAGCATTCATAACAGAGTTCTTAAAATAATGAAGAAATCTACTTCTGAGAAAGACAACTTGATCAATCAGTAATGTAAAAATGAATTCACTTTGAATAAAATTAACTTAATAGAAATGTTGGATGAATACTTTAGAATAAGTATACTTTTTAATCATAAGGATAAATGAGGTAATAACTTTCATTAAGAAAGAACAAGACATTATGTAACAAAACCTACAGACTGAAACATGAATGTATGTATATGAAAAAGAACTAATTAGAAATTGTGGAATTGAAAAATGTTGTCATTGATTAAAACACCACCTTTCTAAAACATTACCTTTCTAATAGAAAAGATAAACGTTAGAAAATTTACTATTACAATTTTTGAACTGAAAGATAGTATTTGCAGAATCCACCCCAAAATCAAAGATAGTTACAAAATATAAAAATATGATTGAGACTCCAGGGTAGGTTGAGAAGTGCCATCACAACTAAAAGTATCCAAAACATTTTAAACAAATAATATCTTCCTTTACTTTAAAATAACTTAAGATGAAATTATATAAGTATACATGAAACCATTTTTGACTCAAAAATTCAAACATCGCAGAAGATTGAACCAGGATCCCTACCTCTCACCTCTCACAAAAATTCACTCA
>VBSM01003176.1:29917592-29947352 GCA_008086735.1 Cheirogaleus medius
AAGACATCTGCACCCGAATGTTTATGGCAGCACAATTCACTATTGCAAGGTCTTAGAATCAACCCAAGTGCCCGTCAATTCAGGAATGGATAATTAAAATTTGGTATATGCTCACAATGGAATATTACTCAATTCTAAGAAAGGACAGTGAATTAGCACCATTTATGTTATCCTGGATTAAGCTTAAGCCTGTTATCCAAAGTGAGGCAACACAAGACCAGGAAAATGGGCTCCATATCTACTCACCATCAAATTGGTTTTGACTGATTAAAACTATGGTGCTCAAATGGTGGTAGTACTCACCAGGGAGTCAGAGGGGAGAGACCCACATCCTTGGGATATGGTGAGCATTGTGGGGGGGAAGGGAATACCTCTAACTCTTCTTAGGGAGAGGCAAAGAAATATAATGTAACCAAAATGTCAAAAAAAAAATCTTTTATCAGGTGGTGGGCAGGTGGGGGGGAGGGGAAGAGTGTATACTTACAAAATGGGTGTGACACGCAGCTCCAGGGGGTTGACATGCTTGAAGCTCTAGCACAGCGGGGGTGGAGGGTGGGGAGGGTTAGCAGGGGCAATATATGTAACCCTAACAATATTTGTACCCCCATAATATAATGAAATAAAAAAAATAAAATAATAAAAAAATTCAAACATCAATTGAGCATATTTTGATTTAAAAAGTAACCCTAACCATAATCCTAATTATTTTAGATTCCACATATAAGTGGGGCATGTGATGTTTGTCTTTCTGTGCCTTATTTCATTTAGCATAGTGTACTCCAATTTCATCCATGCTGCTGCAAATGACAGAATTTCCTACTTTTAAAAGGCTGAATAGTATTCCACTGTTGTATATTTAACTCATTTTCTTTATCTATTCATCTGTTGATGGACACTTAGTTTGATTTCATAACTTGGCTATTGTGAATAGCGCTCTAGTGAACATCACAGTGCAGACGTTCCTTTACCAAACTGATTTTAAATCTTTTGGGTAAATACCCAGAACAGGGATTGCTGGATCATATGGTAACTCTATTTTTAGTTTTTTGAGGAACCTCCATACAATTTTCCATAATGGCTGTACTAATTTACATTCCCACCAACAGTGTGCTAGGATTCCGTTTTCTCCACATTCTTGCCAACATTTGTTAGCTTTTGTCTTTTTGATGATACCCATTCTGACAGGTGTGAGATAATATCTCATTGTGATTTTAATTTGCATTCTGTAGGGATTAGAAATGTTGATATTTTTTTCACGTCTGTTGGCCATTTGTTTTCTTTTTGAGAGCTGTCTATTCAGGTGCCTTGCCTACTTTTAAATTAAGTTTTTCGTTTTCTTGTTATTAAGTTGTTTGAGCTACTTGTGTCTTTTGAATATTAATTCCTTGGATGTAAATCTTGTTTTTGGTAAATTTATTTCCAATCTAATTCTTTTATTTTTGCATATTACTTGAAATGTTTTGCCTAGAGACTCTGAGGATTTTTTCTTCTCTTGAATGTTGAGTAATTTTACTAGAATATGTCTCTGAGTTGATAGTTGCTGGTTCTATTTCCCTGGTACCCAGTTGGCCCCTTTATTGTGTAGATTCTGGTCTCTTATTTTTGAATACTTTATTGGATTAGTACTATTTTTTTTAATTTAAAAAATTTCTTTAGGAATTCCATTTATATAAAAATTGGATCTTATTTTGCCAGTCTTCTGTTTCAACCACTTTCTCTCTGGCCTTTTTTACTTTTTTCTCTATTTCATTCACTTAGTTGATTTCCTGCTATTTTTCTAATATTTCCTATTGCATTTTCTTTCAAATCTCTTTTCCCTTGGGGATCTTGTAATTTGCTTTCCATTTCTGATGTATTTTTATTTTATTTCCTTCTGAGTTCAATCAACTCATATTTTATTTCTTCCTTCTTAAGTTTTCTGGTCATCCACTTCCCTGTTTTTAATTTTGGTTTCAAGGTGGTTTTTTATCTACCCGAATGCAGGATTTGTGGATATTTAATTCAGTTTTGAGTATTATAGTTTTCTTCTGTTTGGACAGTTTTTTGGTGAGAGGGTAGAATCTTCATCAGCTAAATTGTTCGCCTTTTCAATTTTCTTTTTATACTAGCCTTTTGTTTTTTTGTGGGTTGGGATGGTTATAACATTCCTAGTTCAAGAACACCCATTTCTGTCATTGTAAGTAACGTATTAGTCCTTTACTGGGTGGCATAGCTTTTGAATGGTCATATACCCTTCAATTTTTAAATTCTCTTTTGTCTTACATAAGTCTAAATGTTCCCCCTTCTTTTTTTACTTGTCAAATGTATAGTTTCCAAAGAAACCTCTCCTTTTGTTTTAGCTCTTTTCTCTCCAAAGTGACACCTTTTCAAGATTGGCTTTTCATGTCCCATGTGCCTTTTCAAGTCTCTTCTCTGTTGTCAGTGTTCTGATCTAACTGTTGACTTTCCAGTATTTTTATATATAGGGTGGGCTTTCTCTTTCTAGCAGTGGTTTTAGATCATGTTTTGAACTGCCGTTAGCTCCTCTCTTCTGTTTTCTATGTAATTTTTCATGAACTGCTCTTGGTCTCCATGAAGGCTGATGGCAGGAGTGTATGAGAGAGGTAGGTAGGTTTTGATGTTTATTATATTTTTGTACTTAGAAATAATTTGAAGTTTTGAAGGTCCTTGTTTTCTAGTTATATTGAGGTAATGAGTTTTGCATAGTTTTATTTCTTCTGCTTTTCGCTCTCTTCCTTATTCTTTCTTCTTTCCTGGATATTTTGGGATTTTCAGATTTACACCTCTGTCACTGCTTCAGCTACCTAGAATCCGCTTTATTAATGCATTATTGATAGCACTCAACATCCTGTAGCAACTTAAATGTTTCCTATTTTGGCTTATTAAGAAATTCAAATCCTGAATACATATGATTATACATGAAAGCTTCTAAAAGGATGAGAAGATAGTTTAAATTATTGTAGGCTTTATCAGACACGTAACTCTGAGCAGGTTAAAAGGAAAGACTTTGAGGTCTTACCAAGGTCTTACTAATGTAAAAATCGATGGCTTTCTGTTTCTCTGTTATTAATGTTTAGAGTTCTGAGTTGTTTTGTGAGGCTAAATAATAAAGCAGTGATCATCTTTTTAAGTGTGATGCATCATTGACTGGTGTCTTTTTGCAAAGATTATCTGAGACAACTGTGCATGTTTAGTAAGTCCAAGGGCACGTTGAAGTTTCGTGTGGAATAGTTACATGGGAATTTGCTGCAGCAATTACTCTGCTGTTTAATGACAAGTAATTATCCACATCACTTCCCAAGCTATACATCTCTCTCTTGCCCTTCAGCATTATGAACATCCCACCCATGGGCATGAACATTTATTCTGCATGGTATCCAGCTGTTACCTACTCCAAGATGTAACACACCTCTCGTTTATATAACTAAATCTAAGCTTTGCTTCATTGTGGCTTGTAAAATATAAATCCTTACTTTTTCTAATTGCCATTTATTTTATATTCTTCAAGCTTTGTAATACTTTTAGAATCTGTGGCCCCTGAAATAAGTTTTGTACCAACAGGGAGCACGAAGGTACAGTTACTTTCCTACTGGGGAAAACTAAATAATCATGTAAATGCATTTCTAATTATCATTCTTTGGGCTTCTATTCATTTCTAGCTGCCATGGATTTCATTGTAACATGTCATAATTACAGTAATATTGTTTAAATTATATTTCCTGAATTATATCAATTTTTGAAGCATCTTTAATATTCCTTTGTCACCTGCAGGTGAGTTGAAAAGCACTCCAGCTGTATTGACAATTTTCGAAATAACTTTTAAAAGCTTATCGGAGAGTACTCTGAGAGCTATTGCAATGGTGCTGTTTTTAAAAATCACACAAATTCTCTGAGTAAAATTGGTTCATTGTAGTTTCATTAGTTCTATTATGATGGAGAGGTCATGAAGTGGCTACTGCAGTTATCATTTATATTTTCCAGCTTAATGAATGAAAAGATGGAGAGATGTGAGTGGTTACTGTATTTCATAATGCTTTACTCTCATATTTATTCCCATATATTATATGTCTACTGTATTTACGTCCTCCCCTAAACCCGGTAATCACATTTGTAGTTAAACTCTCATTTCCACACTGAAATCAGGAGCTTTTTTGATATTTAGAAATCTGGGGAGTTCAGAATTCCTTATATAATGTGCTTCCTGCTTTTCCGGTTCCATTTCTGACCTCAAGCAATTTATGGCTCTCTTCTCCTACTTTTGCATTTATCTAGGCTAAACCAAAGGATTTTATGGTAACATTTAAATTATAAAGATACCATAAGATTACTTTCTAGCTTCTCACTTCTGAAAATAGTTAAAAATATTTTTTCTTTTTTATTCTGAAATAGCACGTTTGTGAGCTAAAATCTCCTATGTTTATTTACCTTTTATTTATGCACATATTGTATATTTGCTCTGTGTCAAATGCCATGAAAGATATGGTTCAGCTTTCTGGAGTATAATGAAGTAGATGGGTAAATGAATAGTGGATTATGGTACCTTGTAAGAGCAGCTGTAATGGAGATGTTTAGCGAAGGGAGTGGAGTACATGCTAATGAACTCATAGGAATTATTTCGTTATAGTTACATTTTTTATACATAATAATCTATATCTAAATTGAATGAAGTCTCATATAATGCAAGTTAAACACATCATTCTATTTAGATAATATTTTCTTTTACATAAATTTTAAGAATTAGTATCTTTAGTCACCTTTTTCTGTATGCTAGTAATGTTTTCTTTTATTTATGAAAATTTATTTTATTTATTTTTTTAATTCAGGATATTATGGGGCTACAAACATTTTTGTTGTTTTCTGACTTGAGTTTAGGAGATGCCTACTCCTTTAAAGTCATGATATACAGCATGTTAAAATCTACAAGCCCAAAGGTTGAAATTCTTCTGTATCTCATTGTACACATGCCCATTTGCCCTGTAGGTAGTTATCAGAGGTGACCATTTATATGATAATTACTGAAATTAAAGTTTTTGGGTGATGTATTTCTTATTTTAGCAAATGAATGAAAATCACACTCTATGTCTGTTTATATTATAACTTTGAGCTATTCAAGAATCATAGGTTTATAGGCAATTCACTTTCAAAACTCAGTATTGGAATTTCCTAATTCCTAAGTACCACTATGTCAGATAATTTTTGCTAGATGCTATTGTATGCTGTGTTTCTGTATGCCATACATTATTTATGTATATTTTCTGAACATTCACATTATTTACTTTATTTTTCAGTATTTAGTTAAAATGACTTTGGTACCAGAATGGTATGTGCCGTTTCTCTGTCTTTACCCTACTACATTTAATGAAGTCATTCTTAGTTCATACATATATATCATCTAAAATGATACACACTTTCAAACTTGGAATAGGAAAATGAAGTTATAAATACTAGAAAATGAAAAAAATATATCTAAAAACTGTAAGTGAATAAGATTGGTACATGAGCAGTTTAATGTTATAATCATTATTTTTATTGTTTTGTCTAAATAACAATTGAATTAACAGAAAAAGAATATCTTACAACAAAAGGAGAAAAAATGCTCTAAAGTATAAAATAAATTAATTGAAAGAAATGATACTTGCTGTCGTCGCAAATTACATGACTCTTTTGAAGTTGTATTTAGGGCTACCTAAGAGTATTTGAACCAGTGACTCCTCCTATAACAACCGTTGTGCTTACTTAACGAACAGCTGATTATGACTAAAATGACAAGGGATAGTGGGTTTGGAATAGATCATTATAAATCATGTCCATAATAAGTACAAGAACATTCTTTTTAAATTGGTTAAGGAGTACATCAAATATAAAAAGTAAAATTCAAACTCTAATGCCATTTTGAACTCACTAATGTTTACCATTAGCCAGCTAATTTAGGAGGATTAAAGAACTATAAGTTTCAACAATATAGGTGTGAGGGACCACCTTTTGAATTTGTCTAAATAGCTCACTTAGACAATAATCTGTGGTTGTCTGCATATAATTTAATATTATCTAGACCATTGTATTTAATGTTAATATTAACTAATTTAAACATTTATGCTAATCCACTCTTCATATATATAAGAAAAAAATAATTCTCTTTTCAACACTGAATATTATTAGTGTACCTAACTACATTTCGGTGTTTAAGACAGCAATTTGGGATCAAACATTTAAAGATAAATACTTAAAAGTGTCCATACTTACAGCAAAGAACATTCTCCTTCATAACTATGATTACCTTTTCACACCTAAGAAAATTGTAATTCTGTAATATCATCTAATATTCAGCCTACAATTTTCCCCCAAAATATCTTTTATAGTTTGTTTTCTTTTCCTGGTACTAGACCAATCCAAGTTCGCAAGGTTCTTCTGTCTCATACCTCTTTTTGAATAAAATCCTGTGCTTTCTGTTTGGTGCTTATTATGGTGAAAAAGAGAAATGACTCTTTCCCCGTGAATATTCTTTCTTTGGAAAAAAAAAAAAACAACCAAAAAGTTGGTTGGGAATGTTTCCCACACACACACATAGTGGTAATAATTCTGAAGCCCCTGTTTTGCCTTCTTTGTCAATCCAAGTGGGATCGCAGTGGAGGATGTAGTCATGTCTAGCTCCTTTATTTTTCTCTCCTCCCCACCTTTTGCTCCCCTCCTCCTTTGTACTTTTCCCCCTGGCTTCTGCTATTCCATATTCAAGAAGTAGGAATCTTTTTCTAAGTGAATATCAAAAACCAGTTTATTTTGTGCAGAAATATTTCTTCAGTGGCTTTTAAAAAATTCTCAACAAATTTTTAAGTGTGTAGTACAATATTATTATAACTGTAAGCTCAATGTTGTACAGCAAATCTGTAGAACTTTTCATCTTGCTTAACTAAAACTTTATACCAGTTGGACAGCAACTCTCCATTTCTTCCTCTCTCCAGCCCCTGGCAACTATCATTCTACTTTTTGCTTCTATGAGTTGAACTATTTTAGGTACTTCATATTAAATGGAATCATGCAGTTATTGGTCCTTATGTGACTGACTTGTTTCACATAGCATGATGTCCTCTATGTTCATCCATGTTGTTGAATGTGGCAAGATTCCCTTCTTTTTTAAAGCTGAGTAGTATTCTAGTGTATGTATAGATCCTACATTTTCTTTATCTGTTCATCTATGGATGGAAACTAAGCTTGATTCCATATCTTGGCTATTGGGAATACTGCTACAATGAGCATGGGAATACAAATACTTCTTTGAGATCCTGATTTTAATTATTTTGGATAAACATCTAGAAATGGAATTGCTACCAAAAATGGTAGTTCATTTTTATGTTTTTTAATTTTTTTAATTTCATACTGTTTCCATAGCTGCTGCACCATTTTACAGTCCCACCAGCAGTGTATAGGGTTTCAATTTCTCCACAATGTTGCCAACATTTGTTTTTTGTTTGTTTGTTTGCTTTCTTGATAATCGCATTCTAAGAGGTATGAGGTAATATCTCACTGTGGTTCTGATTGCATATTCTTGATGATCAGTGATGTTGAGCATCTTTTCATAATCCTGTTTGCTATTTGTATGTCTTTGAGAAATGTTATAAGAAGTAGGAATCTTAATGGATTCCTAAGATATATATATATATATATATATATATATATATATATACTATTACCAACCAAAGAGTATTTCTGAAAAGGGTAGTGTAAGAGACAACTGAGCACTGAGCCTTCTTGGAATTTTCACTTATGGAGGGAGATTCCATGTTCACAATTTGGGAATTTTTGTAATTTTCATGTCTGAGATGGAGAGATATTTTAATTCTAATCTCTGGTCTTCAAAATTTTTTTCCATAGTTTTGAGAAAACTTTAAAAAAATTTTTATCAAACTTATTACTTTGATAAGCATCTTAGTTTATATTTTGTAGTCTTACCCTTATATATGGATTATTTATATTCTTAATTGAGGTAGCATGATGAACTGATTGCTTTCAAAATACCTAAAATGTATAAAACTCTATTAAGTATAATTTTCTTTATATCTTTATAGACCTAAAGCAATAGTAAATGAGGAGAGAAGAAATTTACTTTGTTTTAGGAGATTTTATGAAATGTAACTATAAAAAAAAACTGTACATAATTTAAGCACAGCATGTTTTACCTATGTGACTTCAAGCAATAATAAATTATAGATAGTACTGTGGCTCACAATTCAGTTATAGGCAAAACTACATTACAATTTAAATTAAAATTCCAGCAGATTATTACTATAGTAAAATTTCACGAGGGGCTCAACCTCTCTAATAAAGGAATGCAAATGAATCAATTGTAAGATGCCATTTTGATCTACCACATTGACAATGCTAAAAGATAATGTGTAATATGGGCAAGGGATGAGGAGAATCAAAGAAGTCATATACTTGCGGTAGGAATTTAAAATGCTTCAGTCTTTTTGGAAGGTATTTAGATGATACGTATTAATATTAAAATTTACATCCTTTGATTCAGTAATTTTACTTCAAGGAATTTTTCTTAAGGAAATAAGTACAAAGGTATACAAATACTTATATGAAGGGCTTTATTATAGAAGTATTTATAATAAAACATTTTATAAAAATCTAAACTCTAAAGTATAACGAAAGATTAAAAATATTTTGATATGTTCATATGATTATCATAGTATACATTCATCTAAAATATTTTTAAATTTATTTACTAAGTGGTAAAAATATTATATAATAAGTGAAAAGGGTATAATACAAAATTGTATTCATTTTGTATGCTTTTTTTCACATTTATATTTTTAAAAAAATGTAATTGAGTACAAAAAGAATGAAACAAATATACCAAAATACTAACAATTATCACTCAAAAATTTAAAATAGCGGATGTTAAAAATATTCCTCTTTGATATATCTTTTTAAACCTTTCAAGATTTCTAACATTAACCAGTGTTATTTTAAAAGTTAAAACAAAATTTTTTTAAAGCTGTCAGAGTTAAACTCAAAGAATATACATCTACGAAAATGTATGTAAATTATTTTGTGACTAAAATCTTAGATTTCTTTTTTGGTGTGGATTAACCTATTATTGAGCTTAGTGCTAGTAAGATAATATTCACTGAACATTGAATTCTCTATGGGATGACATTTGCAAAACTCATAAATTTAGAGAACACAATTATGCCAGTGAATTGAAATTAATGAAATGGCATCCCACACAGGCACCATAATTTGCATATTAATTTCAGTTAATATTTTTATGGATGTGACAGACTTATCCTAGTCATATTTGATGAAACAAAAAGTAACAGATTGTGAAGCAACCAAATGTTGAGCAGTTATTCCAGTAGGTTCTCAGAATTCCAAAAAACATCTTTGAAATGTTAGTGTTTGGCACTTTGAGTTTTTGTCTATTTACATTTTATTGCTTTGTTAAAAATAAAAATACGTTAAATGGAAAGAGTTGATGCTAATTATTTCTTTTAGCTGTAATAAGTATTTTTTCTGTTAGTATAGATTTGAAATTTCTCATTTAAAGAAATTACATTTTAATTAAAAATTATGTTACACATGACCTTGAATAGATTCTATTATTTAGATTCTGCAGCTATTGTTAAAAAATAGTCAGTGGTTTTCTCAAACATGCTTTCAGGTTTTTTAGTGTCTTTTCTTTTCACGTGACTTGCCTCAACTTAATTTAAAGACTCTATCATGAATTATGGTCTGTAGTTACGTGAATAAGTTTTAGGCATTTCCTCAATAGCATTTTTTCTCCGTAAGGTCAGTTTTGCCAGATGAAATTTTATTTCATACATCTTTTAAACTTATTTGCATACAAAATAGACTTTGCTTCCTTTTTGTGCTTCATTTCATCTCTTTTCTTTGGTTTTGTCTCTTTTGATGATTATTTCTTCTTTATTATTTTTTATTTTGTGTGTTTGGGCTTTCTATTCACCTCACTCTTACCCCCCACCACCACCTTTTAAAAATTGATTGGATAGTAGTTTGTCTATTTTTTTGAGTGTTTCAGAGAACCAGCTTTTAAATTTATTTATTCATTCTACTGTCTTTCTCATTTTATTGTTGTTACTTTTTCCTTCTGCTTTTGTTTTACTTTTTAGTTTTTTTCTAATTTTTTGAATATTTAAATCATTTCATTTCTTTTTTAAAAAATTATTTTAAGTATTAATATTTAATGCTTTGTTTTTCTATGGAGAAATCCTTTCATAATGACCCATAAATATTAGCTATTTAATAGCCTGCTTTTAAATGTGCTGATGAAAAGATCTTTTTCTCATTTAAATTATTAATTATTAGGAGGTCTTTTTTTATTGTTGCATTGTAATCTGAGAACACTGTTAGTATATTTGTATATTAATATTAATATACTAACAGTATATTTCTAATTTTTTTTATTCAGTTCCTGCTACCATCTAGATTTTGAATTCCTTTTTCAGTTTTTTGGTACCTGGAGATTTCTCTCCTTTTCGTTCAAATTTGACTGTATAAACCAAAACCTTATGTTATTGCCTTCTACCTCAGCATTTCATTGATTTGGAGCAGAAAATGACTGATGGCTCTGTCTGCACAATTCAGTATTATGCTGAAGTTATATTTGTGTTAAATTCAGTTTCACTGTATCTATATGATATAAACTAAAATTCTGCATCTGACCAGTGTTGGGGATCAATTCGACCTCAATAAACATTTATTGAGAATCTGTTATCTGTCACATACTATTCCCATGGGTCAGGCATAAAGGAATTTTGGGGACAGCCTTTTATTTATTAGGAATTGTTCAGTAGATATCAAGTCTTAAAGTCATAGTGCCCACGTTCAAGATTAATTATGCAGCCAGAACTACAAATTGGAATCTATTATCTTACATAACTTACTCAAGGATGTCTCTTGGCATTGTTTCCTCTTGCAGAAATTATAAAAGTTCAGAAATGAAAGAAAATACTCTTAAGTGCTGTGAATCAGGCAGTTCACATTATGCTTAGGGTTTTAAAATACTTTCGGGTTTAACATACTTTGGGTTTTAACATAAGGCATTTTAGGTTTAAGGATTTGTGTCAACCCAAGGTATTTTAATATAAATTACTTAGTCACGAGGGCAAGGATGAACGTAAAGTCTTAGAAGTATTTAACTGACCTTTAAAAAGGCATACTGAACTTTTCTATACTAATCACTCTATAGTTCTCTACCTTTTAATTAAATAAACTGCTAATCGTGTAGTTTTCCTTTCATTTTGGACTCTGAAGAGTGACTGAAGAGTGTTAAGACAGTATTTAAATTGAAACAGTGTTGAGAGTATTTAAATTGAAACCACATTCATGTGTCTATATTCAAGGATTTCTGAATTTAGAGATTTGGGGCATAGTTACATGTTACAGGAACTCCAATCTTTGGATTTAGGACTAAAATTTTGCAGTTTTTTAAAGGACTCCCTTTTTTTATCACTCCCATGATGCATTGCAAAACCTGAGAATCTCAACCTCAAAGATAAATAATTTAGAAAAAGATTTTTATAGATTTTTGGCATTGAGAATATTTGCATTTAATTTAGGACATTGAGAACATTATCTTAAATCAATTGTGAACTTCTCAGGAGCACTCAGAATGGATGGAAAACTTTCTTTATAATTACTGTCATTTATTTAATCAGTGTGCAATGATTAAATCATGTAAGGAAGTAAGATTTTGATTAGAATCATTTTCTTTCAGTAGAGGTTGTAATCTGCTGACACTGAGCCAACTGGGTGCTGACTTACACTCTCACAGTGTGGACAGATGCTTTTTTGGTATTAGGGGAGGAAAAGAAGGGTACATCAGATCTAAAGACCAGCATGACTCTGTAGCCTCTCAATCAGTTGACTTGCCAGGATTCATTAAGAGTGTCCTGGAATTTCTGACAATCTCTTAGCTGTTATTTTTTTTCTTTGGGCAGAGCTGGAGATTACTTACTTGGTGGTTAATACACATTTTGGTGGCCATTTTTTCTTGAAGAAAGCACAGATTTGTGTACATCACATCCCCCCACCCTTAAGTTATGTATTCTTTGTTCAGCAAACATTTATTGAGAGTCTCATTTGTTACAAGTACTGTGCTATTCACTATGGTACAAATATGAATAAGTTTGCTTCTACTTTGAAGGATCTTACAGTCTGGGTAGGGGGAGGGAGAAAAAGTAAGTATCACAGTATACTATGTATGATAACTGTTAGCACAGGGTACTTTTGGAGCATGTACGTGGATTACCTGGCCAAATGGGAGAAGTCTAACAATGTTTTCTTGGGGATTACACCTGAATTAAGTTACGAGGAGTGGTAGGGCCTGGTGCTGAGAGAGTATGCCCAATCGAGTAATTTCAGATAGTTGGCATTGCTGGTTGTGAAAAGTTGGAGTGGTGAGAGATTGGCATGAGGAGTAAGCAGAGTGAGGCTAGCCAGGGTCTCGTGCGCCATGGGAAGGAGTTTGGACTTGACTTGAGAGAGGAGAGTTGCCCCTAAAAAGTTTGAGGAAGATTACTCTGAGTTTTGGAGTATGAATTTTTGCATCATAGGTCGGAGACAGAGAAACCAATTAGGAAACTGACAAAATTACCTGGATCTGAAATGATGTGGGCTTCCATAAATGCCGAGGCAGTGGGGAAAGAAATGCATAGATTTGGGAGCAGGGGTGGGGAAACTTTTCATATTGGAAGACCACATTAATTTAGCTGTAATCAAATAAGGCCACATTCAAGAAACTTCAATTAGATATACTTAAAAATATACATTATTTTGTAAAAATCTAACTACTATGTACTTAATAATTTCAAAAAATGAAAACTATTTGTTAATTTTAAAGTTAACTAACCTTTTAATGACTTTGTTATATCTGCTTTTTGTTGGAAAGCATTTGAATATTTGGTTGCAACATGGAGATCTGCAGTTTCAGTTGATCCTCTAAATGGATATCAGTCATTTGTGACCTTACAGGTGTCTTGATTTGGGTTAGTAGGAAAATGTAGATTCACAGCAATAAATGGTTGAAAAGCAAGAAAGCATTTTTTGGTCATGTTGCTGAAGCCATGGGTATTCTACTGTATTTTTTCATATTTCACTTGGATCTTAGCATCAAAAAATGACTTTAAAATGTCATCTGCTGAGAGCTCAATTTCATCTGTAGTTCTTTAGGTGCTGTGGTGATATCAACTAGGTGAGGCTGAAATGCTAATTTGAGTGTAGTGTCATGATTCCCAAAGTCAGTGAACTTTTCATTGTATTCCCCAATTAATAGGTCTACAACAGCTACGTATTCATCAAATGATGTGCTTATATCATCCTGCTCATCAATGACCTCTGCTAACTGGAGAAAATGTTCATTCACAATTTCCTTTTGAAGAATAAGTGTTTAGAAAGAAGATAGCTTTTTTTGAAATGCTTGGATTTTTTGGCCACATATCATATATAGACATAGTTTTACCTTGCAAAGAAATATTAATTGTTTTGATTTGACACAGAAATGCTATATTCCTATAGAAATCTTCTTTCAATAATTCACATTGCTGATTCTGTTCTTCATAAATCTCTGTGAGAACTATCTGTTCTCACAGAGATAAAATTTTGGCTAGAACCTATCCCTGCAATAGCCAACACATTAGAATGATATGGCAAATCCACACTGAATACCTCATCGTTCAACTGTATCATATTATGAAACCGATGATTCTGTGTTGCATTTGTGTGAATATAGCTAATAATTGGCCAGGTAACCCACCTACATGCTCCAATAACAACTTGTAACTTGTTGCAAAGTGTCACTTAAATTAGTAGCATTAGTACAGAGATTTTGCTGATGCATGATACAATGAAAAGAAATTAGAGCATCTGGGTCTGTTAACCTTTTTTTATTTGTGCAATAAAGCTTTCATGTTTTCCTGTCATGGAAGGTGCACTGTCTGTACATATACTCACTAAATTTACCAAATTCAGTCTGACTTCACAGCATCTATCTTGAAAGTTGTCAAAGATATTTATTCCCCATGGGCAAGAGTACCCAAAGTGAGTAACTCTTCATAGCAAAGAAAATTTTCTGTTATGACCTAAATGAAGCATAAATCCTGTGTCAAGTCAGCAGTATCAGTTGATTCGTTCAAAGTGATTGAATAATATTAATATATATTTTCCTTTTGAAGTATTGCACGAAGTTGTTCTCTTAAGTTGAAGGCTGATTTATGCAGCTGATCAGTTATGATTCTCCTTGAAAGAGGCTTTTGTTTGTACTTTGAAACGTTATTGGTGTCTAAGCATCCTACAACTTTGACAATGCATTCTTTCGCAATTTCTACATCACTGAATGGTTTCCCTTTTTTCCCTGAGTATATAAAGTACTTTATAATTATTTTAGTGGCATTATTTCCAGGTCTTATTGCTGCCTGAAAGAATTTTCTTTCCTTTTCATCTTTTAATTTATGCAGTAAAACCTTTCACACCTCTCCCTCTAATTTAAAATATTTGTGGTCCTTATGAGTGTTATAATGCTGATGATCACTGAATTTCTTTAATGTTGATATTGCAGTATCAGAAAGCAAGCAAATCATCTTATCTTTAGCAGAAACCAGATAATATTGCCATTTCCTATCTTCATTGAAAAATATGTTTTCTTCCTTCAGAGTTCTCTTGGTCTTATTTGACATGATGGGCTGTTAAGCAGGCAGAATTAAAAAATACTATTGAGCTATGCAATTATTTACAAATTCCATTTCAGACAGAAACACAGTGCACCGTTGTCAAAAGCTGACAATAGATTGGCATACTCAACCCCCAGAAACTCTCACCAATTACCCTTGTGCAGTAGTGGCACCAGTCAGGCAGGGGAAGTTAGAACTAAATCATGAACATAGCAGCTGTCAATTTAGCCCTTATGGCTTAAAAATGTTCTAAGCATGTTCAATCTGGGATGATTATTTTGTGGAAACTTATTTTATTCTTTTGGTATTTTAAATTCATTCATTTTAAAAATAAGGTAAAATGTAAAAAATGAACAAAAATGTATGAATAAAAAGAAAATGATTTGATCTGTCAAATTTGGATTCATTCAAAAGGCTGTACTTTAGGACCTACAAGGCCACATGTGGCCTTAAGGTGCAGGTTCCCCAGCTCTGTTCAAGAGCTAACAAGAATTTGGACTGACTATGAGAGAGGGAGGAGTTAGAGATGATTCCCAAACTTCTGATTTGGGCGATAATGAGGATGGACGGTGATGCTGTTGACTGAGGGGAATGGAGGAACAAGAGAAGGCACAACTGGAGGGTTTTACAGAATTAGCTTCTGTCCTGGAATGACAGCCTGACCTGGTGTTCTCTATGTCCCAACAGTGCCCAGCCTGATGTGATCTACTGTTGAAGCCTCACGTGATTTATGGCTAGGGATGGACAATGACTTGTCCTCTCTTTCGACTAGATGTTGTCCCAGGATGGAGGTTGATGTGAGGATAAAGATATTTTTCAAAATGGTCTTAGTGCAAAGCAATATGCAGTAATGAATAGTTAACAAGGGAGGAAAGAGTTCTGATTAATAATACTAAAGTGGAAAATGCAAAAAATAGAAATAAGTTTCTTATAAAGTTATTGTTATCACCTACTGTGGAATGTAGCACTTGCAATATTAACCACTAGTTATCCCCTAAAAGATCTTGGGCATTCAAAAATGTGCCCTGAAAATGCATTTTCAGCCAGTTTTCTGGCTTTCCTTTAATCTGTTTATTTCTTTTTTTATGCTATCTGCTATGTTAGCATTCTAGAAAAACTTAGGTTTTAAACTGCCAACATTGGAAATGAAATGATTTCTTTCCTAAAATATTAATAGTACCTATCCCTCTAGAATATATTGTTCCCTATTGAATCTGGTTCTGGGATTGTTTATGATGGCTGATCTTTGAGGCAATCAAATATATAAAATTGATGAATGATGAGAATTTTGGTAGTTAACTGATTACCATTTTCTTCTGAATCTTTTTCCTCCCTTTCCTATTACAATCCATTCTCTGCCCATCTTGCCAGCCAAAAGGTGTCCTGTTTGGATCTGTTATACTATAATTTTTTTTTTACTGTTTTGGAAATAACATTATATCACATTTGGAACATATTGGAGAAGTCTATAATGTGTAACACATTAGTGTAGAAGGATATTGTCCTTCTTGTGCAGAGATGACTTTTAGTGCTTATGAGGACTTTGTGGTCTTTAAGCTATATAAAACAATAGGGTCATGACTTGATATTGCTGAACAGTTCTCCTGATGCTGTGAGGGTAGAAAAAGAATGCTCTCAGCACTTTTTTCAGTGTGACATGATTACAAACGACTCCTCACAAAGTCTTGAAAGCATAAGCATGCCCTCAGGCTTGCCCTCCTACAGACATACTTGGTAGCATTCACTAGACTACCAAAGTCTAACATGCTCTTACATTAATCCATATGGTGATTTTTCTGATTATCATGATGGATATCAGAAGAGATATTTTATTTTTTGATTATTATGACATGTGCACAAAATTTAAGGTAATGACAACAAAGATAGTTGATATAGATGGCTAACTTCTGGCTAATTATCAAGGTAATCTTAGAATTATTTAGTAAAGTCTGGCTAAAGGCTGAATCTCATGAAGAATAGACAATATATTGGTTCATGAATTGATTTGAAAGACTTGTTATTTCCATACTTGAATGCAAATAACACCAGCTATTTAATAGTCCTAACTTGGTAACTACTAAATACTTTTTAAAGAATCTATTAAGTAAGAGAAATCTTTCTTCATTATTATTATTTAGTTCTTTAGTCTCAAAGTGGCTTGCTAAGGTATTGCCTTTACAAAGTGCTATCTTCTAGGATCTTTGGACTTAGATGTTTGCCATGCACCTCAGAGCTAGAAAATCCATTTCTGCTTTGATCTGAGCCACACCACTGTTTTTGCAATTAATTACTTTGGTCTAAGGTTTAGTCCTTAGGCCTGCTGTAGGTTGCATCTGATCTTAGGCTTTTTCATGGTTAAGATAACTTGTGTGGTAAAATCTTTTTATGGGGAGTGAGTTCTCAGATCTGCCTTTTTCTGATTCCTTCAGACATCTATATGTAAATGTAATCTGTTACCACCAGACTTTACCACACACTCTTGTACTCACCTTGAATTGTTTGTGTGTTCAAACCCTATGCTAGTCTTTGTAAGGAATCCAAGTTCCCCGCCAGCTTCCACGTCTGTATTAACCAGGCATCTTGGGGAAAGGATGCCATCTGCTTTGTACACAGAATCTATCAGCCTTTCAATCACGCTGATGTTTCAGCGCCTTAAAGGCCATCTCCCAGCACCTGTGGCCCTCGTTCACTCTTTACCCTTTTAGATTCTGGCCTATTGGAAAATATAAGTGCTGGATCATAAGCCAATATACTAATAGTCTCTACCTCCCTAATCCTCCATGGCTTGGATAAGTATAACATTATAAGGATTGCACGACAAGTCAATGTTTATGTTCTGTTAATATTTATTTAACATAATTGGTGCTTATCAAAGGGCAGGTTGGGAAATGTAGATTTTAAAAATATAACTGCCTACTTAATATTTTTCTTAAAAGTAAAAGAAAATGAGAACATGTGGAACCTATAACAAACTTTTATTCAACTTTTCCTGGCATTTTGATAAAGTTTCATTTAACTCTGACAGGTTCAGGAAATAATAAAATATTAAATCTACAGACTTTAAATATCTTATTATGACTGTGCTTAAAGAACTTGCTTTAAGCATCTTAAATTTTCCTTAAGCAATTCAACAAAATAAACACCCTAAACTAACCAAGTGTAAGCAGTCACCAGCAGGATGCCCCCACCCCCCCACAGCCTGATAACTGTCTCTTGGGGCCATGACCCAAGGGAATGAAGATGAATTTTGATTTTTATAATTCTTTAAAGTTCTAAATTTAAGAGTTAAATAGAATCCTATATACTCTTTGCTAAGAATGTTCACCTTTAATTTTTAGACTTTTGAACACTTTATTACTAGAGTAGTTTATTTTTGTCAATGGTTCGTTACTATACTGTTTTCAAAATACTGAATATCTAGGGACTCTTTTAGTGATAAACCTCAATTTCCAGGGGGTCATGTAGTATTTCTTTGTAGTATTGTAATGTTGGATCTTAACATATAAATCTTGCATTCAGCCAAATCATTTTAAGCTTGGCTAAATCTTTGTTTCTACTTTAGGTCTGAATAATGATACATGAACAGTTAAAGTCTTCATTTATTTCTAGTTCAGAGTGGCTTTAGATATTGAATGAACTTTGTGCTGTATGTATCTCTTGGATGAAATGAGACAGGCTGGAGTGGGGTACAGGACTTAGAGTCAGACACCTGGATGAGAATCTGGCTCTTCCATGTGTACTTTACCACTTTGCACCACTTTTCATGTCTATATGAGAAAGCCAACAATATCCCTCTCGCTGGGCTGTTGTGAGAATTAGAAGAGACACTATATGTGAGGTCCTTTGCAAATGGTCCTTTATGATGGTCTTGAAATATGAGAATATATTTTTTTCATGTAAGCATATATGAATAAATACGAGACAATACATGTTGACTGTTAGATGTACCCTCATGTTTATTTTCCCTTTTTTCCCTTTACTTTTAAAAAACTTATTTATTCTCTCTATTCCATTATAAAGGAATATATGTATTATTAGGTTATTAAGTATAGAATGTCCAATTTCCTTAAATACTAAGTTTGACAATTAATATCTCTGACATTTCACTTTGACACTTCTTGTTTTGTTTTTGTGAAGGTACATCCTCATTCTTTCGAATGCATGTTTTGGATTGTGATTATCTTTCAAATTTTTTTAAGAGCAAGTTTTGTGAAACCATGAGGAAGTCAAAAATTTGTATTATTTTTGAATATGAGTTCTGTTGTGGAACCAGTGCAGCACAGGCAGCTTGAAATATTAACGAAGTGTTTTGGAAGGATGTGGCCAATAAACAGCATGTTGATGGTTTGAGAAATTCCATTCTGATGATTTTAATCTTGAAAATGACTCACGTGATAACCTGAGACCAAGGTAAATGATGACGAACCTGTGTGTGCATTAGCTGTAAGGCTTGACATTACTATTTCAGCGATATTGTACCATTTGAAACAAATGAGCAGGATAAAGAAATTGGATAGATGGGTTCTGCATGAATTAAACAAGTCTCAGAAGAGAAATCGTCTCAAAGCTTGCCTTTCTTTGCTGTCATGACATAAAGGCAAATCATTTCTACACTGTATTGTTACGTGTGATGAAAATTGGATTTTTTTTGACAATCACAAGCATTCAGTACAATGATTGGATAAAGGTGAAGTGCC
The DNA here is from genome assembly GCA_008086735.1 of Cheirogaleus medius. NCBI lineage: Eukaryota > Metazoa > Chordata > Mammalia > Primates > Cheirogaleidae > Cheirogaleus > Cheirogaleus medius. The sequence goes on from VBSM01003176.1 coordinate 29,936,983, forward strand.
AAAACACAGTCCAAAACCAAATACTCATCAAAAAAAGCTAATGGTGTCTGTTTGGTGGTCCAGTGCTGGTTTTATCCACTACAGCTCCATGAGACCTGGTCAATCAATTACAGTGGATGTCTACTGCAACCAGTTGGACGAAATGATGAGGATGCTTGCGATTAAGCATCTGAGATTGGTCAAAAGAGACAGGCCAATCCTTTTGCAAAACAGTGCTTGATCTCATGTCGCACAAACAACACTGCTCAAACTACAGAGGCTGGATTTGGAAACTCCCTGTCATCCACAGTATTCACCAGACCTTGCACCAACTGACTACCACTTCTTCCAGGCTTTGAACCACTTCTTTTTTTTTGAGACAGAGTCTCACTCTGTTGCCGGGCTAGAGTTCTATGGCATCAGCTTAACTCACAACAACCTCAAAGTCCTGGGCTCAAGCCATTCGTCTGCCTCAGCCTCCCAAGCAGCTGGACTACAGGCATGTGCCACCATGCCTGGCTAATTTTTTCTATATATTTTTAGTTGTCCAGCTAATTTCTTTCTATTTTTTTTTAGTAGAGATGATGTCTCGCTCTTGCTCAGGCTGGCTTTGAACTCCTGAGCTCAAATGATCCTCCCACCTCAGCCTCCCAGAGTGCTAGGATTACAGACGTGAGCCACAGCACCCGTCCTGGACTACTTCTTGTAAGAAAATACTCAATTCTCAACAAGCTGTGGAAAATACCTTTTATGATTTCATCACCACTTGCTCTCCAGGCTTCTTTGCTGCTAGTGTAAGCAACCTACTGTTAAGATGGCAAAACTGTGTCAGTGAGTTAGGCACATACTTTGATTAATTATATAGCTTCTTGCTTGAGATATAATGAACTAAACTTTTGATGTGAAATCGGACATTTCATATTTAATGACCTCATACATTGAAGTTCCTGGTAGCTTGGGTCTTTTAAACGATAGTCCACTTCAGAATGTAGTCCTGAAGAATAATAAGCAGCTGATTTAATTTATTCATGGCTACAGAATTTTTCTTTTTTCCCTAACTATGTATTCGTCCTTAAATCATACATTTAGATCATAATCAGGTATTTTATTTTGTTGGCTCTTAACACAGTGAAATATATTCTGGTTTTCAGATCCTTTTTCCTGCTTTTTGCAACATCTTCTTTCTTCATGTATGAATCTTTCACTCAGGGTGGCTGGCTTGTGCTATATCCAACACCTTCCACTCTTTATACTGCTTATGCCTTTGCTCACACCATCCACCCACTTGCAGTTCCTTTCTACTCTTGGAGGTATAGTCATGTGCTGCTGCATATTGATGTTTTGGTGGTCTCCTAAGGTGATAATACCATATTTTCGCTGTACCTTTTCTATATTTAGATATGTTGAGATACACAAATACTTACTGTTATGTTACAGTTGCCTATAGTATTCAGTACAACAACATACTGTACAGGTTTGTAGCCTAGGAGCAATGGGCTATACCATATAGCCTAGGGGTGTGTTAGGCTATTCCATTTAGGTTTGTGTAAGTACACTCTTAGATGTTCACACAATGAAAAAATTGCCTAACAACATGTTTCTCATAACCTATCCCTATTATTAAGCGACACATGACTATTCTTTCATATTATTTAGGTGTGGTTTAAGCCTAATCTCTTCCATGATGTCTTTTCAGACTACTATAGCCAGAGTGATGATTCCGATTTTTACATTCTTATGTAGTTGTTATATGTAATATTCATCTTTTAATTAGTTGAGAAGTGAGGAAGGCTTTTTTTCTAGAAGCCTCTAAGAAACCTTTTCTTGTGTGTCGTTTGCCCAAATGGACTTAGGTTTACTCATTACTGAAGCACTAGTTGGTCTTGAGGAAGGTATTACTATGATTGTTGGTTTATATTAAACAGAGCTTAACTCTGCAGTTGGGGTGGAATCAATTTAGACGAGTAAACTGCATTGTGTACACAATTTTTTTCCCTAGAAAACATCCATGTAAATTTTTAGGGAATACAAAAGCTTCAGAAATATTTTCAAAAATCTAAGTAATTTCTTTCTTTATTCATTTTTCATGTATTTATTCATTTTTAAGTCATTTTCTGTCATTAACAGACTCATAGGCTACTGGAGGAGTCAGATAAATAATTTTTAGCAAAGTATCGTAAGTACTATAATACAGTATAAGCAAGATGCTAAGGAAATATCAGTTTCTTTCTATTTGTTCTACCACATATCAAGGCTAGTTTCCTATTCTTGCCCTCTGTTCTTTGGACCTCCCTCTGCCCAAATGCCCAAATTTTCCATAGCAATAAAAGAAGTGTAGCACAAAATTATTGATTGCAATTGAAGAGACCTTTTTCTTGGTTCACTGTATAAAATGGACTGTGATAGCATCACAAATGATTGCATTTTATTATGGTATTAAAAAAAGATCAGTGCTATTCTAGAGGAGGTCCACCTTAAAAGCAATAAGAATTGATCTGAATTTTTCCATATACTTTTTTCACTATACTCTTTTTTTTTGAGACATGGTTTTGCTCTGTTGCTGGGGCTAGAATATAGTGGCATCATCATAGCTCACTGCAACCTCAAACTTCTGGACTCCTGAGATCCTCCTGCCTCAGCCTCCTGAGTAGCTTGGACTACAGTTGTGGGCTACCATATCTGGCTAATTTTTCTATTTTTTGTAGAGATGGGGTCTCACTATGCTCAGGCTGGTCTTAAACTCCTGGCTTCAAGCAGTCCTCCTGCTTTGGCCTTCCAAAGTGCTAGGGTTATAGGTGTGAGGTGCTATGTCTGGCCTGCCACTATGCTTTTAAAATACTTCCCCTCAGTTTACTTTGAATAACTTCTACTTCTTCTATTTAATGTGTATGGATTTGACATATTATATGACAAAATTTAAATGAGAAATTAAAAAATATCATTAAGAATGTAGATTTTTAAATAAAACAATCATGACTTAATAGTCAAACAAAAAATAAAATATATTCCAAACTTAATTTAAATTACTTGTTACTAGATACTGTTTTCAATTATATTTTACGGGTCTCCATCTTTTGTTGAGAAATATCTAGAGGAATATTTTATCTTTTTAATCTTAGTAGAGAAATATTATTAAAATGGACACTGAAAACATATTAATAGTTCTTAAACTAGGGTTAACTGACAGATTGTTTAGAAGTTGGGAACTTACATATGGAAGGAGGAGAAGAGCTAGCCTTTTCCTAGAATATGAATATAGGGCAAATGGGAATTACTTCAATTTATTGCACTTTTTCTTTTATTACCCTGCACTAGAATAGCTTTCTAACTGATCTTCTGTTCCCATCATCTTATCCACTGTAATCAATCCTACATTCATCTGACAGCTATCTTTCTAAAATACAAATTAAAAAATTTAAGATACGACACCGTCCAATCAATTTTAGGAATGATATATTAATTGAATCTTGCTTTGCCCACATTTTACCTGTTTTACCACCTTGTAGCCTGTTCTCCATCTAGTATCTGATTATCTTCTCAGTTGCCATATATCAACCATATGCAGTTCTACCAGTTTTCAAGACATCTCATGCTTTGTCATGTCTGTATGCCTCTGCACATGCTGTTTTTCTGACCTGGACTGCTGTTTTCTTCCTGTATTCTGGAGAAGCCCTAATTTTCTCCCAAGAGTCACTTTTCAGAAGCTATCCATGACTTTTCTTGTCAGTTGTGATTGTTTCTGATACACAGTTGTGTATAACTGGTACACATAGCCTAGTTAGTAATTATTATATTGTTTGCTGTTTCTTCCCTCTGAATCTATTTCCTAACTAGAGTAAAAACTCCTATAGTTGATTTTACGTATGTAACTCCAGTGTTCGGCACAGTGTCAGGTACATAGACACATTAAGTATTTGTCGAATATTAAGAAAGCTAACTTTAGATTGAAAATGACATTTTGAGTGTGTGGTATTTGGTTTTCTTTATAATTATGATACCATAAAACTTAAGTTTAACTTCTTTAAATGGATAAGAGAAGATAAAAATTGTCATACTTAATTTTTTCAGTAGTGTTTAGTTTTGTGCCAGCTAGTGCTATTATCTCTTAGCTGTATACTTGCCTTTCTATACTCCACTGCAGAGATAGAAAACCTGTGAGCCATGTATGCCAGACTCCATTACTAGCAAGTTTTCTGTTATGTACAGCCAAAGCAAGTCAATAGTAAAAGATTGGAAGTTGGGAGGAAAGAAGCGGTTATTTATTTCCCCTTATTGGATGGTGTACTTCAGCATGCAGTAGAGGATGACTGAGGGTAACCAGAGGTGGCTGCAAGTTCCAATAGCATTGTTGTTGGCTTCTTAAACATCAGTAGCAGTACTCCTGCTGCTGGGCAGTACATACTTTATTGAGCAATAACAGAGCAGTCCCAGTGGTACCCGTTAGCGGTGCTTCCAAAAGCTCATTGGTAGTCTCAGGCTTGTGGGCCCCAGCCTAGTGTGGTAGCCCCCGGCCTTTGGTTTGCAACCTTGTTTTTGTTTTGTGCTTCCAAGTATGCCCCCATCTCCTGTTTGCTTTTCTAACCCCTTCAACAACTGTATAATCAATTTCCTGCATTAAATTTCCAATACTGGAAATACCTATAGTAGTTTCTGCTTTCATTAATGGACAATAACCAGGAGTGGTTTTAGGAAACAGAACTTCAAAGCTGAGAATTTGAGATTGTTTATATCACCTTATTGGAACTGAACACAGTAGGATCTCATTCCAACGGAAAATTTCCATTGTATGCAGGGGCAGCTTAGTGATGTAACTATGAACTTTCATACCAGAAATGAAGTGCTTATTAAAGTCAAAGCTTTGGGAAATCAAGTGAAAGTGGTAATTGACTGTTATTATGGTGGGAATAATGACTTCTAGGACCCTCGGCTGTCTTGGATGTTTTTGAATATACTAGAAATTTTACAGAAAGGAAATTATGAGCCCAGGGCTTTAAACTCTCAGTTCAAGGATGGTCAGAGAAACAGAGATCCATGATGGTCCCCCAAGATTGTCTTAGCTTTTATCATTGCAGTAATGATGCAGCTGAAAATAAGAAATAAAATTCAACCCTGAGAATTATTGAATCACAGTACAATTTGAATTCACAGCTTCCCAAGCTTTCTTATATGAGAGATAAGAATTGAATGGTAGACATAGGATCATGAGAATTGAAATGAATATACTTATGTGATCTCATCTGAATCTGAGACTTTGAACCTCAGTTTCTTATACTTTACCGTCAGGGTTATGTAAAAATCTGTTCTCTACCATCATCTAGTACATATTAAAGTTAATTTTAAAATGGTTAAGTGAGGATAAGAAATGTCATACATTTTCCACTATCAGTGTAAAATTTTAAATCAGAGAATGTTTCTTAGAACTAATAAAGGGTAGTAGAGGAAAGTGTTAATTAGTGCTTAAAGCATTTATTTGATTGGCTTCATCTAGGATGATTGTTCTTTCAGAATTGAAAATAAACCAAAGCAAAAACAAAACTTTAATACAAAAATTGGTTTTAAAGTTTAGAGTTTCTTATCTCCCTACCTTTTCCCTCATCTTATTTGCTAAATTTAAAAATTAGAGATTCTTAATACTTTTTGTGCCGACCCCTTGACAATGCAGAGAGTCAGTCTTTGAATGTTTATAAATGCACAAACTTTATGCATAGGATTATGAAGGAAATAAATTGAAATAGAGCCATCAAAATATATTAAAATCTCTAATATATGAATAGCAATAGTAAGAGGATGCAACATTACTTCTAATAGGTATGTTAATTTTGGAATTAGTGGTTGAGTGTAACAATGTTTCAAAATGTCTATTATTTCTATTGGTCACGAATACTGCTAATACGACTATAATTTGTCTGCATTCTTAATGGAGGGAAATTTAAAATTTTAGTTAAATGTTAGTGAATATAAACATATGAACTCTTTTACATACAAATACATGGGCCATTTCTTCTGAATTCTATCTGTTGAATTCTTTGGTGTGGGAAAGGTTCATGAACACCACTTAATGAATCTCTGGTCTAAATTGATTTATATAACACAATTACATTGAAAATGAATATTTATTTTCTTTTGAGTATTTTTGCTTAACTACATATTTTACACCAATATTTTATTTACTATATGGGGAAAAAAAACCCTCTAACATAATGGAAGGAAGAGACTAAGTCTACACAAATAAGTATTAACTCTTTGATCAATGAGATACCTCATAGTAAATTAACTTCTAATATACTAAATGGTGCCATGTGGATCTTTGGGAGCAAAATCATTTTGAGTATACACTCTATTTTCTTCCATTTTGTCAACTGGTTCAAGTTCATTTACTTGTAATGCTCAACTAGACTGGCCACATAGCATTTTAAAATTTTTGTTTATTTCCAAAAGATTGACTTTCTACAATAATCTTCCCTAATTGCTTGGTACAAAATTCTTACTAGGGTATTTACAAATGTATTATTTGTTGTACATTTGTCAACCCGCTCAAATAAAAGTGCAAATAAAGAAAAAGAAAACAATTGTATTTTGGCCACTACAGCTATGGAATAATTTCTGTACTTTTATCCTTCCTTCTCTCCAATCTCAACCCAAATTATGACAATTTCTCAAGCATTTGAAAAATTATTGTGTTTGTCAGATTATTTGCAGGTGGGGCTGTGTACTTTAGTCTACAAATCAGTGGTTAATTTAATGATGTCCTAGTTTATATTAAGCAAAATGAAACCTAACAAGCTAAGCTGAAAAATGATTCCTGTTTTAACCAGTATCTTCACACAGCTGTTTAAATACCATATTGTACTTTTTTTCCCCCTTTCCTTATTTAGGATGGCACATGGTACTTGTGTAATCTTTGCTTATTTTAAGCTGGCATAAAAGAATGGTTCTCAGCAAATTGGAGGCAATTTGCAAAGCTGAAGGATAGTCTTATGAATTCAGGCCAAGTTAAATTATTATTGAAGAATACATTTTTTCTCCCCAAAATTTCTCCTGAGATTCTTTTCTTTATAATGTTATATTTCGAAGTTTATGACAAAGGTACTTTTTTTCATTTGGTCCATGCAATTTTCTTTCTTTTGTATGATGATACCATTAAAGTAAGATTGGCCAGGAAATGTCAGATGTTTTAAAATTGCAGTAGTTCACCCTCTGTGTTATCAATTTTATAATATTTTTCTGCCTAGAAATGTTTTGTTCTCCATATACAAATGAACAGGCTGACTCAAAGCATATAACACTAAGATGGAAAGTTTAAGCAATTTTTTTGTAACTGCTTTTTTTTCGCTATTGTCACATCCCCACCGCCTGCTTCCTCGACCCCGAGACTCATACCTCGCCAATAAGACTCAAAGTTTCCTCTTGTTTTGTATTTGCATCAATGTACCAAATGCAACTTTATCTTGAGATTCCGTTGTTTTGTTTGCCCTTAAACGTTCATTTAACTTTCATATTTTCATGAATGTACTGTAATATTTTCAGAAGGTAACATTTTGTCACAATACATCTGTGAAGTAGGACACTGCCATATGTAGACATTACATCTACTTTTTAGCATGGAACTTTTTCCTCTATATTGGCTGATATAAACAAATAATCTTGTAGGCAAGGAATACAATTGAGATTGGAAAAATAAGGGATAGAGGTACAGGAGCATAGATATTACTTAAGATACTGAGTTGAATTACACCAATGTGTAATTGTTCTACTTTCTGAAGAAACTTAGTCTGCATCTCTATTTCCTAAAATGTGTAGTGTTCCTTAAAATATTCAATTATATTCTATATATTTACTCCAGTTCTCTTAATATCAGGCCAATTTTATTGATTTTTACTGTTTTGTATTTGATAGAACTGTTATTTTTTTCTTATTGCTAGACACAGTGAAACAGTGTTCCATAAACTATTATACCAATAGAAATTATATTGCTATGGCCATTTCTAATGAAGTTAGAAATACAGTCAGAACATATAGAAAATAGTTCCAAGTTAAAAAAAAATCCTGTTAAAGAATAAAAGCAAGCTGTGTAAATTATGAATATGGTAAAACTTATGGGGAACTTAGTGACTTGAAAATTACTTTCTTGAATTAATAAATAATATTATAGGTCTAATTACATTTTATAATGGTACATTAAGTTTTTATACAAAGTAAACATTATATATTGTATATAGCATGCATAATTTTGGGAAGTGAGTATTACTCTGGAACCTGCTATAAGGTAGATAATCTTAGTGTTTTTGCTTGGTTGTATTTTATAATAGAATATGGCATATAAAAACATGTTTAGTGCAGACATCAGGACTAAAATATCTAAATGTGAAACTAAAGAAATGGAACCAAAAATCAAAACTTAGTGACTTGACATTATTGGTAAATGCTATTAAAATAACAATAACAAAATAAATAGTAACGTTTATATAACATTAGCCAAATATCACTTTTTAGTCTCTTATTTCAAGTGCCATTTTAAAGCAAATGTTCAACAAAATTAAAATCCTTAAATTGTGAAGTATATTGATAAAATAATTTTTAGGGTTAAAAAACAAGTTACTAAGTTTTGTAACATAATTTAAGATTATGAGTATATTCTTATTTTCTTTTTTGAGTTTTCTATCTTATTTATATGGAAAATAGACTGATGTGATAAACTAAGAACTAAAAATTTATTTAGAAAATAGTTCTTACAATTAACCAGTTCTTTAAACATCAGAGCAGCTCTTTTAATAATATGAGAGATCAGTTCCATAAGCATAAATGTAAAAAGTATAATGTTAATGTGTACTGACAGTCCATATAATTCTCCCAATCCCATTTTGCTGACAGTAGTGGGCTCTAAATCCTGGTAATAACTTTATGTCCCCTGCTTCATCCCAGGAGATAAAAGTCAGAAAACAATCACCAATTGAAAGTGTCCCTGAAGATTGGTTATGCCACATTATTTTATCGGGAGAGCTTATTATTATCATGGCATCCTAGTCGATAACTTTTCTGGATTAAAAAATTACACACACACATATTACAGTGATCATCAGTGTGATTCCATATGTAAAAATGAAGTCATTTAAATATTTTTGAAAATTTGCTGACATAAAGATTGGATAAATAAGGACAGGTCTATGCTAGAATTTTTAAAAAATGAACTTAATTTTTTAGAGCAATTTTAGGTCCACAGCAAAATTGAATGGAAGATACAGAAATTTTCCATTTACCCCATGTCCCTACACATGCACAGCCTGCCCCATTATCAATATTCACAGCAGAGTGGTACGTTTGTTACTATTGATGCGTTGACAATGACACATCATTGTCTCCCAAAGTCCATAGTTTATGTTAGGTTTCATTCTTGGTGTTGTACATTCTGTGGGTTTGGACAAGTTTATAATGACATGTATCTATCATTATGGTGAATAGAGTAGTTTTACTGATCTAAAAATCTTCTGTGGATTTTTAAATATTTTTATTAAAATTGTATATGTGCACTGTTGAAAATATAGAAATATAGACTAGAATGAAGAAGAAAATGAAAAGATGGCCATTACACACATTTGATCTAACTCAGTTTCATTTAAACAAAGATACTAAAATGATCTCTGTGAATTTGAGATATCTTACTTTACAGTTCATGATATTTAGAGATCTATTATATATGTGGCTGAAATTTGTGATGGTTTTTCTAGAAGGTATCTACCGTCCTCTTCTCTGTCCTACTTTTTCTTCCACCACTTTATTTCAAAAGCTGCTTCACCTCATTATCAGCCACTTTTTGTGTCAAACACTGCATATAGAGCAACAGAAGGGAAACCTCATCCAGAATAGTGATAGTCTCATAGGGAAGCTGTTGGTTTGAGTACCAAATTCTAGGATCTGGTTATTGGCTTTGCAGGTTCTGAAAGCTGATTCTTCAGTATTTAAAAATTTATTAGTCTTGGATAGATTTACCAAACAAATTCATAAACATTATTATATAGTTTTACTGATATATAAATAAGAGTGCTAATTTATTAATTTGCCATTGCAGTTTAGCCCCAAGGAAATGAATTTCGTTTTAAAGTCCTGAAGCCAGCTGATCCCATTGAGCTTCATACTGCTGTCACTCTAGGTTGCTGCCAATTCTTTTCCAATAATCTGGCCCTCTCTTCTGTTCAATTCATACTCTTCTCTTCTACCCAACTTCATACTCTACCAAACCCTTGCAGCCCTCTAGAAACCCCATTTTATAGCAAATTGAAAGAAAACAACTTCCCCCATCAAATAAAACAAGAAAAACATTTTTTCTATATTCTTATATTCTTATGCCGGAGCCAGCCGGCGACGTGCGGCACCTAGAGTTTGGGGGTGAGGAT
>VBSM01003176.1:29947452-29968627 GCA_008086735.1 Cheirogaleus medius
CAGTGCTACGTCATGAGGACCTCAGTGTTCTGGGCAGCAGCCGTACCCCTACTCGCCCCGTGTCCGGGACAGCTTCCGACATTCTTATAGTTGTCAAAGAGTTCCATTATTCTATTTCCAGTCGTCAGCTAAAACCTGGAATCTAGATACATTTTCCTCAACAGAGGACCTTGTCTTTTAGATAGTCATACTTCCAAGTTCTTATTTCTGGGGCTTTCCTTTGATAAATGTCAGGTCATTTTTTGAGTGCATTAGTTTTTTTTGTTTATTTGGTTTTTGAGGAAAATAGGAAAGGTCATATTTAAACTTTCTTACATATCTCTTCTAATTATACTTTTTAAAGCAATGTGTAGGTCATCCTGATTTTGGAAACTGATGTTGAGATAGTTTAATCTTCTCTTTCTAAGCACTCTCGTGTGTGCAACTCTCCCTCCCTCCCTACCCCTCTCTTTCTCTCTCTCTCTCTCTCTATATATATATATGAGAGAGAGAGAGAGAGAGAGATAGATATATACACACACTTGCACACACACATGCACACACTGGTTCACAATATTTCTACAAATGGTTGGACAATACATTTTGACTCTCCTCAATTCATTCTAAGGTTGTTAATTTCATTCCCATTTGGGGCACAATATTTACTATTGTTCTCTTTCTCCACCATATCACCGTTAGTGTATTTTTGCTTTGGAAAAAGCTATCTCTATAAATGCTGTGGCATTTATTTTCTGTAGAAGCTTTGGCTGCAAATTTTATTTGGACATTGATTTCTCATCATATGATAGAAATGGCAAGGTTAGCATTTCAAGAAAGCTTCTCTCTTCTGTTAACAGTACCTTCATCCTCTTATTAGTTTAATTCATGATAATAATCCAGACAAGCTTTGACCATTAAATCCTTTAAGGCAATAGTGTTTCCCAAAGGCCATTCTTCGATTTTGAATAATTAGTTTCTTTAATTCATTTTAGTGTATGAAATTAATAGTATATGGGAATTCATTTTCTTTCTAATGTAATAAACTTTCCATTAATGTATGAGATTAACTTTTATTTTTTTTCCTTTCCTATAGAACTGATGGTAATAGTATTCAACAGGGTATTTTATTCTGTTCAGACTAAAGTTCTTTTGGGGGGTTTGTGGTTTTAATAGTTGTTCCCTCAACTCTTCCTTCTATCACACATTTTTCTTTTACTGCATAGGAAATGATGAAGTCTCTCCAAAAACCATTTATGAAATCCCTGAAGAACCCTAGTAAAGGTGCTGAGATTGATTTTTGTGTTTCCTTTTTAAAAAAATGCGCAATGAAATTTGTGAGGCCCGTGTCTTTGGGAAGCTTATTATTCAAAAACTGTCAACTCAGTTTTGAAAAATTGCCTTTTTATTGCCATTATTATTTCTGACAAATGGATCAGTTGTGATATTAAGAAACAAGTGAATCAACCTTATTTCTTCACAAATATGATGGGAGTCTCATAGAATAAAATACAGGATGTTCTAATTTTACAGTCATGATCATAGAAATGAAATCCCAAGGTACCTTATAGAGATAAGTAAAAGCGTTGCAGAAATAAATAATCAAGATTGGTTGCTTCCAAACTGTTAGTGCATGTAAGTAAATTAAAAAAATTTGCATTGTGAGACTGAACTTTTTAATTTATTTAGCTAAAGATTTATTGCTCTGATTTTTATGTGGTTTTCTCTTTAAAGAAGGGCTGAGAACTATTCATGCTTTATGAATTGCTAATATTTACTAGTGGATATAATGATGAGATGATTTGTAAGTAATAAACGCTGTTTTAATTTTTCAGATTTTTATAGTTCCCTTAGAGAAAAAAAAATCAAAGCACTTTGAGGATGCTTAGAGCAGAACAAGCAATCAAAGGGAGAAAATGTATACTTAGAAGTGCATTTGGGTTTTTAAACATTTGTGTCCTGGATATCTCTGCAATTTCAGAATTCCAAATGTTATTTGTATAAGGCCATCTTTTGCTTTCTAAAATTTCAAGGATGGGGGCAAAAAAGTCAGTGTAATGAGCTATCTTGAGGCTAGAAGGATCCAATTATGTTTGAGAAGAAAATTTAGTGAATGCTATATTGGGGGCTCAGGTCACTGGAGCCTGGTATAGAGAGCTAGGGATATTGTAACCCCAGTAATTATCTCACAAATGAGTCATACTGAGAACTCTCTCCTTGAAATCTATTCTATGTTGTACCCTTTCCTGATATAGCAGTATTTTTCTTTGGTACTCAAGCTAGAAGTAATCAAATAAAAGAGTCTAGGTAATAAAGATTTTAGTAATTGTCATAATCTCTATTAGAAAAGCCAAAGAGGGGGAAAAGTCATTCTTTATTGCACTATTTTTTTAGTGTGATGACTAATACTCTGCCACTTAGTAGATGTGTGACCTTGGTATGGTTAACCTCTCTGTGCCTCAGTTTCTTTATATATAAAATAAGGGCAGTAAATGGCACCTCCTAGCATTATTGTGAGGATTGAATGGGCCTGTATATACACCTGTACAGACATACACATTGAGAGAGAGAGAGATTGAGATCTTAGATGAGTGCTATGTATAGATGTTAGTTGTTATTGTTATTGGCTTTAGTTATTGTTATTCATGCTAGACTTCATAAATAAGGGCTTATAATTTATTCAGCAAATAATAATTAAGGCTCCATTTTGTGCCAAACACTATTTGAGGTGCTGATCATACAATAATGAATGAGGCAGACAAGGATCCTGTTCATGTGGAACTTACATTTTGGTTTGGGAGGCGAGAGAGACAATTCAACAGTTATTTAATAACAAGTGATAAAAATATCAGGTAATACTAAGTGCTGTATAGAGGATTAAAATAAGGTGATGGGATAGACTGGGTAGTCAAGGACATCTTTTTAAAGAAGGTGACATTTAAGTTGAGAGCTGATGACAAAGAACCAGTCTTGTAAAGATTTGGGGCAGGAGCATTCTAGTGTATAATTTCTAAGATGTGCTCAAACTACAAAAAGGATACTAGTGATGCTAATGGGTAGTAGCCTGGATAGTGTGGGGTGCGACTTGAGAGGCTGGTGGGGATCTGGTCTTGTGGGGCTCTGTAAGCCTGGATAAGGAGTTAGAACATCATTCTCATTGTGGCAGGAGACTTTTTGGAGGGTCTTTTAGCATGAGACTGGCATGACCTCATTTACATTTTAAAAACCATTTTGATTAAGACCAACTATATAGCTACTATATAGCTACCTAAAAGACAATATGGCACTGGTGGAGGAATGGACACGTAGATCGGTGGCATAGGATATGGAACGCAGAAATAGACCCACACAGATACTGCCAATTTAATTTTTGACAAAGGTACAAAAGGAGTTCAATGGAGGAAAGTTAGAGATTTCAACAAATGATGCTGGAGCAATTGGGCATTCAGAGGTAAAATAATGCACCTTGACCTAAATCTCACACTTTTCTACCCCAATTGATTACCCCAAAAATTACCCCAATTGATCATTGACTTAAATGCAAAACATGAAAGTATAAAACTTTTAAGAAAAGAAAGTAGGATAAAATCTTTAGACTCTAGGGCTAGGCAAAGAGTTCTTACACTTGATACCAAAATCATGATCCCCAGAAGGAAAATTTGATAAATTTGATTTCATTTGTTCTGTGAAAGACTCTTATTAAGAGAATGGAAAGATAAGCTGCAGACTTGGAGAAAAAACTTGCAAACCACATATCTGACAAAAAAACTCATGTATCTAGAATATATAAATAACTCTCAAAACTTAACTACAAAAAACCCAAGCAGTCCACCTAGAAAATGGGCAAAAGCCAAGAACAAACATTTTATCAGAGTATGGCAAATAAGCACATGAAAAGATTTTGAACATCATTAGCCATAAGAGAAATGTAAACTAAAATAACTATAAATTATTACTATATGCCTATCGGTATATCTAAAATAATAAAGTAAAAACCATAGTGCTGGTGAGGATGCAAAGAAATTGGATCACTCATATATTGCTGGTGGGAATGTAAAATAGTAGAGCCACTCAGGAAAACAGTATGGCAATTTCTTATACATCTAAACTTGCAATTACCATGTGACCCAGAAATTGTACTTTTGGATATTTATCTTAGAGAGATGAAAACTTATGTTCAAACAAAAACCTGTACATGAATGTTCATACCACCTTTATTGGTAACGAAACTGGACACATCCCAGATGTTCTTCAACTATGATTGGTTAAATAAATTGTGATACACGTACCTGGAACCCTACTCAGCAATTAAAGGGAATGATACGGGAAATAACCTGGCTGACTCTCCAGGGAATTATTTTAAGTCAAAGAAAACCAGTCCCTACAGGTCACATACTGAATGTATACAGTTGTATCACATTCTTGAAATTACAAAATTATGAAACTGTCAGGAGTCAGGACTGTGGTTGGTGATGGGGGAGGAAGGATGTGGTTGTGTCTAGGAAAGGACAACAGGAGGGATCCATGTGGTGATGGACTTGTTTTATGACTTGACTGTGTCCATGTTAATATCCTGCTTGTGATTTTGTATTATAATTTTGCAAGATGTCACCATTGGGAGAGTCCATGTAGTGGATACATGGGATCGTGTTATTTCCTACAATGGCATGGGAGTCTACAGTTATCTCAGAATAAAAAAGTTTAAAGAAAAAAAAAACCTTTATTTGTTATTTTGGCTGATCAGTAGAGAATATATGGCCTCCAACCCTAATAATCTTGATTTAACTGGTGGGATCTGTGTGTTGTGCATTTAGAAAGACCTGCAGGTGATTCTACTGTGCAGACAGGATCGAGGACCTCTGCAAAGCTGGAAACAAATCTGGGCTTTTAAGTTCAGGTTGTTATCTGTTCTGTGTGATGCTTGTTACAGGCCTTTGACTCTGCAAGTCTGTGACCTGATCCCAGAAGACCATTGTCACTTCTTCAACTGAGAACCACTCAACTGCGAATATCTATAGATATCTTAATATTTTCCCTTCATAGTTTAATCTTTACTCTAATGGTTCCCTCCCCTATCCATTCAGCTTTTATTTTAGACACCTGTTGAAATAATTACTGTCCTTGCTTGTAGGTACTGTAATTTTGTCAGCAAGGATGCAGCACTGTTTATTTGTGTTTCCAGGTTGCTATTAGTCCTTTTCTTTTCCTTTCTCTTTAAAATCAGCCCTGGCTGGGCAATAAAATCGCACATGTAAACAGAACACATGCAAGTCTTTTTACATGGTACCTGCAGGATTCTATTTTTTAAAAAACCCTAATGTTTAAATCACCTATAAGATTCCTCTTTTGAGTGCATGTTGCTTATGATCAGAAACCACAGTAAACTGTTACCTCATCAATACATGTAATACTTTATTTTCTACAAGACCTACTTTATGTTTTTTTTTAAGTAGAGAAGCACACATTGCTTTTTCCTCTGCTTCAGCTATAATTTTAGCGAATTATCTGGTAAAACCCCACTAATGCTAGGTTTGTATTTGCTCCTGAAACTGCCACACTCTTGTTTGGTGTTCTAGTGGCCACTGCATTATGTGTTGCATTTTGAAGATTATTTATTGGATGTAGAGCTCACCAGAACACCTAGTGCATAGTAGGCAGTCAGTGATGGTTACTGAATAAAATTAACAGCTATTTAGTGATCACTGCTATGTGCCAGCACTGCTTGGCATTATGGATAGTCCCATATTCATGTAGCTTTCAATTTTGTGATACAATACATAAATGATGACAACTATCCGAGACTTGTTATCATAATATCCTGTTTATGAACATGATGGAAACTCTTTCTCAAATATATTTGGTATTTTTGTGTGTGTGTGTGCCTGCGTGTGTGTTAAATAGTGTACTAGCTTGGTGCCTTTTGTCTTTGCTTTTGTCTCTCATCCTTTTTCTTATGTCTCAGTGTCATAATCATGTACCTATTATTTATGGTTCTGGTAATTCAAGACAAACAGTAAAGTATGTAGGTTGTTCCTTAAAATGTGGTCTAGATAATTTTGCCTCTTGACTGTTCTTTTTCTCCTTTATGACCACAAGTGCACAGAATTTGTTTGCTTCAGGCAGATACTCATCATTGATCAGTATTAGCCCCTCTTTTATTCTAATTCATTACTTTTTTCCATCCTGCCTGCATTTTTCTTCCTCCATTAAGTATTAAGTGTTTAATGCATGTCCTTACAATTTGTTCTTTATCAGCTTATTTAGATACATGTATATTCTTGAAAAAAGATAGTACTGTTTTATTTATTTTTTAAACAAACACTTTTTAGCATTTTTTTAAATTTCAGCATTTTATGGGGATACAAAGGTTAAGATTACATACATTGCCCACACTTTTTAGCATTTTCTTACATCCCAGACACTATTTTAAGCTTTTAGCAACATTAATTTATCGAATCCTCACAACCACCTTGTGGGGCAGGTTTTCTTAACCCTCTTGGCACAGAAAGGGTGAATAACTTGCCCAAGGCTGTGTAACTCACAGGTGTGGAGCCAGGATTTCAACCGGGGTTGTCTGGCTCTAGAGTCCACACCTTTAACCATTATAATAAGCTTCCTCTCCATTAATACCAAGATATTGTGCTATATGTCCTTCTCAGTTCTTTCCCCCTTTTCCATGTTGCCATGTGTACATCAAATTTATGATCTTCAATTGCTACTTAATGTTCTGTTGTGAGCATATACCACGTTTTACAAATATCAACTTTATTGAGTTATAATATACATGCAATAAAATAATCTCATTTTAATTATATAATTTACTGAGTTTGGCAAATGTGTACATCCTTGTAACCAACATTACAATCAATATGTATGTATGTATATATATATATATATATATATATATAACATTCTCTTCACCCAAGGATATACCCTGGTACCCTTCCCAGTCTGTTTAATCCTGGCTCTTAGAAACTACTGATCTTTCTGTCACAGTAGATTAGTTTTTCCTAAACTAAATTTTGTATACATGGAATCACACAGTATGTACTTTTTGAGTGTAGCTTCTTTTGTTATACTTGTTTTCAAGATTCATTCATGGTGTACTAGTTTATTCCATTTTATTGTATAATTTTTCATTGTAGGGATGTACCACAATTTGTTTATTCATTCACCTGTTGATGGATATTTTGGTTATTTACAGATTTCAGCTAGTATGAATAAAGCTGACATGAACATTTGTATATAAGTCATTGTTTTGACATGTATTTTATTCTCTCTTGGATAAATACATAGGAATGGAATTTCTGGGTCTTATGATAAATATGTTTATCTTTATAAAAATCTACCAAAATGTTTTACAAAGTGATTGTGTACTACTCTAACCAGTAATGAATAAGAGTTCAAGTTCTTCCATATTCTTGACAACTCTTGGCATTGTCAGTCTTTTATTTTTAAGGTTTTTATTTTGAAATAATTAAAGAGTTATAGTTGTAAAAATAATCCTGGGAGGTCTTTTGTTTCCTTCACCCAGTTTTCCCCAGTGGCAACATCTTGTATAATTTAACTGTAGCATCAAAACCAGAGAACTGACATGTAAACCCACAGACCTTATTCAGATTTCACTAGTTTGACATGCACATATTTCAATGTACATGTGCATATAGTTCTATGGAATATGTCTCACCTGTGTAGATTCTCCTAACCATCATCATAGTCAAGATACAGAACTTTCCCACTGTCACATGCTTCCCTTTATCATCTCCCGCATCCTTCTTGGCTGCCTTTACATCATCTCCTCCCCCTTTTGTTAAGCCTTGGCAACCACTAATCTGTTCTTCATCTCTATAGTTTTGTCATTTTGAGAATGTTAGATACCTGGAATCACATAAACTATAACCTTTTGAGGTTGGTCTTCGCATTCAGCCTAAGTCCTTTTATATCTATCCAAGGTGTTGTGTCAAATGTATCGATACTTCTAGTTCTTTCCATTTCATTGCTGGGTAGTATGGATGTAGCACCATTTGCTTAAACATTCACTCATTGAAAGATGTTTGGATTGTTTCTAATTTTTGGTTAATACCAAAAAAAAGCTATGACGAACATCTGTATGCATAATTTTGTGTGGACTTATATTCTGATTTCTGCGAGATGAATGTCCAATAGTATGAGTGCTGGGTCATATGTTAAGTGTATGTCATGTTTTGCTTTCAAAATTTTTAAAGAAACTGTCAAATTATTCTCTGGAGTGGCTAGACCAGTTTATATTGCTACCATCATATGTATGGTTTGTCTTGTTTCTCCATATCCTCATCAGCATTTGGTACTGCCATTAATTTTTATTTTAGCCATTCTAATAGTTGTGTAAAAACACCTCATTTTGGTTTCAATTTTCTTTTCCTTAATGAATAATGATGTTGAACATCTTTGCATGTGCTCATTTGCCATCTTTATATCCTCTCTGGTGAAATGTCTGTGTCTAATAGTATCTATTTTTAATCTTAGCCATTGTAGTTGTGTGTGTTGGTATCTCACCATGGTTTTAATTTTCGTTTTTCTGATGCCTTAAGATGTTGAGCATCTTTTTCGAATGCTTATTGATCATCTTCTTTTCAGACTATCTGTTCAGATTTTTTTGTCCATTTTTAAGTTGGTTTATTTTTCTTATGCAGTTATGAGTTCTTTACTTCTGGATATGTTAGTGCTTTTTTATATCCTTTCTAATAAATCCTTGTCTACTCAGAAGTCATGACAAGTTTCTCCTGTTTTCTCCTAGAAGTCTTATATTAATAGTTATAGATTTTACATTGCGTCTAAGATCCATTTAGAATTAATTTTTGTTCATATGCCACTTTATTTATTTATTTATTTTTGAGACAGAGTCTCACTCTGTTGCCCTGGCTAGAGTGCAATGGCATAATAATGGCTCACTGCAACCTCAACCTCCTGGGCTCAAGCCATCCTCCTGCCTTGGCCTCCCAAAATGCTGGGATTACAGGCATGAGCCACCACAGCTGGCCCCACATTTTTATTATTGAACCCCCTAGTGATTGTTACTTAGGTTTACTAGCATGAATAATACTGATGAAATATCATCATATACAGCTCCATGTGGATATATTGAAAAGTATCTCTGGGTGGTAAGGTATATATATATTAATTTAAGTATATATATTAATATATATACTTAATTTCATTAAGTGTATGCAACTGCTATCTATAATTATTGCATACATTTATTCTCCTAGCATGGCAGGAGAGTTTGTATTTCCTTTATTTTGACTTCTTATGAATAATTATATAAGATTTTTC
Source organism: Cheirogaleus medius (assembly GCA_008086735.1). NCBI lineage: Eukaryota > Metazoa > Chordata > Mammalia > Primates > Cheirogaleidae > Cheirogaleus > Cheirogaleus medius. The sequence continues at coordinate 29,956,741 of VBSM01003176.1, forward strand.
CTTCTCTTCACTTGCTTTCAAACTTCTATGTCATGTCTTGCTGTTCTCAGCATTTCTCTCTCTGATGGTCTTGTGACTCTTTCCTAATTTACTTATTCTAATCTTTTGTGGAAGGGGAAACCTGTACCCTTAACCTGTTTGTCTTGTGTCTGAAGTATGAGTACACAGGCTGCAAGTGAGGCCTGAGGGCTGCACCATCAGTCCGGTGCTCAGGCTTTCTCATATGAGGTGCTTGACCACCCTTTTATCTTCTTTTTTGTTCTCACCTGAGGTCCTTATTTTTCATGATACTGAATTGGTGACCTCAGGTAAGTGAAATATTAATACATATAATTAAGTGCCAAATTGTGTGAAGATAATTTTCTAATATAGTTATGAATGCTATATAATTTTAGGTGAAAATATATATGAGCAGATGGTGAGGTGAGCAGTAACTTCAGTACCTTATTACAGGTCACACCTTGAAAGTTTGCTATCTAGTAAAGGACAAAACCATCATGTTATAAATATGCTGAAAAATGCTGTAATATGCAGCTTGAAACTTCACATATTATAAGAAAAACTAGAATGAACAGATGTTTCAAGTCATAAGGGCTGCAATACAAACCAGTTAAATTTACATAATGATTTCATAGGCTAAAATATTAGTTATCATCTCATTTATTGAAAAGTCCATTTATTGCCACATTACACTTAGCTGGGGTAAGAAATACCTGTACTAATCTTCACTCTGAAATACCGACTGAGAAAATTACATATGAAAATGAAATATTCTCTTTTTTCGTTTTTGCTAAGTTCTTTGAAAATTAATATTAGTCTTGAATTATATTTATAGAAACTGTCACTTACATTAAATGTTGCTTGCACCTGGTGAGCAATTATGTCACAGCATCAGCAATTTAGTTTGAATCTGTCCTTACCAGTTTTGGTATCAACACTGGAAAACACGGGCATCATTGTGAGCCATTAACAAGGTCCTGATATATTTTTTTTGCTGTGGTTGCTCAAAATGTATAATTTTTCTTCCTGTTTCTCTGGTAGCTTGGTGTTTAAATTGTCTAAACATTTTTTTAAAAGGATAAAGAATTAGAACATAGATTTAAGGGCTATTACATATAGTTTTATGTGTAAATTGAAACTGCTCTCCTTTGCTTTTTATAAAAAAAAAAAAACTTCCATGGAACAAAAATTTTTTTTACCATGTTTGCTTTACAAACAAGTTTTGGTTTGTTACTAAAGCCGTATAGTGTTCATTCCAGTTTGCCCATGACAGGTCAGGTTTATGCCTATGTTCCTAGTATAATTATTGATAGCATCCCCTTTCACTCCCAAACTATAAAATATATCTTATAATACATCTCTCAAATCGATATGGTTTTGATAGCCCTGGGCTGTTTTTCTGACCCTCACACCAACTAGCCATATGACTATGGGTAAAGAAAGTCACCCAGACTTTTGTTGAGTTTCTTCATCTGCAAAGTGAAATAGAATATTAAGACTAAATGATGTCTGAATATTCTTGAATGCTTTAAAGCTCAATGTTTCTAGGAGTTCAGTTACTTCCAGTATAACAGTGGTTAAGAGTAGTGGCTTTGCAAAAGTTTATTCTGTTTTACTATTTTGGGTCTTATTCTGTTCTATCCTATCCTATCATATTAAAAGAAATGTTGGTAATGACTTACTAATTTGATTTCATGACCAGAAATTGGCTGGGTTGAGATCCACATCTTGATTTAGATATTCTAGAGTATCAATCTTAGTTTGTCACCCTGAGCAGTGATTTACTTTCTCTAAGCTTCGATTTTCCCCTTTACCCTAAGGATGTTCTGAGGATTAAATGAAATAAGCTATATAAAGCAGTCAGCATAGTGCCTGGTGTATGGAAGAACTCATTGCATGTTAACTACTCTTATTAGTTTTTCATACTATAAACATGATTTCCTTCTGCTAAGATTACATTACATAGATTATAATAGATTAAATGTATTTACCACATTGTTGTGAAATCGTTTAAAATCTAGGATAAAATTATGTCCTTGTCAATCAGCAGATTTGAAGCATATCCACGGGTGCTTTGCCAAACGGTGGTTATGTTTTTACAGAACTCCTGTGAAGGAGGTAACTGGTTTTCTAGTGAGTTGATTCCCCATGAAGAGGTTGATTATCAAGGAAGTCATGAGAGAATTTACATTATTAATTTTCTACCCTATTCTACTTAGGATTTGTTTAAATATTTAAAAAAATAGAAAAAATTTCATATTGATTTTAACTTAATATATATCCTCTTTATATTAAAACATATGCGTTTTTGAAATATTAGAATCAAAAATTGTTTTCACAGAAACTGGAAAGCATTAATATTTTATTATCTTTGAAGCAATAAGATATTTTCTTCTTTTCTAAAATAAAATGCTAAATTTATACTTGAACACAGTCTTTTCACCTAATGCTCAATCAATATGTGAGGAACGTGGTCAAATTCGAAGGCTCGGCTTCTAAGTTTATTTTGCCTGTACCAGGCTACTGTTTGTGAGTTTCTCTGTACTTCTGTTGCATGCACCATTGCTTGCATCCCATGTCTTTGATGCTGTTCTTCCTGAGAAATGGGGTAGTGAGTACATGCTAAGAGTTAAGTCCTTTGACTTATTGCTGTTAGTCTGACCAGCCTTTCATCCTTCACTTTGAGTTTCATTCTGCAGAGGAATGAACTCTCTTGGCCTTTACTATTGTGATGTGAACGTAGTTCATGGTGGCTAGGATGATTGTTAGGGAGAAGATAAAATAATGAGTACATATCAGTATTATGACATAGCACAGATCACTCTGCCATATCCTTTCCATTATTAATTCAATTTATTTCTCAGGATAACCCTGTGAAGTAGGTATTATTAATATTATTCTCAGAAAAGTTCAATATTTGCCACAGTCCTGAAACTAGTAAATGGTGGCGTTGAAATTTAAACCCATGAGTGTCTGACTCGTATCATTTTAGGCTCATCTTGGGAAGTTTGCGGAAGTGGATTCTGAATAATGCTCTCCAGATCACAGGCTTTAGCTTGGAGTTGTTCGTTTTCACTGGCGACACGCAGTATGTCAGGATCTTCAAACCAGGCTAGGATGCCAGTACTCCGGGAAACAAAAAAGGGATTACAATTCAAAAATAACCATGGCAAGTTGGAGGAACTAGTAAATGTAAACAGACAGTAGCTCAGTAGAGATGTGTGCAGGGTAATTCACACAGGGAGGAAAAACAAACTGCACAAATGCAAGAGTATATAACATTCAGAGGCTGCCAGGCAATTCCCCTTTTCCCCTGAAGCCCTGGTCATGATTTTATTATGTAGAATTTGGGAAGAATTCAGAGGAATCCAACAGAAATTATTAAAAGGTTTGAGAAATCTCTGTGATGAAAGTCTAAAGGATTGGATTTATTTAGCTTAGAGAAGTGAAGTCTGAATAGGGACTTAATTATAGTCTTCAAGTTCAGTGAAATCACAGACACAGAGGCCATGAGTGGTTCCCAGGAGAATTGTCTTTTGACAGGCATTCTTGAATATGGTTGTTTTCTTGGTTTTCACTGTGTGTGAAAGGATATTATATGAGTGATGATGAGCAGCTGTTCTTCCTTCACTGCAGGGGATAAGCAAGAAAGAGCTTAAATCACCACAGGAGTGATTTAAGGAGAACTTTTCAAATATCCTTGGAAGCAGGTGGAGATTCCTTCAGTAAAGCCTTATTTGTTTGTTTGTTTTTAAGTTTTTTTTTGGTTGACAAATAATAATTGTATGTATTTATGGGTGCAATGTAATATTTGATAATATGTTTACAATGTGCAATGATTAAATTGGTTAATTAACAGATTCATCACCTCACGCATACTTATCATGTTTTTGCAATGAAAACATTTAAAATATATTTTTAGCAATTTTGAAGTATACAAGGCATTGTAATTTATTACAGTCCCCATTCTGTGCAGCAGATCACAAAGGCTTATTCCTCCTGTCTAACTGAAACTTTGTATCCTTTGACCAAAATTTCCCCTTTCCCTATCACCCGCCTCTGGTCACCATCATTCTATTTTGTGTGTAGACTGCCAGGGTTTAGTGGAATGGATTTTAGGCTGAAAGGAAGAAAAAAGTTGCTTGGTTAAAGGTAAACATTTTTAAAACTCATTCACTCTAAGCTCTATAAAATTATGAGAGCACCTGTCAAAAGTAAGTCTGGATGATAGGTATTTTCTGAGTCTCACTCAGTTTGGTAGAACCACTTAGGGGCTCTCTGAGATATTGGTGGGCCATGCACTGACCTTTGAGAAAGAGGACGCTCAGATGATATGAGCTGCTGCTACCACTGATCTTCTGCAAAAACTTCCTTTTTTTCCCCCCTTTTGTTCTTATTCCTCAAAAACTCTTCTGATTGAATCACCCCAAATTATAAGATTTTTCTGTGTCTTTTTATTCTCTCTTTTTATCTAGAAATGACATCCATTTCCTTAATTGCTGGTCTCATTTAGATTTTAAGGGCGGGGATGGTTTGTAATTAATGTGACAGTAAGTATAAAATGCACATAAAGAGCTCCTATAGGATCTTTATTTGGACAGATTTCCTTCCTTCCTCCTGCAAATATTTACTGAAATCCCACTAGGTGCCAGGCACTATTTAGGCATTGGGGATATAAAACAGAAAAAATATCTCTGCCCTCTTGGAGGTTGCATTCTAGTTGCAAAGTAGATAAAAAATTATAAACATACACACACACGTGCACATGTATATATGGAGAATTAAATAGTGATAAGTGTAATTGGAAAACATGAAATATAAAAAGGGGATTATACAGGGTCAAAAGTTCAATTTGAAGTAGATTTGTCAGAAATGCCTCACATATCTATGCATCACAGATGTTTCTGAGTTGCTTATTCTGGGCTTCTGCTTCCTTTCTCTCTTGCTTGTCAGAAACAGGAATTGGCAGCTTGGCACACACACTTCTGAAAGGTTGCTGACCTCTGAAATGAGTAGAGCCTATGGGATTTAAATCATTTTTTAAAAAGAAGTCAATCACGCTTTAATAAACACTAATTATATTTAAAACTCTGAAAGCATTTAAAACATCCCAATGACTATACAAATATGACCAGAGTTTAATAAGTATATAAAGCAGTCTATTTTCCTCCTATATATTTAGAGGAATATTTCTCTTTACTTTTTATTATATGTCATATGGTGTGTTGCATAGTGAGTCATCTTTGCAAAGGGCAATAGGCAATGGAGTGTGAAAGGGTTCTACAACCCCACTCCTGTAAAGCCCACTTAATGCACGTGATCCTTGATGGTGGGTCAATAGTGTGACCTTTGTATGTGAAGAAAAACCCTTGTAAAAGAAAATTAAGAATGATGTAGAATTATTTCCATGAGCATGAGAAGCAATTGAACTATGTCCTTCTTTTCTTTGTCTAGTGTCATGTTGAGGACAAGAGAATATAAGAGATAGGATTAAGGTTAGAGATGTAAATAAGGGTGTGAGTAGTTCAAACAGGGTAAGACTTAATTCAATGCTTTGCTTTTGAAGTGAGAGATATTAATAGTTAACTCTGCTAATAGGTAATATATTCATTAACCAAATTTGAATTCACATAGCCTTTACAATTATTAGGTCATTAAATATGAAATGTCCAATTTCAAATCAAAAGTTTGGTTTATTATATCTCAACCAAGAGGGAGTATAATTAATCAAAGTATGTGCCTAAACTATCAACACAGTTTTGCCATCTTAATGGTAGCTGGTTTGTGCCAGCAGCAAAGAATCCTGGGGAGCGAGTGGCGATGAAATCATGAAAGGCGTTTTCCACAGCTTGTTGAGAATCGAATATTTTTCCTTGCAAGAGGTGGTCCAAAGCCTGGAAGAAGTGGTAGTTAGTTGGTGCAAAGTCTGGTGAATATAGTGGATGACAGAGAGTGTCCAAGTCCAGGCTCTGCAGTTTGAACAGCTTTGTTTGTGTGACATGTGGTCAAGTGTTGTCTTGCAAGAGGATTGGCCTGTCTCTATTGAACAATCTCTGCTGCTTAGTCGCAAGCATCCTCAGCATTTCATCCAATTGGTTGCAGTAGACATTCACTGTAATCAGTTGACCAGGTCTCATGGAGCTGTAATGGATATACTAGGACTGGACCACCAAACAGACATCATTAGCTTTTTTTGGTGAATTTTGGTTTTGGACTGTGTTTTGGCACTTGATCTTTATCCAACCATTGTGCTGAATGCTTGTGAGTGTCAAAAAGAATCCATTTTTCTTCACATGTCATAATATGATATAGAAATGATTCGCCTTTATGTTTTGACAGCAAAGAAAGGCAACCTTGAAGACAATTTCTCTTCTGATGCTTGTTTAATTCATGTGGAACCCATTTATCCAGCCGTTTTATCTTGCCGATTTGTTTGTAGTTGCAGTTTGTCTTGATATATTAATCTCTTCCTTCATTTTCTGATCATTTTAAAAGCCAAAAGCTTTCCTTTGAACCCTCTCAAGTTCAGTTAGCTCTTTCCAAGGAAACATTACTTATAGTTTTGTAAATGATGATTTTTGATTATTTATTGTTTTTGTTTTCCTCAAAGTGCGTCCTATTTCGATGATTGTAGGACTTTGAGGTCATTCATTAGGCTGTGCCATGGTTCTAAAGGCCCCCTGCAATCTGCATTCTGATGGCCTTTCCAGCCTTTTTTCCATCACTTCCTCTTCATAAGTCACACTGTTTCATGTCATAGGGTAAGATATTGCCTATCTCTACAAGGCCGTTATTGCATGGTGTTGTTTACGCAAATTCTTTTCCATCCTTCATGATGCTCTCATTCACTTGAGAAGCCCTTCTTAATCCTCTACATAGTCATTGTATCCCTGTGGCTCTGGATTCTAGACATAAGGCCTCATCAGTCCTCGTCTCACTGATTGCAGGTATTAATTTACATTTCTCCCTTTCTAGTAGACTTGACCTTGAGCTCCTGGAAGGCCAGAGATGCATTATATTTGACTTTCTCCAGTGCCTGGTAGAGTGTTTTTCTGTATTTGCAGTCTTCTAACTATAAGATGCATAGTTTTGCAGTATATCCAAAGCTCCTTGAACTTTTATTGCTCACAGAGCTCCTTGTCATGATGAAGCTAGAGATTTCACTCTGGGCATCTTTACAAACATGTTAAATGAGCACTGTACTAGGGTCTCTGAGGAACACTTGTTTAAACTTCTTTTATCAGAGACGTTCCTGTTCATAACTGCCTTTTTTTCCTTCTCCCTAAATTAATTAGCTATGTGTGACCAATATAAAATTTGGCAAATGTTAACTGAATTATTGTGGATTTTTTGTAGAATTTTTTAAAAAAACTCTGAACCTGTTTTGTTTCATCATATTGATTATGATGAACTATATCCTGGCCACCCTGAATAACATTAGGTAAAGCCATTGCTTAATTGCATGTTCTCAAAGACTTCCAGTTTCCTATTAACTTGTTCCAAGAAATCTTTTTTGTGCAAAACTTGAACAGCTGTTTCTCAGTCTATGGATACTCCTTTGGAAAATTCAAATAGGTTAATCAGATATCATGTTTTCTTACAGATGCTAAAGGTCTTTCTCGCCACAGGGTATGTGCACTTAGGCACTATGGTAGTGCATCACACTTACTAATAGGAAAAATGTATTTCTGATTATTTTTATATTTTGCTTATGTATTTGTTCACCATAAATTTGGCTACAAATTGATTCAATATCCTATCTTTCTTTTGCCTCCTATTACTTTGTAAATCAGAAAAAATTCTCAGTATACCTGGGAGAATTTGCAGCAAGCTAGAAAATGGGGACTGTTTGTAAATTCTTAAAGTAATTGTTTCATTTGGTTTTCACAAATGGTTTCTTGGCTTTAAATTTCACTGATAGTTAAATATATAATGCTCTACTGATAGTTTTACAAAGGTAGGCAATTTCTAGGAACATGGTGAGGTTATTTTATGGTGATGTCTTGTCCATGCAGTATATAATTGGGCAAATAATTTAATTTAGCGATTAAATTTTTTCTGGAAAACATTTGGACTTTTTGAAAAAATGTCAGGAGAAACTCTGAGTCTGTGTTGCTTTATTCAGTTGATTTTGACAATAGGAAATATATCCTGCCAGCATATATTATGGTAGGCAAAATGTGGTTTAGTTGTATGTGCTATAATCCCTTGCTACTCACAGTGTGGGTTATAAAGTAGCAGCATCTGTACACTGGGGATAATGAGAAATGTGGAATGTTTGGTTCTACTTTAGACCTACCGAACCATAATATATGTTTTAACAAAATCCCCAAGTGATTTATATGCACATCAAAGTTTGAGGAGCCTTCATCTAAGGCATATACACATTGTGCTGTCAGGAAGGTACTGAAATCAAGGTTCTTGTTACTCTTAGTGGTCTGTATACCAGCGGCATCAATATCACCTAGGAGCTTGTTTGAAATCCAGAATCTTATATGCAGTCCCTATGTATTGAATCAGAATCTGCATTTTCACAGGATCTCCATGTGATTTCTATGAACCTTAAAGTCACAAGCATTGATCTAAATTATATTATCTTCCTCAAGCTAGCTGAACTTGAATCCTAATTTTAGAGTAATATGTGGCATTATTTTTTCAAAATGTCTCCCTAGTAGTCTTAGCTAGAACATGGCCAATTGAGTAAATATGCCTGGATTTCTACATCCATAAGCCAAGGAAGAATCTGCTCCACCTTAATGATTATCCTATACCTTCTGACATTTGACCTTGACTACTCCTCTCAAAACTCCTGAGTAGAGGCCACTTTTCCTATTCCCTTTGCTTCTCATAAAAATAGAGGAGAAGTTTGTCATATTTTTTCCTTACCCATTATGATTTCCAGAGCATTGTTCTGTAAGATTATTCAACAATTTCTCTTATGATAATGCTTCTCCATCTGTGAATTCCCATTCTCCCTAGTCTCATTTCTGCTGTTTTCTATCCTTCTGGGCATTATCCCTCTTTCCTCTGTGGCAGTATCTTATTCAGTTTTCTTGTTGCTCTCAGTGCCCAGTACTTTTCTTACTTGTGAGAATTTTAATGTCTCAGGTTCACAGTCATTCTCAGCTCTATTGACCTTTCTTTCCTCTCCACTCTTGCTACCTTTAAGCAAAGCCATCATCACTACAACTTTCCCACATGTACTTCTGCAAATTGTTCCATTTCCAAGAATCTTGAATTTTCCTTCAGATTTCCTTTCCATGAACTACCAACTTTTTTTTTTTTTTTTTTTGCCAATTTCTCAATTCCTATTTTCTCTGTTCACACCTGGTCTTCACTTGCCTGACTACCACAGTGAGTGGTTGTCGCAATGCCTTTACTAGCAATTTTGAAGGTTCATTCCTTTTTGATGTTCCCGGTACTTATCCGTTAACCCTGGACTGCCTCAGCCATCTGCTTTATCTGCAATTTGTTTTCAGGTGATACAGTTTTGCTTCAGTAAATTATGAAACCAAGAAGATTGAGTCAAAACTTTTTTCTTTATTACTCAACTGTATGGTCCTTTCTGCTCTGCTGTCTTTTTATGCATTTCCTATGCTACCTTATCCCGTGTGCATCATTTCAGTGTCCCAGGAGAGGTGGAAGATAGTCTTTCCATAGAGTGGTAAGGCTTTATGCTTTCAGGCTGAATTTTCTGCTATACTCCTAAATCATCTTGCTTTTATTTCATTACAAATTTTTCTAGTTTAGTTATAATAAACTTTAATACCTGGCACATTGCTGTGTTGCAGATTTTATTATGGTCTTTAGATGCAGATGGGCTTTACCTTCTCATGAATATAAACAACATTAACAAATATTCTGTTGTCTTACTTGGTCTCATTCCCTGTTAAGACTTGTTGCTTTAAAAATTACTACATGTAAGTAAGAAAAGAGGATGTTAAGACTTTTTCCCCCAGTGGTATTAAAGGGTAAGGGAATACAATTCAGCTGTAATTAGTTCAATTATATTGAATAGTCAGCAAGACTAACTGAATTTGTAAAATAAAAGAGCAATTCTTCAGTTTATGGGCAAAATAGCTCTGGAAGTTTTACACGATTTGTGCAGTAAAAAAGTAACTCTTCTATTTAGATGATTCACTGCAGTGTCTCCAGCATTGTGCCAATAACTGTGGCAGGGCTGTAGGAGGTACAGGGCATTTTAACTGACTTAAAAAACTTGTGTTATATACTGAGGAGAAAATGAGTACTGTTGTTATCGAACCAAATAGAGACCATTTACTTGTGCTTGATGGAAAGCCAAACACCAAAGCACTGGTCTTTTGCAGTGAGAAAGGTTTATTACGGGGCAGTCATGCAAGCAAATGGGAGGCTAGCTCAAATATGTCTCCCCTATCAGCCTAGAAGCAATATATTTATGCAAAAGGTTTTGGGACTAAGGTTTCAGGATTGACAAGTGATTGGTGGAGGAAAGGGGAAATTTGGAAAGTCCCTTAGCATATGCACGTTTCTTCATAGGTTGCTTGTGGAAATTCAGGGGAGTTGGCATGAAACATGCAGTGGAAGTTCGGGCTGTAACATCAAAAGGTTACCCATGGGGTGGGCAAGACTATTTTGTGCAAACTCCAGTCAGCCATATTGGTTCTAGCCAGTTTCCACCACTTTTGTTGTTTTGCAAGCAGAGGGAGGTTTCAACAAGCTGTTTCCTTATCTGCAGTCCTGTAAGACAAGCTCAGGAATTCCTGTTAGTCACCAGGTTCTTTAACTGTGGGGCACAGTTTCTCTGTGAGACAGAATATGGTATAATACGCAAATTGTATCGTGTCACTTCCCTTTTTATAACTTTAATGGGTCTTTTTTTTGGATCTTATTACCCCACATAAAGTCTATACCCCTTGGAATAGTGTCTCTGGTCATTAACAATCTGGCCCTAACCTCCCTGTCCAGCGTCATCTTCCTCCACTGCCATCCTCCTACCACAGTCCCCACACTCTAGCCACTGTGAACTGCTCATTTCAGAATGTATCATTTACTTCAATACTTCTCTCCTTTGGTAAGCTTCTTCTCTGTGTTTTTCTTTCCCCTTGTCTTTGCCATCTAAATGTTACTTCCTCTGCTCTGTGGAGCTTTCTTGCACTTTCCCCAGAAGAATTAGTGTTTACTCTTGATATGCTTTTTCAGCTCCTTGCTAGCTTCCATTCTTGCATTTATCACAGCGTTCTGTAATATTTTTTTTTCTGATTTCCCTTTTGATTTTCCTTTGACCCATCAGTTATCAAATTTTTCCTGTTTTTGATGTTTCATGTTATTCCATTGTGGTCAGAGAACATAAAGTTTATTATTTTTATTCTTTTAATTTACTGAGGTTTGTTTTATGGCCTAGCACATGGTCTGTTCTGGAGAATGTTCCACTTGTGCTTGAAAATAGTGTATATTCAGGTATTGCTGGGTGGAGTGTTCTATACATAACTGTTAAGTTACTTGGTTTATAGTGTTGTTCGAGTCTCCTATTTCCTTGTTGATCTTCTGTATACTTGTTCAATCCTGTATTGAAAGTGAGACTTTGAAGCCTCCAGCTGTTAGCGTTGAATTATCTATTTCTCCCTTCGTTTCTGTCAGTTTTTGTTTCATATATTTCAATGCCATATTGTTGGTTACATATATCTTTATAATTTTTATATCTTCCTGATGGGTTAACCCTTTTATCACTATAAAATATCCCTCTTTATCTCCAAACTGGGAGTGAAGAAGGAGGGAGAAGTCTTGGCTCAAATACTACAGACGCTTGCCTTTCTTATAGAATTTTCATAGATTTTTGTGAATAGATGTTTCTTCATTTTCTGTTTGCCCTTAGGATAATCCTCCTTCCCCCATCTTTTTTTTTTTT
>VBSM01003176.1:29968727-30067042 GCA_008086735.1 Cheirogaleus medius
TCCCAGAGTGCTAGGATTACAGGCGTGAGCCACCGCGCCCGGCCTATATTGATACAGTTTAATAGCATCTCATAATGCCTATAAAAACAACCACAGTTGTCCTATCATTCCTGTGGTCTCTTCCCAGTGTCCTGTCACTTTTAGAGGAGAGCTGTTTACTGCCCTGATAGATCTGTCTTATAACTGTATGAAATTGAGCTTGTTTGTTTTTGGTGACACTTGATGTCAACCCCCATCCCTGACTTGCAGCAGAATACCCTCATTTATATAGTGTTGATATACAATATATTTGTATACCTGTTCAGTCCAGCATTCTTTCTCATAACCATGGATATAATAATATCTCTGCTTAATTTTGGCAAAACCACATACTTATTTTTTGGGTCAGATTGATTGGCAGCTCTGTGAATTTTATTAAGCTTCCTGAATATCTCTGGTGGATACTTAGGCAGTGTTTGGTTACTGTTGAATAAATCAAAAGCTAAATTATGAAGTATATGGAGTGTAGACTCCAAATGCTATGGAAGTCTTCCATGTAACCTAAGCTTGTGAATTTCTTGACTTGCAACATTTTTTAGTCTCTGTATCCTATGTATTTAATGGGTCACTAAATTTTATTGCCTTTATCCTGCCTTCTACAGGTTTCTATTACCTGCCTTCTATAGGTTTCTAAATTTCACTCTCTCTTTGCTGTTCTTACTCATCTAGTTTTCATCCAAGCCTTTAAACATACCACTAATTTGTAGTAAGAGCCTCCTAATTTGTCTTTCTTTGGTATGTGCTTTTTTCTTCTTATTTTTTTGTATGCCCCTCCTCACCTAATATGTGCTTTTTTGAAGCCATCCTGTACTTTACTACCCAGACCAAGTTTCCTAGAATACCAATGCATCATGACATTTCCTTTATTGCTTGCCACAGATGTTTTCTGAATGTTTTACATGTGTCGGCCACTGTCTTAGGTACTACATTTCACTGGTAAACAAGCTAGACAAGGTCCCTGCTCTCTTGAGCCTTCTGTTCTGTGTTGCTATAGATAGTAAACAAGTAAATAAGCAAGATTGTGGTAAGTGCTATAGGATTAATAACTGCAATGATGGGATAACTTAATGAGAGCACCTTAGGTGGGTGATGAGTAAAGACATCTCTGAGGAGATGTATGTGAGCTGAGACCTGAAGGATGTCGAAAAGCTAACCCCTCAGGAACCAGAAAAAGAGGATTTCATGCGGAGGAAACGCCAAGTGTAAAGGTTTAAAGGCAGGGAAGAGTTTGGCATGCTTACAAAACAGAAAGGAGACAATTAGAACTAGAGTATAATGAAGGATGGGGATAATGATATAGGATGATGATGAAGTGGAAGCCAGATTATGTAGGGCCTTGCTAGATAGTGGAAAGGAATTTAGATTTTATTCTAAGAGCACTGGGAAGTCACTGATGATTTTAAGAGAAGTGAGATGACTTGTTTTTAAAAGATAAATCTGACTTGTATGTGGAGAAGAGCTTGAGTAGGCAAAGTAGAAGTAGAAGACTGCTAAGGAGGATGATACTTATTCTAGGTGAATGATACCGGTAGCTTATTCTAGGAGAGTGACATTAAAGATGGAGAAAAGTGGGTAAATTCATGATATTCAAAATGTTGGCAGGGTTAGTTCTTCCTGCAACCTCTGAGAGAAAATTTGTTCCATGCCATTCTAGTGGTTACTGGTAACTACTGGCAATCATTGGCATCCTTCGGCTTCTATAAGTAGGTCTCCAAACTCTCCCTCCATCTTCATGTAACTTTCTCTTTTGTGTCCCTGTTTGTTTCTCTTTCTCTTCTAGGGACTTATCTTTGGATTTAGGGACCATCTTAATTCATAATACTTTCATCTGAAGATCCTAACTTTAAAAAGTAGAACAGAAGATACTAGAGGCTGGGAAGTGTAGGGGAAAGGGAGTGATAGAGATTTGTTACAGGATATAAAATTACAGCTAGATAGGAGGAGTAAGTTCTAGCATTATATAGCACTGTAGTATGACTATAGTTAACAATCATATATAGCTTCAAATAGCTAGAAGAAGGATATTGAATGCTCCCAACACAAAGAAATTATAAGTATTTGAGATGATGGGTATGCTAATTACTCTGATTTGTATATATTACATGTATGGCAACATCACTATGTACCCCATAAATATGTACAATTCTTTTTGTGTCAATTACAAAAACTTTTTAAAGATTCTAACTTAATTACAAAGATCCTCTTTACAAGTAAGGTCACATTTACAGTTTCTGGAAGTTGGGACACAGGCATATCATTTTGAGGGTCACCATTCTCTCACTACAGTGAGCTGTTATCTTTTTATCTGCCTGAGACCACACTTAATCCCAACTTTCATTTCATTCTAATGTTTTATAAATTTTACCCAATTTTGAAAGTCTGGCTTAAGCCTTACTACCTCCATAAAATAGCCTCTGCTGTATAAGATTTGTTATTAAAGATAACAAGTAATATCAAATACCTCGATATTTTTGAATGTCTGTGATTATAAAAACAGCACAGGAGACTCACTCCCTCCCAATAGACTACTTATATGCCTTGCCTTTTATTGATTACTTGGGTAGTTCAAGTTCTCTTTTTCGTGTTTCATTTCTTAAATATTAGGAAAAATATTTAATTCTCATAAAGATTTGTTTTGATGACTCAAACTGTTAAAATGAATATTTTTTATTTTATTAAGAAGAATAAGATATCTTGAAATTTGGACTGAAGGTAGAGTTTTAAATGTAACCTCTGGGTGCAAGTTAGGTATAGATTCTAAGGAAACAACTTTGATCACAAAAAAACTAGACCATTGGTATGAAAAAAGTAGAGCAAGAAAAATGCATATGAGCTAGAAAATGATAAAATATGTTATTAATAAAAGACCATACTTTATTAGGCTTTCCTTTCTCACCTTCAGATTTGTAGCCTAAAGATTAAAAAGTCTTTAGTTGGAGATTTCATACAAATATATATAAATCATGCCTTATTATCCAGCTTCACACCTGAAGTGCATAACTCATGTCTACCTAACGTTCCTAGAAAGATAACTGGAATGATGTTTACTGAAGCATTAAGAATGCTTATCTCTAAACGGTGAGATTTCAGGTATTTTTTGATTTTTAAAATTATCACTTCTGATTGAAGTGGTTTTTTGCAATGAAAGAGTTTCATTTTAGGAACACAATGGTTTGGGGGTATGAAGAGATGAAGAGTTAGAGAGTGGCTGGAGCCTCCAGGCTAGTTACCTCCAGACACACAAGCAGGTTTTTATGGTTGCTATGTTCCATACAAAAAAACATAATTTTCTCTATCTGATACAAGGTAGAAAAGGTTGGGAAGGACTACAAAATATACATGTTAATACTTAATTCTGTTGCCTTGTGTAGAGTTCATGGAAACACATACATAAACACACACACGAGACTGAATAAGGTCTATCTGATTTGTTAAAAGTGGGATTTTTATTATATATTTTCAGTGTTATCACTTGCTTTCCTTCACTAATCCCCCACAACTGTTTTTGGAGTGTGGTTTAGTTATAGGATGTAGCTCAAATATAAAAATGTTAGTGGGGGAACAATAATTCTGGTCCAAAGCCATTAGGAATTCAATCTAGAACATAAACTTCCTTTTTAACAAGCTAATTCCCCTTGGAAATATTTGAATTTGTTGGTAGCATTATTTATATAAGAGTGCTTATTTTTATTTGCAGAGAAAGAAGCATTTGGGCCAACTCCTGTCTCATTAGAAGTCCCCCTCCCCTTTAGTGGGCAATGTAGTCTTATTGACTTACAGGCACTGATCTGTATTCCTTAAGTCCCTGTGAGCAGATCCTCTGGGAGTTTCCATGGAATTTCTATGAATATGCTCAGTGCAATAGCATTTTTATAAACATGAAAGAATTCAAATAGGCTGGAAACTTGCCAACTTTAATTTTGACACATCTCAAGATTAGAATGTCAATGTAAATGAAGAGGCAGAGTTGTGCCTTGGTGCTACTGCTTTGGGATCAGAGACTTGGAGATGTCGAGCAGACAGAGCTGTAAATGATCAAGCGTGAGTGCTTTACATACTGATGGGGAATGCTGGTATCTTTTCATGTCTGCACTCTATTAATTCTCTAAATCGTTATAGTGTTACTCTTTCTGTTGGGAATAGCCAGAAAAGCTATTCTATCTGTGTTCCCTGCTCCTGGGACATGTGCCTATTTGCTTAAAGGCTGGTCTTTGAATTTAGGGTTACAAAACAGTTGTTCAGGAAACAACTACAGCAGTATACTTCAGAAAACCCTTCTCTCTTTTGAGATATAACTGGATTGGTGATTCGTGTCTGTTTGTTAATTGCAATAAAGCTGCTATTGTAATTTAGTATGCTTGTTAAGAACAGTCCAACAATCCTCTGAGGAACAATAGATAACCTGCTATGTGTCTTGCTTAGGGAACTAGTAATTATTTTACTGTAAATGAATCTAACAATAGCCTATCGGAAAACCACAAGAGGGATAGGCTTTGAGGGAGGAGTGTTAAAGTTAAGGCTCTTTGTTATTGACTACATTCATCAGCCCAAATTACTGGTAATAAGGTTTTAGAGAGGTTCAAGTAAAGGAAAATAATTAAGATTCTCTTCAGTTACTGTAAAAAAATTCTTAGTATGAGTGCATCTTATTTAAGACTCGTTTTAACCTTCCTTTTAATGGAAATTTTAATGTTTCATATTATGTAATGATGACTTTTTATATTTAAAAGGTGATCCTACCAGATGAGAGACTTATAAATTTTTCCTGTAGGAATTGCTTGATTATTATCACTAATTACATTTTAGAGCTACCTACTATATTGTATTTTGATTTATGCTGATTTTTTTTTCCTGGGGAAAACAGGTGTAAGTAAAATCCCAGGTGCAAGTAATAATTTTTGGCGCTTTTAGAAAAGTAAATAAAGAATAGGTTAGAGAAACGCATTATCTTCCCATAAAAAAGACTTTCAAAATTATATGTTGGCTGAGGAAAAAACTGTAGGCAAGTTATTAATTTCCAGAAATTTCAGGAAGTATATATAGTATTTAATACAGAATGGAGTTTGTTATAAATTGAACTGATGACTCAGGTATTTGTATACTCCCAGTCTTAGGATCAAGCCTACTTTTATTTACACCCTTTCACTCCTTCCCTTTACGCCATTGTGCTCCAGCCAAACATAATTGTTAGTTCTGAGAATATTCCATGCACCTCTGTGGTTTTGGCCGTGATTCTCCCTCAGCCTTGAATGCTCCTAACCTCGACCTCTGTATGTCCATATCTGAAGACTGCTTTAGATCTTGATCTCTCAGAAAGTGTTCCCTCATTGGGTGGAATGAATGTCCCCTATCTCTGAAGTCCCACAACAATGTATCTGCACCTGCCTGTATCCTCAAAGCCAAAGCTTCTTTACTCTGTTCATGATGACCCCATGCCCAAATTCCCACTATTTGGGGCTTCATTCCTCATGTTCCAGTATTGCTGAGCTATTTTTATTTCACTACAAGGCTTCTGATGTTCTGAACTTTGATCAAGGTATTCCTTCTTCTTGTAATGTTCTTTCTAATCTTCCTCAATACATAGTTAATGTCAGATCCTCTGTCGAGACTCCATTGTCACCTCCTCCAACATCTAGATTAGCTAATCTCTGGACTCTTACCACATATTTCTATATTATAATCTGAGGTGATGTTTTTTATAGGACAACAACGATTTCTTATTCTTTATTGTATTCTTAACATCTAGCATTGTACTTAGCACACAGTAGATTCCCAATAAGTATTTGAATGAATGAATGGGAGAACAGAGACTATCTCATAGGCTGTATGAAGGTGAGGAGTAAGAATCTTGGAGTAAAATCAAGACATGAGTTTTGGGGCAAAGATTGTGTTGATAGCTTCCAGTTTAAGAGAGGAGTCTGTGGGGATAAGGGCTAGCAGTGTAACTATTGTTGAAGGCCTAAGTTGGTTCTGCATAAGTTTCCATTCGAGGAAGGACAGAGGCTTAATAGTGAGTTATATTACCTTCTGAGATTGATATAAGTGGTTTTTATTGGGAGTGGTCTTAAAGGGATAATCTGGGTTTCATATTTACTTAGGGTTCAGAGCTATGCTGAATTTTGGGATCAGGCTGCAATACAGTCTTGGAGGGTTCACAGAGTTGGAGTATAAGGGAAATGGTCCTAGGACAACTGTGTAGAAGCTTGCCTACTATAAAGCAGGCCTAGAATGGTTAAGCCAGTAGATGAGGATTACTGAGTAAAGGAGAAACTGATTTTTAAGTCTCCATCTTTCTGCCAATGGCTAGGACTGGGCCTAGAGTCTGGGGTGTGTGGGCCCAAAGAGAAGAGCGAAGTGAGTCCAGCTAAAAAGGTTGGAGATGTCCTGTGTGAGCAAACCCAGGATGGACATTACAGCAAGCTTGGCTAACCCTTTCTATTTTTGTTCACTCCTCACATCTATTAATATATCAGAATTTTCACATTAGTCCATGTGTGAACAATAAATGCTTAGTTCAGGACACTTACTATGTGTTAAGCACTGTACAAGGCATTGGGATTAAAATGTTGACTAAGACATAATGGTTCCTTGTGGAGCTTAGCTAGTGAGCTAGATGTACAATAACCAAGTAATTCCAAATGTGATTAATCATACTAAAGGGGCAGTGCACAGTGTCTTTGAGAATATAGTAGTGGTGATTTAATTTTTTTCTTGGGAATCAGGAAAGGTTTACGTTAGCCATGCCATTTAAGCTGAGATCTAAGAAATGAGCAGTTTGCTAAAAAAAGCAGGGTGGACAGTATATAGAGGCATTAGCATAAGCAAAAGCCCTGAGTTGGGATAAAGTGACATGTGGTTGAAGGTAGTGTTGTCGGGTTAGACAGTTTATACAAGATTATCCTGAAGAGATATAGTCATGGCTTTGCCTTGGAAGCTATGTGAAGACACATTAAGGATTTTAGATCTTGTCTGAAAGTTATAGGAAGTGATTGGAGAGTATTAACATCACTGTGTTTGTGTTTTAAAACAATTACTCTGCACTGTGGAAAGTAGATCGAATAGGGGCAAAAGTGGAAATGGAGTATTTGTCTGGTTAGGAGGCTGTTGCCATGGTGCAAGATCAGTGTGATGGTAGAGATGAAGTGGAGTCGATAGAATAGAAAGGTGTATAGGAATAGAATAGGCAATATTTTGCCCAATTGATTAGCTATAGCCAGAGAGAAAAAGTAGTTAAAAATGACTTCAAAGCTTTGTCCTTAGCGTCTTGCTTTATGATGGTGTTGTTTTTTTTCTGAGAAACATTTTGGGTAGTGTAGGCCATTTGTACTCAGGCGCTGTCCAAGATGGGCAATTGGATAGATGGACCTGATATGGAGATGGAAATCTGGAGTCATGGCAGGCATCTGAGTGGATGCAATTATCTAGGCCAGTGGTTTCCAAAATGAGGTCCCTGGACCAGCAACTTCAACATCACCTGGGAATTTACACATGCACATTCTTAGGTCCCAACCCAGACCTACTTTATTGTGGGATCCTCCAATCTGTGTTAATAAGTCTAATGTATGTTGAAGCTTGAAAAACCCTGGCCAAGGCAGTGAAAGGTAGCGTGAGGAGCAAAAGAAGGTCTAGGGCATCAGTATATTTGTGTTATTTTACTCCAAAAGCAGACTTAATTTGTGGTGAATTTTATTAATATGCCATTCTACTTTTGGCCATTCCATCAGCTGGGCATGTTAATGGAGAATGTAAGAGTCATAGCAGTAGTTATGTGGTCCTGAGACTGTACATTAAGATTTTAAAAATTGTTCATGTAAGGTAAGTGCTCTTTTTACAGATGCCATTTTGGTATGTATAAGCAAAATCCAATTTCTAGAGGACTGAGGCAAAAATGCTACAAGGAAGAAAATAAGCAGATAAATACTTGTGTTTTCATTAGATGGAGGCCTTTTCAGGTCAACTTATAGTCCATAAATTATTGAAATATAGGTATCATGTAGAAAGTTACTCCGATTAAACTCTTTACCTTGTAAACTACTTTCCAAAGGGCAGGATGCTATTTTGTAAGCCTGTTAAAGTTGGTTTTGACAGCTAATTTGCTCACATAATAGCATAAGGATTCTTCTCTTATGCATCACATTTTTAAAAGGAGAATTCTTGTCCTTTATAATGAACTCTGATAAATATATGAGATAATTGATGGACTACATCTACATAAAAAGAATTCAAGTTGCTAAATACAATATTCATGACAAATGGAATGTATTTAGACTCTTCGGCCTTGGGATTGCATTCTGTCACTATGCTCAAGAATAATACTGAACATTATGAAAAAATGAAAAGCAGGTCAGTAGAAGAGGTTTCTTTAAGGTGGTACTGAAGTTTATTTATCATAATGGGAGGCAGGTAATGATAACTTTCAAGTAATGGAGTCTATGCTATAGCACATTCACTTGACACATTTTCTTTGAATGAAATAGGTTTTTTTTTTTTCCCAATAGAAGGTAAACTATCTTCTTCCTGCCCCATTTAATTAGGGTAGCTGCACCGTAGGCATTAGGAAAAGCAAAGGGGTAATTTTCGGATCAGTGGGGAAGGTACATATATGTACGTACAAAGATAATACAATAGGAATTAGGGATTGCACAGGTAAGTACTATACAATCACTATTACCAAAGAATGATTGCCTGAGTCAAATCTTGAAAGACAGGAAGAGTTAGCCAGTACGGAGAGAGGTATTCTTGAATCAGAACACGATTTGTGCTTCCCCTGAGAACAGATGCAGGTAGCCAAGGATGGTGCAGCTTCAGGTAAATTTCTAAGTGGCTTTTGACTATATACTTTAGGAAAGAATTTTTATGTGGTCAGTTTGTATTCCATAGTCTTCTTTCATATGGGATAGTGGGGCTTAGCTGAACTTAAACATGTAATTCCATCTTTGGATAATATAATTCCATAATATTTTACCTCTTCTTTCATGATGTGAACATTGGTTATTTTTTTTTAAAAAAAGCTGCAATACATACTACCATTAATTAAAATTTGTGTTTAACATCATATACATACAGAAGAAAATACTGTATTCATAATATAATGCAATAATTATTTAATAGTCCTTTCAAATGAATGTCTTTTTATTTTTAAACTATAAGATGAAATAAGTGGCATTCTCTCTGAAGAGAGAGGACATGGTATATGGTAAACATATAGTTTTTGTATGTTTTATTTTCTACATCATTTTACAGTTATTTGCATACTTGCATGTATTTCAGGATGATATGTACTTGATTTGGCTTAAAAATCCTACCATTGGTTCATTTTTTCCCTATGAATAATGTTTTTCCTATATGGACTATATTAATGCTTATTTATAATGTTTTAGCATGATGAGACAATTTAATAATACAAAAACTTGAAAAAGATTATTTGTTGGGATAAGGAAATGAATCAGATAAGTGTTTCTTAAATGGACTTTTGATAAAACTTTTATGCAGAATCCTCCATTGTCTTCACAAAATCATGTCTGCCTGGTAATCTAATCACGCCTGGGTGTGTGATCTTGGACACCGGCAGCTTTACAGGTAGAGGTAGCACAGTCAGAGCCTAGGGTTTTCTCTCCCTGTTTGACCCCTTACTTTTGTGCCCTGTGTTGTCACTGGGCCTTGCTTTACCTGCTTTAGAAGCAATAAATAATGGGCAAGATTTGCAGATGCCTCCAAGTTACCAAGGACCAGCAAAGATAATAACTTGTATGGAGATGTGAAGTTTCACTCCTATCTCTATCCTAGGCATGCAGTTTTCACTTTTGTTTTTGTTGAGAAAAACAACAAAAACATTTTTGTAACCAGCAAGTTTACCTTTTTGCCATTGTGTTTTCCCATTGCTTCCATCACAAAGCTAAAACCTATTACTGTAAGCCTGCCTTTGGCAAAACCATGAAATAGGAGAAATTCGTCATAGACATATGACACCTCCCTTTTTCAACTCTGCCAGCTCCCAAACACCTAAAACTCTTGAGTTCCTCCTGCCAGCGGGGCTTCTCGCAGTGTTAGTGATTGGTTGCGTCCTAGTATCCTACCCCTTTCTGGGATAAGAACTTTTTAAAATACAATGTCTGGGGGAGTAATATATAACAAATGGGAATAAATCTCTAATGGTAGAATTTAAAACATAGTTGTGGGGGGTTGGTGACTGAGAAAATTGGGAACAGTTACCTCCATCTAATTCTGAAGTAAATGTATAAGTGACTACTTCCTCTGTTCTTTTTGTAAAGCTGGAGTTATTAATAATTAGTGCCAATTAAAAAATCTCTTGAATTACGTACTTAAATAGATAATATACAGTCTTGAATGGGCCAGAATTTACTTATTCTTCTTTGAAGAAGATACTCTGTAATGATAGAAAGAATCAACTATTTTTATACAATGGCTATGAACTCGTAGACATGAAGGAATGATCATTGTTCAGCATTTCAGTGTGTGGCTTATCTTGGAATCATTCTAATTAACCCAGCTAACACCTTTGTGAATGATAAGTAATATTATCCCTGGAGAACAGTATATAGAAAAAAATGAAATACAATTCGAAAGCTTGGGAGAAGGAAAAAAAAAAAACGTTGCCCTCACAAGTCTATTAAAGATTGGGTTAAAGAGATAGCTCAAGGTTAAAAATGTCCTGGTAAGAAGATGCCCAGTAAATCAGTGAGAGAATTGGGAGAAGGACATCTGAGTTTGTGGCCTCTTAGGGCACGGAGTCACTGTTTCCTTTGAGGCATTGCTTATAATCACAGTAAGCCAGTTTGGGAGATCAGCGCTCCTAGCAATGAAGCAGATGGCATGATTTTCCCATCACCCTGCAGCCCGTGAGCCATAATGCTGGCCAAACTGTGATACAAATGTTAAATAATAATAAAGCAGGGTATGTTTAAATAATGGCATTGAATATATCTCAGAAATGTTATATTTCCAAAGGACTTTACAATTATTTTTTATTATCTATTCAAACTAACTAAAATTCCCTTAATGCAAAATCATTATGTTTCTTTTCAATCCTTAAAAAAAGGTCAATCTGGTGGGACCATACATATTCTGTTGACAAATTCATATTTAGGAGGAAGAAATATTATCAGCCCCACAACTTTGTAAAGTCCTATAAAACTTTATGGAAATATAGCCTGTTAGCACTAAATCTTGGACATGGGGAGGAAATGAATTTGTAATTATGATCTTCAGACTAAACTCATTATCAAAACCATCCAGAAAACATGATATTAAATCAGTTAAGGGTGGCCTTTGGGAAAACAAGCTTTCTAGATCATTGGAAGGGTAGGGCAGAAAGATTGATAAGGACACCCAGGGTCTGACTCTGCTTTCTCAGTCTGGATGAGGCTGTGACCTTGCTCATATTGAGTTTGATTCAGGAAACAGGAGAAGTGCTGTTTGTAAACATTCCTTTAAATGGAAGCATGTCTATTGCAGCATAAGTTCTTTCTGGGTAAGCAGTTTTAACCACATGTATAAGAGGGCAGTGGCAGATAAGAATTTGGCCATTTCGTAGATCGAGCAGGAAGACTCCATATCCTTGGCTAATTAAATTGGGGACTTGGTCTAATCCTACAGTGGGCATATGTAAGTTCAGTTAAACCCCAATTTTACAGATGAAGGAAATTCACTTTTTGTGAGGAAAATGACTTGCCTAAACTGACAGATGTCAGTGCCGGGGCAGGAGATAGAACCCAGGTCTCTTGACCCTGCCTAATGCTTTCTTTATGATCATCTTAGCCTCATGACTCAGAAAAGAAAACCCTGACCCCATGGTCTGTTAATGACACCATCAGATTTCAGTCATTTTTGCCTTTATTCATGTATTCATTCATTTAATGAATATTTACTAAGTACCTGCAGTTGTAGAGGATTCAGCAGTCCCTGTCCTCATGAACTTTACATTACAGTTGAGGAATATGGACAATAAGTAAAATGTGCCTTAATATGTTTAAATATGTTTAAAGTATGTTACATGGTGGCAAATGCTTTAAAAAATAAAGTCAAAAAGAGGCATGGATGTGTGTGTGTGTGTGTGTGTGTGTGTGTGAGTGTGCGAGTGGGCTGCTGCAATTTTAAATAGGTTGGTCAGGGGAGACCTCACTGACTGGGTGTAATCTTTTTACCTAGTAAGGTAGACTCTACTCCTGTAATGCCTACAAGAATCTATATTTCCTTGAATAAAAATAGAAACCACACTATGTCTCTTCTTGACTACAGATGCATATTTTCTCTTTCTATCTCATATTTTTAAGGCTTCCATTTTCTTGCCACCAGCCTAATTTTCAAGAAATCAAACCTGGATCATCTCACTCTGCTACTCTGAAGTCTTCGGTGATTCCTGAGCAGGCCTTTCTTCGGCCCTTGAACACTCAGTGCTTCAGCCCTTCTTGGTCTTTGCTTGTTGTGTTTTATTTTAGGGAAGGTTCTTCTACCCATTGAAATCCTAACCATGTTTCACAGATCTCAAATAATGTCCCTTCCATAAATTTTTTTTCAGATTCCTTTTTCCCTCCCTCCCCGCTTCAACCCTTGAGGATAAAAATTGGTCTCTAAATCATCTTTTCATTAGCACAGCTCTTGGCACATTATAACTGCTCTGTATTTGTTGAATCAAATTGCATGATATTTATCAGATTCCACTGGGAATCAGAGATCTCAACAAAAAATTGAAATTTCAATTTGGGCCCGATATACTGCTTATGAAATGCAACCAAGGCATAGGAAAAAAAAAGCATTTAATAGAATACATTTCACACAGAAAGTAGCTTTCAGTAATATAGCCTATTCTATGTTCAGGGACAGTTGGAGAGAAAGTACTCACGTGAATTTATGTGGGAAGCTGGCTGTCAGCTGAGCCATGTGGAAATAAATCTGCCTTAAACTGTTTTCTGCTAAAATAAGCAACATTTTAGAACTGTTGTCTGTCTCTTTAGATTAGTATTAAATTACCCCATAGCTCTTTGAAGCTCAAGTTGATAATTGTTTCCAATGATCTGTAAACAAGCTTGCTTTAAACAATTAACCCTTTTGCTTATTTGTGTAAAAGACTCCGGTAACAAAGGATTGGAAGTTAATAGGGTAAATCAGGATGTCATTGTCCTTGCCTATTGGCTCCTGCCCTACAGCATACTGTGTTGCGCAGCTGTTGGCACCAAAGACTCACCTCTGGGAGATGTAGCCCTTTCTCTACCCCTGATCCACATTTACTGAGACCTAGGAACTGCTTCTTCAGTAGTGAGCAGAGTCTGGAAATGGAAGGCTGCTTCTATCCCTCATGTCCCTGGCATTGGGGTAGTGGTGCAGCCTCCCGGTTGGCCACAAATTGTCTTTGAATGTCAGCCTCACCATCTAATCTTCCCTATAACTAGTCAGTCGGCTCTGGGTTTGTCTCAGTTTCTGGTCTGTAATCAATTAAAAGGTAGTGCTGGTGTCCATCCCTAAATTTCCTAACCATAGATTGGATTCCTGTAGGGCAGAAACCTAAAAAAAATTCTGCTGGGAGGATTCGTTTCTACTGGGCAAGTTTTTTTAGAGATGTATTTGCCAATAGGTATGTATAACACAAAACAAAATCCTCATCTACTGTTTCCAGCAGAAATGTCTGATTTGGAAATATCTTTTCTACCTAGACTCTGTTAGGCGAGCTTGTTGGCCCAAATCTGGATCCTTTCTCTTAAACGGGGGTGGTCTTTTAATCTGAGATAATTTTGGTGGTAAATGAGCCCAGTATTCAGGTAATGGTCATGATATCATTTTGAGAAGAGACAGGTGAAAAACAGTGAATTATATAATGTGAGACTTTTCTCCCAGGTTTTCTGTGTTGGTATGTTGATATTTCACTTTATGTGTTAAATGCTTTATTAGTTAGAAATGTAATTGGGGATTTTTTTTTATATTCTGAAGCTGAGTGTGGAGTATTATAACTGGACTCACTATGTCACCTGCGAATACACTGTCAAGCACAGTCCTGCTGCAGGGTGCGGTCCTTGCTCTTCCCTGTGATGGAAACGCTCTGGACTCAGATCTCACAGCCCCTTTACTTCCTTCAGGTCTTTACTTACCCTCTTGGTGAGACCCTCCCTGGTAAAATTTCAACCCCACTACCTGATACAGTCTCTTCCTCTTCCCAGCCTTTTTGTCTTTTGTATTTATCCCTATCTTAAATACTATTTTACTCATTTGTAGATCGTTTGTGCCATTAGAATATAAGTTCTATGTAGGTAGATATTTTTGTTCACTTTTTTATTCCTAGTGCCTAGAATGGTGCCTGACCATGGTAGGTTCTACTCTGTGGAATGAATTCTTGTCTCTCCATGACTACTACCACTACCTTGGTTGAGAACCTCATCATTTCTCACTTAACTTACTATAGTCATCTCCTAACAGACTGCTGATGTACTGTTCCCAATGTGATCTTTCTAAAACTCAAATCTAGTCATATCTTTGTCTTGCTGAAAATTTTTCAGTGTCTCACAATAACCTTCAGGATAAGATCCATATTTCTTAGCATGACACCCAAGGCCTTACTTACCTTTCTGACCTCATTATCGTCCCTTTCTCACTCATAATTATGTGTCTTTCCTTAAGGTCTTAAGAATTTTGTTTCTGAGATTCTGTGCCTGAAATGACCTGTCCCAGTCATTTGAATATCTAGCTCCTTGATGATTTAGCCTAAGGTTCTTTCCTGTAATGTTTCCCTTTATTTCCTTTAGTCTGAATTAAGAGTTTTCCTATAGCAACTAGTACCTATGTCTGTGATAGCATTTACACATTATAATTGCCCTTGAATATATATGTCTTATTCACTGGACTCTAAGTTTCTTGAGTTCTGTTCAATTTGTATCTCCAAGACGTTTGGGAATTTGGTTCACAGTAGATATAGACCTTCACATTGTCTTACGGATGCTATTTCAAAATGTCAAATCTTTGTTCTTTTAGTTAATATAGTCTCTCTCGATCAGATCCAAAAATGAACTGCCTCATACCAGATTCTGCTCTGTAGTGAACTGGTCAAGGGGCCAGTGTAGCATAATCCTGATACTGTAGAATTCAAATTACAATTTAAACATAGTCACCCGCCACATAACGACGTGCCCGTCAACTTTGAACAGCATACATGACTGTGATTCCGTAAGATTATAATGGAGCTGAAAAATTCCTATGGCCTGGTGAAGTCATTGCTGTCATAACATCATAGCACTGTGCATTATTCATGTGTTTGTGGTAATGCTGATGTAAACAAACCTAATACGTTGCCGGTAAAAATATAGCATATATAATTATGTACAACATATAATACTTAATAATGATAATAAATGACTGTTACTGGTTTATGTGTTTACTATACTATACTTTGTATCACTATTTTAGAGTGTACTACTTAAAAAAAAGTTAACAATAAAACAGCCTCAAGCAAGTCCTTCAGGAGGTATTCCAGAAGAGGGCATTGTTATCATGGGAGATGACAGCTCCATGCGTATTATCGTCCCTGAACCCCTTACAGTGGGACAAGATGTGGAGGTGGAAGACAGTAATATTGATAATCCTGACCCCTTTATAAGGCTAGGCTAATGTGTGTGTTGTGTCTTAGTTTTTAATTGAAAAGCTTACAAAGAAGAAAAGAGTATAAAAAATGTTAAAAATGGAAAAACCGTATAGAATGAAGATATAAACAAAGAAAATATATTTGTGCAGTCATACAGTGTGTTTGTGTTTTAAGCTAAGCGTTATTACAAAAGTCAAAAAGTTTAAAAAATTAAGAAGTTCATAAAGTTAAAAAGTTACAGGAAGGTTAATGTATTACTAAGAAAATATTTTTATAAACTTCATGTAGCCTAAGTGTACAGTGTCCATAAAATCTAGAGTAGTGTATAGTAATGTCCTGGGCCTTCACATTCACTCACCACTAACTCACTCACTCACCCAGGGCTACTTCCAGTCCTGCAAGCTGAATTCATAGTAAGTGTGCTATACCAGTGTACCATTTTTAAATCTTTTATACCATATTTTTCTGTACCTTTTCTACGTTTAGATATGTTATATATCTTTAGTTACAAAAATATTTACCATGCCGTTACAATTGCTTACAGTGTTCAGTACAGTAACATACTGTACAGGTTTGTAGCCTAGGAGCAATAGGCTATACCATATAGCCTAGGTGTATAGTAGGCT
The DNA here is from genome assembly GCA_008086735.1 of Cheirogaleus medius. Lineage (NCBI taxonomy): Eukaryota > Metazoa > Chordata > Mammalia > Primates > Cheirogaleidae > Cheirogaleus > Cheirogaleus medius. Next base: position 29,984,979 of record VBSM01003176.1, read on the forward strand.
ATACCATCTAGGTTTGTGTAAGTATACTTTGCATAACAACAAAATTGCCTAAGTGATGCATGACCGTAATTAATAATTTTGTTTCCTTATTTGATTATCTGTTAGTGATCAAAAATATAGGTATTGAAAAATGTAATTTTAACAAATCACTTTAAAAATATGCTTTTATTCATAAAACCAGTATTTTATGAATAAATGGGACTATCACATATATGAGCCATTGTATAGAAGATATGCAAATATGAGTGAACAAAATGGAAGGTAATTAGTTATTAATTTAAGGCCTTCCTACTTCCTTATGAACATATTTTATATTTCCCACTTGACCTTCTTGTTTTCAATCAATTCACCTTTTTTCTTCTTGAGTATTTACATTGTACTTTGTGATCACCCATATTTGAGGGACGGCATGTTCACTGATCTTTTAATGTATTTCTCCAAATATCTACATCATTCAGATTTGTGATAGAAACATAAAGGAACAACTCTTATTTTTCTTTATTTTATTGATGTTCCAAGAGTTTCTTTATTAGCTTTCATGCAAAGTTGTGGGGTTTAGTAATTATACATCATTGTGATAGGAAAACATAAAATGCCTTGCTTAATTATTGATTCAAATATCCTTTAAAAAAAGGTGTTTAAAGATGTATAGGCCATATATTTTGTACCAATGTAATCATTCACTGTGTTGTTTAAGCAAATAAGCTAGTTTAAATAAGTTCATAATGAGTTTTTAATTTATAGAGAAATGAATCAGTAGGGCAAAGAGACGCACCAAGTCTTAGAAGAATTTGCTTTGTACAATAATTGAAGAATCACTTGAGTAAAATCCCCACTGAACTAGCTTTTGTTGGACTAAAGAATGCAATTATATTAAAAATTAATACTTCAGTTTAATATGAAACCAATGCTGCCTGAATTATTATGTGCCAAATTAGGTTCCTGTAAACAATAACAAAATGGGTGACTATGCAAATTAAAGCACTGAGTTATTTAAACTTGCAGTAGCATGTTTAATGAGATGCAGTGAAAGCAGAAAATGTTTAATTTAGTAACGGGTGACCTGAATCAATCTGTCCTACAGAATGATAGGCTTTGGACTAATTTTCAGTTAAAACAAAATAACTGAATACTCACCTCGGTTAATATATGATATGGACTATTTCACATTATTTTTTTTTAGTAAGACAGCTTTTTTAGTGTGACAGCTTTCAGTGGAAATTACTATGAGTTCTGTGTGAAACACTGCCAAACAACTGAAGTTTTTGTTGGATTTTTCCCTTATAGAATGAGAAAGCTTTTCGTTTCTTTCTGTTTGGATTATAATCTAATGTCTTAAAAGAAAGAAAAACTATGTTTTGGTATTTGGCTGGGCAATAATTGTGTACGTCTAGTCTATGCTTATAAATTGTAGGTAGTTCAAGATGCTCACCCACAAAAATGATGGACTCATTTCATCTTTAGAAAGATCTCTGGAGTTGACAATTTACCTAGATAATTTTAGTTAAGTACCTGAAACTGCTTTTTGCCATTGTGTTTTCTGTCTTTCAAAGTCATCACAGTTCAGTTATTTTGAACACTTATTTCTCAGAGGGTGTGAATTCATAGTATATGGTAATTGAACATGGCAACTCAGGGCAGAGAGTTAAATTAAGGGAGAGTCACCTTAAATCCCTTTAGGGATACTCATTTTACAATTGTCCTGTAATGCAGGAAAAATCCTTTTATTCTGTTTTAAAGAACTTTTCTTTGTAGGCAGCATGGTGTCCTATGAACAATGGACATATAGTGAATATGTGTCATGAGAATGATAAACTGGAAGTATCTTTAAAAAGTGAAACTGCTTATTTATAAATGTGAAGTATAGTTTACTGTCTTAATCCTCCTTCAATGGGATGTTTCACTGATACATTCTGTTCATTAGGAGTTAATTTCCAAACTGCAGTTAGAAAAAGAAGATAACATATACCAGCTTACATAGTGAACCAAAGTGTCCCTAGAGTCATAAACACTTTAGTGTTAGGAATGATACTGTATTTCTTTTTGACATCTGCATTCTGTAGTTATCAAAGTGGTATTGTAGAGAATATTGAATGTTAGATTCAACCATTAGTTTTAAAATTCAAAAATTACTATAGTTCATATGTGCATCAGTTGCAGATGTGTAACCTTAAATCTGTTTGGTGTAAAAGCAAAACAAAGTTTTACATTTATGTGTGCTATTTTGTAACTGTGTAACTTTGGTAAATAAATGTTTTTGTAAGAATAAACTTAATTAGCATAGTACTTTAAAAACAAGGGAAAAGAACAGATGATTTTTTTTTAAATGAGCTTGCTAGAATATTATCTAAATCAAAGAAGTAATTCTTTTGTTTTAAATAAAAATGATCTCACTTTCCAAAGAAAGAATATGTAATATATGGAAATCTCTATGTTTTATTTTCATTTTTTGAGACAGAATTTTTCCTGGTTTATTTTTTTGAATAAGACTTTAGAATGTTACTGCTCATTGAATATCTTTGAAAAATTGAAAAAAACCAAAAGCATGTATTGTTTCCAGAAACATTCCTTGGTAATTGTGGCTTTGAACAATAGAATGCAGATAAAGCTATAATAGTATGTGGGAGTTATTATCTGGTTAGAAGCAGCATATAGACAGATAAACTTTTCTTGAAAAGAATTCTAAATTTTAGTCAAGGCTTTTGATTTGGGAACTAATTATTAAAGGATACTCTCTGCTCTTTGTGTGTTCTAAGAATGCTTGTGTTAACCAAAGCATGAGATCTGGAAATAGTAGACGTCAGTGCAGACCTGGTTGGCTCATCTTTCCCCGGCTCCTTTATCTTTTAGATCCTGGATGGCTCATCTACCTTTCCTGAGCCTGATTTTCCTCACTCGTAAACTGGTGTACATAATACATAATTTATAGTATTTTGTTAGGGTAAAGTGACTTATACATGAAAGTTTTAAATTATAATAATTATATTTAATTATTTAAATCTATTATTATATTATAGTGTATAATTAACAAAATATTTCACTTATTATTAGGGGGAGTTTTTCTGTCAAAAAATCCTATAATCATTTTAAGTGGGTCATTTCTTTGTAACATGTATGACCATCACATTCCTTTCTGTTTCTACTTCTACCGTTGTTCTGGTCCACTAATTTTATGCTCTGAAGTTTTCAAACACTGTTTAAAATTGCATCTGACTGCTGTTTTGTGATTGTCTCACACACACATAAGTAAAATTTCATCTCTCAATATCGTGCTTGTTATATATTTATTTGAGAATGCATTCTACCCTCATAAAAAAGGTGGCATTCAATTCATGGTTGAGATTTATTAGTTTTCCTTAATTATGGTATTAGTATTCTTTTTAGGAAGATAAATTAGTCTGTCAGGATTGGTACCCATTTTGATTGCTGTGGGGAAAAATGCCTTATAAAATGCATTGTTGGTGGTTGTTAAAAGAGTGGGGTTGGGCTAGAGGTGGAATTGATGAACTGGCAATTTCATCAGGCCCAAAATACTTGGTTTATTAGTGTGGACTATAGATTAAAAATATAAAGTGGTTAAATCTGGGTATGGGAGCATGGATAATCAAAAAATGTTCTGTATCATGTTAATCGAATTACATTTGAGAGTTACAGATATGTTTGCTGTGTAAAAATTAACATTGATAATGAGCTGAAGATTTCTTCCAGAAAGAATATACAGTTGACTCTTGAACAATATGGGTTGGAACTCTGTAGGTCCTGCAATGCTCAGCTTTTTTTCAACCACATGGGGATTCAATGGATGCAAAACCCACATATACGGAGAGCCAGCTTTTCATAAAGGAGGGTACACAGTGTCGACTCTGGGACTTGGGTATGCACAGATTTGGTTATATGCTGGCAATTTTGTAAGTAATCCCCCTGCATATACCGAGTAACAACTACATGCTAGATAAGCATTTGTATGTAATTTGATTTTTTTCTTTTTACCTATAAAATGTTAATACATTAGGCTCATCAGTTACTCAATAAACTAGGTAATGGGTATTCTGACAGTCCACCCTGAGGTTTAAAACAGCACTTTGAGTACAGTATTAGGTAATGAAATGCCCAGTTGTAGAGGAGTTTTTCATCCATGAAATCACATTCTTGTGTTCATTTCTGTTTACCAGATGAGAGATTGATAGATGAAAACAAAAATGTCGCATGTTTGTTATGGCCCATATTTGTAAGCTTTCCCCTTTGCAGATTTGCATATAATCAAGAACTTTTAGGATCATTCCAAAGTGCTTAGGACCATCCACTTTACTTCGAGACAAGCAAAACAAAGGACAAAAACCAGATTTCTGCTTAAATGAGAACTAGTTAATTTGCTTTTCTCTACCATTCATAGCCACCAAAGCAGAGTTTTTAAAGCCTTTAACACTCAGAAATCTCCTTCAATGAGGGTATTTGAGAGAAAAAAAATGTTTAGCTCAAATAGTAAGTAACTTGTTGCACAAATTTTTCAGTCTTAGTGAATTGGTTTTAAATGGCCTTGCGATCTGTGGAGTTAGATAATTAGCACAAATATTTTGTTTGACATTTAAGTATTTTGAAAAACATTGATGTAGGTGTTGTTATTGAAAAATCATTATATTTCACCTAAGAATCTTGATTTCTGGTTTTCTATAAATGTTTGATCAGGCCATGTGCTGCATTCACCCCTCTGCCTGGCACTGGTTTTTTCAGGCTCTTTGCTTCTACTACTTGCCCGGCTTTTGTAAGCATTTGAGTGTGTGAACCTTGGACTAAATGATTCTCTGACTTTAGATAAAGTTCTGTGCAACAGGTTTTGAGAGCTTTAACACACATTGATACATATTATGTGATTCTGTGGTTAACAAACTTTGACCCCAGTTAGCTTACATGCTTTTTCTTCAACACACACTTCAGACTGGCCAGATTAAAGCCCATAGAGGATTCCTTCCTCAGATCTTTGATGTTGCTTTTCAAGGCTTTGGCTTACCTTTCTCTCAAGGCCTTTCTTTTCCAGCAATACCCATAGCCCAACAATCAGATGCAACTTCCTCTCACCTCTGAGCCTTGCATGTCCTGTTGCTTGGAGTGCTCTCCCACCCTTGTTCCCCTGGTCCACACATCTCTGCCTCTTCCCTGACAGCTCTCCCTAATGCTCACTCTTCTGATGCATGCCCACTCCGCCTGAATGTGAGCTTCTTGAGACATCGCAGCTACCATCTTTTGTTCTGTTCTAAACCTAAAATTGCAATTGTGGGTATTCACTTAGTAAAGAGATATTATGTGTTTTTTTGTGTGTTACTTGTGTGTCATAACTCACTCATAACATTGAACTTTAGGCAGTATGTATTTGGGAAGTGTTTGATTTTTCTGGAGGAAGGGCAAGTTTTCCCCCATGAATATTCTAGGTGAGACGTTTATCATGGAAAATTTTACTAGATTTCAGTGAGTCTTTCTCTTCCATTTTCTGATTCTTATCATACTTTTTATTAATACTTATGATGTAATTGGGAACGTTTATAGAAATTAGAGAAAGCCCAGGCAATATTAGTAAAATCTATGATGTTCTGTTAACTCTTATCATATCATTTTTACTTTTAAAGAAATCATTTCATATGGACACAGACTGAATCTTTCTTCTTATAAATGACATTGTTCTTGTAAATGACATTATTAATCCTAGAACCAAGTACCTTTTTTTTTATTTCAGAATATTGTGGGGTTACAAACATTTTGGTTACATATAATACCTTAGCCTTGCCCAAGTGAGGGCTACAAGTGTGCCCTTCCCTCATACAGGGAGCTCTGCATCCATTTATTGTGAGTTTACTCATTCCCATGACCTCCCTCCCACCTGACCAGCACCCAATGAATATTACTTCCATGTGAGCACCTTAGTATTGATCACTTAGTACCAATTTGATGGTGAGTACATGTGGTGCTTGTTTTTCCATTCTTGTGATACCTCACTTTGAAGGATGGGCTCAAGCTTTATCCAGGATAATGTAAGAGGTGCGAGTCCACCATTGTTTTTTTGTAGTTGAGTAGTATTCCATGGTATACATATACCACATTTTATTAATCCACTCATGTACTGATGGGAACCAAATAACTTTTAAATCTAATGTCAAGCAAAACTCCAAGGTTTTAGAATATGCAGGCCAAGCATTGGAACTAATGCCTGTAATTCTAGCACTTTGGGAGGCTGAGGTGGGAGGATTGCCTGAGGCCAGGATTTCAAGACCAGCCTGGGCAATAGCATTATCCGATCTCTACCCCTTTCCCCTCCTCAAAAGAGTAGAATATACAATAGAAAATGCCATTTTGGTCTTAGAAAACCAAGTTCATGCATCTGAAACAATATCAAAAGATATCTCTGAATAATTATCTGCATATTGTGCCAATGTTGATAATCTTAAATAGACTCTTCACAGATTCTCTGTATAAAATTTTAATTTAAATCCTCTAAAACACCAATTTATTGTTGGCTTCAAGCCTAATGCAATATTGGAGCAACATATTATTCATCAGAAGCTGATATTCTTTTCTTCCCCTGCTTTCCATCCCAGATTATTTCCTGTCCCCTTTCCTTTTTCTAAAGGCTATTCCCACTAGACTTTCTCCTTTGTAATCATATAACAGCCATTTAAAATATGCTTATGAAAATATTTAGGATGCTTATTTATCTGCCATAATTCATATTAGTGGAATCTTTTTGTCAGGTCTGATTTTATAGTGCTCAATTCAGGACTTTTTCCATTGCTATGTTTCTAATAGATAGCTCCAACACACACATAAACATTTGCATGGGTACATGCATGTCTGTGCATATACACACACTTTGAATTTGTTCACACTTGTTGGTTGAGGATGCCTATCTTTCATACATACCACCAGCTAAAGATTCTGTGCTTCATTTGAACTCATAAGGGAAAGAATCCTTCATGTAGGCTTCAAATAAAGAGGGGCATCCTTTTTCATACTCTTGAATTGTTCCGGCAAGTATTACAGCAAGTGTTACAGTGATTGACCAGGGAAAGAACCAAGCGGCACACAGAGGGTCAGAGAATCAGCCTTTATTCTGCCGGCGGGCTCAGAGGGGCATGGCACCAAATTCTGAGCATCGCTTCCTTGTTCTCCTCCAGTTTTATACACTTCTTCAGGTTACATACAACCAATCAACTATGAGCATGAGGAGTTATCCATTCAGTGGTGGGATTCAAAAAGCATCCAAGCAGCAACAAGCTTTACATATCCAATCAGCAACAAACTTTACATCCAATCAGCAACAAGCTTTACATATCCAATTAGCAATGAGTTCAGCCATGAGGCCGCGGGGTGAGGGGTTTTCCCTGTCAGAATGACCTACTTTAAGAAGTGATGCTTTGGTAAGATTCTGAGAAATGCTGTCTTCTCATTTGGTTAAAGCAAAATGTGTTTCTCTTTTCTGTTCATGTCACAGTTTTCACTGAAATGAGAGTTGTTTGTTAGAAGAGAGTTTATTAGGTAGGCCTTCAGACAAATTTTTGTATTAGGGAATAAAACTCAAGAAAGAGGTGACAGAATAGCATTATATTTTAAAATATAAGATGGAAGTTCAATAGAAAGTTGACTGTCCTCTCCATATGGAAAGTTTTATATCCTTAGAAGAAGTTTGTACATATTTAGTTAGAGCAACAAGAAGCAGGAAGTATGGAGTTGAACACTTTATTTCTATAAAACATATAACTTTCCTGTCATATAAGATTGCAGCCTAATACATGAAGGACTTTAAGATCTATAGCTGTTGTGGAAATTATTAATCCATGTTAGAATATCAAGTTTAACAACTTGGGCATTTACCAATATGGTCAGTATGCATCAGATATATCACAGTTTTTTATTGTACAAGAATTTTAGATGGAGAATTACTAGCAATAGAGAACACTTTTGACATAATAAATAATTTATAATTCAACATATAATAAATATTTTATAATCAGAATAATAAATATTTAGGGAATGATTGCATGACTAGTGAGCAAGACAACATCATGCTATATTTTTCAAAATTCCTGTTTCTTTTGAGGGCAACTACTGTTTACTCAGGATGAAAAGACTAAGGTAGTTGTTTTAGTAACAGTATTTTTCACCTTCAGACATTTGAGTCACAAGAAAATGGCACAAAAAGATTTGTTATATGGCAGAAAAAATTAGGTATCCTTTTTATTCTCTGTTAAAATATTAATGCAACTTAGTAAATATAACAAGTTAATTAATATTGGTTATAGAACCACCAGACAATAGATCGTTTCTAAATTGAGTCATTATGAGAGATAGTAGTATTTCCACAGTCCAAAAAATTAATTAATTGAGGAATACTTATAAATTTATTTCTGTTTCTAGATAAATTATTTCCCACACAGGCAAGTGGTTAGGAAACAAAACAAAACAAAAACAATTCTAACTTGTTCCTGTTTTTAGTCTTCCAGACTTTTTCTTCTTTCATCAGTATCACGATCTAGATGTGCTGCAGGCTTTGGTTGAGTTGGGGAGTGTTTAGGGTGGTCATCTAAGATGTCCAGCATTCAGTGATGCTTGAAGCCTTCAGAGTGAAGAAGGATTGTAAAAATAGTTCCCAGCAAGCTCATTTGTGTGGTATGAATGGCTCACTAGGTGAAATACAGCTGATGCAAAAAGTACATGGATGGTTCAGGTCAATGAATTGTATTTTGTAGCCCACCGGATTTTTCACCACTTTAAAAACTGCTTTCCCACTGTTCCTTTAACTAGGCTCCTGGATTGTGAAGTATTGTGCTGCAGTTCCCTTTTGTTTTCTTTTATGTTCTGGAGTTGGAGCTGTGAAAGGCAGATTCATTTATTGTTTAGTTGAATCAAAATGACTGTAATTCCACAAACAAATTGGACTTCGGTTAGGAGTACTTTGTCATAAATAATCTTGGAAGAGACTGGATTCTCTCCTAGCTGATATACTTCTGCTGTACGTTAAAATCAGTGTCTAAAAGAGACCGATTTATTACTGAACTGACTGATCACTGAGTAACATACACCTGTCCTTGTTCTGTTCTGTGGTTGCTGTCTCTATTTCCCTAAAACATATTCAGCCAGAGTTGATGGTAAGAGAAACAAACATTCTATTTTCTGAATTATTGTTTTCATTTTAGCCTCCATTTAAAAAAAAATCAACTCTATGATGTAAAACTCAGTGAATAATTCTTAATGATCTGGAAGGAAAATCTGTTTCATAAATTGGTTAAAGGCATGGTTGAGTCAGATGAATCATTTTTTTATACATAATATTAGGACATTTTAAAAATTAACAACATGTTTTTGCTAGAGGCTGCCAGTACTTTAGCAATACCTGCAAGTACCTCTTTTCATTGACCGTAAAAATGTTTTCTTTCCATTAAAGAGTATTTGCTTCATTTTGTTTCAAGTTATTCAGTTCCATAAGTCATCTGAAGACAGAAAATCTGGTGTTTTCCTCCTCAGTGGAATATATATGTGTGCGTGCATGTGTGTGTATATATATATTATGTACTTTATACTTACATATAAAAATAAAAACTAAAGCACAAGATACACATACACTTGGCTGGACCCTTGGTGCACAACTATAAATGTCATAACAAGTTGCCATGTCATAACATTGCTTCCTTTATTCAAACAATTCTGTGTGGTCAATTTTACTCTGTCAGTAAGAATCATTTCAAGCATAGGTTTGTCCTTGTCAAATAGGCTAGATGGACATTATTTTTCTTTTCTTTTCTGTTCTTTTCTTTCCTTTTCTTTTCTTTCTTTTTATACTCCAATGGTCAGGCATTATTTTTAAAGCATTTTTTGTGAGATAATTTGTACAATTTAACTTTAATTTGAGATAAATATTATCTCCACTTTTACCTCTGAGAAACCTAACACTTAAAACTGTTAAATGACTTGCTCCCAAATAACACAGCCAGTAAACTGTAGATCCAAAAATTTCATCTGTGTCTTTCTAGTTTCAAATCTTATGTATTTTCATCTTTGCCTATTGTTGTCTTGTGCAGGAATAAAATTTTTACAAAACAAGTCATATTTTAAATTTATACATACTAGAAACCAGTGGTGAATGTATTTTTAAAGTGACCATTTTTTTGGTAAGATCTATTTTTAACATTGAATTATTATATGTTATATATTCCTCACATGAGTCACACCCACAGTGAGTTGGAGTGGATTTAAAGATGTTTTATATATATCCAATCATGTTTATAATATTCAAAAGCATATTAAATTAATAGTTTTTGGAATATAAAATGCAAATGTAAATTAAGTATTTGCACAATTCAAGCATAATTGAATTGTTACAATTCAAACAATGACTTAAGTTATTGTTATCTTAAAGTGTTTTAAAGAAGGTGTGGTCATGACACTGTAGGATTTACCTCTGTTCAAAGTGTCCATTTATTATTACTGCACCACATATATTTTTAGGTGCTCCATAGTTTGAATTTTGAAAGCATTTGGTGTTTATAGCACCTCAGTCTTTCAAGTCATGTAGCTTGACTAGGTCTGATGTCTAATGTGATGTTCAGAAACATCACATTAAGTGTGACTTAAGTGGGGGAGTTGGAATGAGAATGAAAATGTTTAATTTTTCTGACATCAGACTAGTATGCCTCAGGGAGAAATTTAGCAAAGGTAATTGAACAGACCACCAGTATAAATTAGCTCAATAGCCTAGACCTATGAACACTAGCCTTTATAACATACTTGACAGCAACACAAATCTGTTAAAAGAAAATGGCACTGTCCCTGACATGAAATAATTGGATTGTCATAGATACAACACATGGTACAGTTTTTCCTTTTAATTACTGTATGAGAACAAAATCAGTTTTTGCAGCTGGTCCTTCTTCATTTTATTTGCCTTGACTAAATCTCACACCTGAGGGGTTTGAAACATGACAGACAACAGGTGTGAATATGTATCTAATAATTGACTGCAGTATCTATCCTTCCTTTAAAAATTGGCCATGTTGTAAACATCTGTAACACTAATAACGACAGCCTTTTTTTTTCTTATGTGTAAAATGCTTTCCAAACCATAGTTAGATTATATGTCTGAATCAAATCACAAACTTAAATAAGTCAAATTATTAAATTACTCTTGCTATAAGAATACATTTTAAAGGAAGGATGAGTTTCAGTCAGTTTAAGTGCAGCTGGCAAGCAGCCATTCATTAGAGCCTAGTGTGACATTGATTTTTGACTAGAAGAAATGGAAACATAGCAGTAACTGTGTATCCTTAAGGAAACATCCTATATTATTGATGCACTTTGTTTCCTTAAAAGCCACTACCAAAACTTTATTGAAATTGAATTTTGATTGTGCTAATGAGGAAATCTATTGTCAATGTCAAAACATCTATTATTGTCAAAATAAGATGGTAATCCCAAATTATTGCCTTAGCATCTACTTTTACCACTTTTCCTTAAGGACAAAAGGTGTTTTATTTTAGACAAGACTTTTTTTTTTTAAAGCAGGAATTACAAAATACCACTTAATTACACTTAGCAAGAACACTTAGGCTTACTCATTGTATAGATTAAATAGACTGTTGAAACAAAATGAATTGATTTGGCTCATTTTTTCCCCTACATTTTCTCCAGTGAGTACTGCTCTCATCTATTTGCCAAATTGATGGGACTTGGCAGTAAAACATAAGCAGTTTAGAATGTTAGAGAAGATTAAGTGTTCTGGATTTCACAAAGGATCATCAGAGGTAAAGAGATTACAAAAGAATTGGTTTTATCAGGTTGATATTCTGCATCATGCATTTGTCTGTTTTCTATTGTAATCAACTAGATCTAAATTAAGAAACCTTGTTTTAAAAGAGTGTTATTTTTGCTTTCCAGATTTTGGTAAATATGATAGGATTCAACCAAGTAGGTATTTATAATTCTTGAGTATTTTATCTTTTTCTTTTTTTAACAATTTTTTCAAATTTATCTTTATCTTATTAAGTGTGAGTACATTAGATTCAAATTTTCTTGAAAGTTCTTGAAAATTAACAGTGGAACATGGTATGGTGTTTAATTAGAATAGGTTAGGCTCTGTTAAAATTAGTGCCTCGGAGATTAAATACTGGCTTTTGAGGTCTGATCAATACTGAATTAAAAATATGGGACATTTGCATAAGGAAAATAAATGAGGGAGGTGATTTTCAGGAAAAGTAAGTACTATTTACTCATAGCTGTAGCTTGGATAACAAATTGGCTACAGGATAATGTTGAACATGTGTGGATTTGAACCAGTCATTCAAGTTCTAATCGGCAGAGACTTAGAATTAGTTCAAATTTACATTGAAGACAATGTTCTCTTAAAACAAAAATAATGGCCCAATCAGACCGGGACAGGGCAATTAAAAAAGTTGCTGTTACTTTGGACACAAAGACTATAAGCCTGATTCATTTTCTTCAGCTACATTGGGGGCATTTCGATTGATCTTTACAATCCTTTTCCACCCCGATAATGAAAGCTACTATTGCAATTATGGCAAGTACATTACATGCATTATCATGTAATTTTCGGAACAATGCTGAAAGGTAGTTCTTGTTATACCTATTTTAAAGTTGTAAAAATTAGGGTTCAGAGAATTTAATGAACTTAAGGTTAAGCAGCTACTCAGTGGCAAAATAAGGACTCAAACTAGATATCTCTTGACCTTTCCACGCTCTATTCCAAATTATCAAAAAAATATAACTATTGGTACAATGTGCTACAGGTTTATATTGGGTCAGCTTTCAGTTCAACTTATGTCATAAAGCTATTTTCACAACATGAGTATTTTACCATTCAAGAGGTCTTTGTCACTATAAAACCTTTCTTTTATATCACTTGGGTGGGGTCTTAAAAGAGAGGCAGCTGCTAGAATTCTGTCCTTCCCTGTTTCATCCATCTCCATAAGCTTGTATTTGATGCTTTTTCAACTGTCTAATCTTCCTGGCTTTGACAATATTAACAATTATTGTGTATTTGCTATCTAGAGAGCTCTGACATACAGTATTAGGTCAATCAGTCTTAACAACATGTGTAGTAACAATTATTGTTGTCTTCATTTTATAGATGGGGTCAAGTAACTTGCCAAAAGTCAACCATAAAGAAATTGGTGGAGCTGGGATTTAAAGCCTTGCAGGTTCCATAGACTGAAACCTTGTTGTCCAGCTTCTCTATCTTGTAATATATCATTTATGTTCAGACTTCTAACTTGCCTTCTCCTTCCTGGTACAGGATTATTTTCTGATTACTCTGAAATTTAGCCCCCCTCATTTGGCCTTATCTTCCCATAAGCAATCCTAATGGCAGCCCTAGAAATTACATACAGCCTGGCATTCCAGAAGACTGGCCTTATCACTGGAGAATAGAGTATATAAGACGATGAATCTTTGGAATCTATATTCTTCACAAAAGGGATTTATTTCTAGGCAGAATAATGTTAAACTTAATAAAATAATAGCCAACTCAGTGCCAAGTACTGTGTTAGATGCTTTTCATGTACTCCTTTATTAATCCTTACAACCACTTTATTGGATAGCTATGGTTATCACCATTTTACTGATTAGGAAACTGAAGCTTAGGGAGGATAAATAATTAGCAGAGGTATTATCTATCTTTAAGGCTACTTTGCTGTAGAGTTCTTGAGCTAAGATGACTGCTCTTACTCTCCGAATAACGCCTATAGATCAGATCTTAAACAGCAGATTGAATTAACAGAACATTCTGAATCACGGTAGAAATTATCCTAAAGTTTTTTTTTTCAAGAAAGTATATGCATTTATAAGTTATAATTTCTGTGATTATAGGGAAATATAGCCTATGTTATTGCTTTGTTTAAATTATTTTTGCTTAATTTCTTCTATTTTATGATTCTTATATCTTACTTACCTAAATACATGGTTATTAAAATTATATAAGCAAGGTAATATATGGTTTGATCTTAATTAGATTGTGTAAACTACTGCCAAAATAGAAACTTTTTAAAAGAAACAAGTTATACAATAGTTTTTATTTAACTTAATTCAGAGGAAGTTAAAATACATGTGAACATATTGTATCAGTGAGCCATAAAATTGAACTCTTCCAGTAAATTGAAACAAGACACAATTATATAATTTCATGAATTATTCTTATAGGCTATCAAATTAAATTAATTATTCAGTTATTAAGGCTCAGGAAAGCACTGTTTTCCTGTTGATTTTTAAAAATAAATTATCCTTTTTAATTTTAATTACCATCAAAGTAAGAAATTATGAGCTACCATTAAGATTTATTCACTCAATATTTAGCATATATTTTGAGATTCTATGTGTCAGACATGCCTGGGTATACAAATATTTATTCCTTTTAATTGAATATTTAGGTTTCTTCTTTTGGGAACTATTTCCTTTGTCTATTTTTAAATTATTATAAATTCTAAATTATAGAAATATCAATGTTATAAGTTCTTATTTTTTATGACAAGAGGATGATCATTTAATTATATTATGATATTTCAGCCTACATAGAGTTACAGGGACTGGAGTTACCTTCCTTCCTGAAACAAGTAGAAAGACAAGATACAATATATGGAAGAATGGTTTTCAGGTATTAGATATCAGAGAGTTCAGGACAGTGATCCTTTAAGATGGAAACAAATGAGGTAATCCCTGTGATTGTACCAGCTAATTGCCTTGAGAGATTTCCCAGGCCCTAGCACAGGGAGAAGAAACCAGGTGAAAGTTGGAATTATCTTAGGGTTGGTAAGACAGAGGTGGGAGAATAAGGTGGTTAGAGTTTGTAGGATAGAGTACTGGAGAGAAGAACCTGAACAGATAGAACTCTTAAATCCCTCAGCTGAGTACCAGTCAGTATTTGAAGAATCTATATAGAAGGTTGGAGAGATAATCATTTCAAAAGAACACAGGGAACAAACCTTAGAATTTACACAGGGCTAGGAATGATTTATGTTCCCATCAGCCAGAAACTGGAAAAAACCTCATAATTCATCAGGCATCAGATGGAGTAATCAGAAGAATATTGCCCTGGCAGTGAAGCAAACTCAGGCCCTAGATCAAAGGCTGTTCCAGTTCTTCCTAATGAAGTTTAAAAGTCAACCTCTATAGGATTAGTTGTTCCCAAGTAAATTAACTGTATTCAAAAACAAAGCTTAAGGATGTTTATAAGAACACCAGAATATCCAGTACCCCAAAAGGTGAAAATAATAATGTTTGGAATACAATAAAAAAATTACCAGTTATGCAAAGACACAGGGAAACCATGACCCAAAATGAGGAGAAAAATCAACCATTTTTTAAAAAGATACAGAAATGACACAAATGATAGAAATAATGGGTGAAGCATAAAAACAGTTATTGTTACATTTCATTTGTTCAAAAGAGTAGAGGAAAGATGGAATGTGTTAGGTAAAGAAATGTGAGATATGAAAAAGTCTCAAATCTAGTTTCTAGAGAGGAATATCATGGTGTCTAAGATGAAAAATTTGCTGGATGCATATATCACAGTTTAGACTCTGCAAAGAAAAAAAGAGTGAACTTGGCAGCATAGCAATAGAAACTACTCACGATGAACCATAGAGATGAACACAGAAACAATAATGGCTTGGAAAAGAAAAGGATTTGCGATTTGTGGAACAATTTCAAGTGGCTCAATATATACATTATTGGAGTTCCTGAAGAGGAAGAGAGAGAGGGAGGGATTTAGACAGCAATATTTGAAAAAATGGTAGGCAAAATAAAAAAAAATGATGAATGGTATAAACTCAGATCCAAGAAACTCTAAGAACCTCAAGCACAAGAAAACTATGCAAAGGCACATCATAATCAAATTGCTTGATACCAGTAATGAAGAGAAACTCTTAAGGCAGAAAAAAGGAACATGTCAGCTATAGTGGAACAAAAGGTGGCAAGAGATGAATAATCCAACACAAAGATAATGGAATAACATTTTTAAAGTATTGAAAGGGAGAAATTATCTGTGTGGAATTTGCATTTAGTGGAAATATCTTTCATAAATAAAGATGAAATAAAAACTTGTTTAGATATAGTAAAGCTGAAAGAATCACTGGCAGGACTGTAATGTAAGAAATGTTAAAAAAGAAAAAGGCCTTCAGACAGAAGAAAAATGTTGGCCATTGGAAACCTGTATTATACAAAGGAATAAACACAAGAAATGATAATTTTCTCCCCTCATAATCTTTTTAAAAGATATTTGACTTTTTAAAAAATAATAAAAATATATGGTGGACCTTATATAGAAGTAAAATTGTAATAGTAATATAGTATAAAGGCAAGGAGAGGAGAAAATTAAGTATACTGTTGTAAATTTCTTATACTATATGTGAAATGGTATAATATTACTTGAAGTCAGTTCATGATAAATTAAGGATGAATACTATAAACTGTGAATCAACCACTACTAAAGTAAAATGAATTATAGCTAATAAGTCAAGAAAGTAGATAAATAGAATAATATAAGGGATGCAGTTAATCCAAGTGTTTCAGAAAAATCCCAGGACAGTATAAAAAAACCACCCTCCAAACTGAGATGGAACCCAGAGACAAAGAATGACTCTGACAAGTCCAGCTTGGTGAGTTAGATGAGTTTACTAGAGGTTACTTACCAGGGCACTTGCTCCTGGAGGCATAGGAATTTGATCCACAGGAGCTTCTTGCCAGCAAAATCTGCATCTGCCTACCTTGTGGCATTGCTTTAAACCTCTTCCCAATGAGTAATACAAAGTTTTTACATCATATCCTTGCTTGTTCACAGTGAAACAAATCATGCTGGCCCATTACCATCATAATACTTTGTCATGTAACCCATGCTATGCTAATACTATTAGAATTTTCCACCAGGTGGGGACTTTAGTGTTAGAATTGGCTAAAGGGCACTACAGGACAGCCAAAGCAGTTCTAAGCAGTCAGGACCAGTTTGTGCCAGCCATTTCAAGGCAAGAAAGTGCTTTGGCACTGAAGAAAGTTCTGAGTACTTTTCCCTGAGCCCAGTAGTTATGTTGGTACCTGCCTAGTCTACTTTTTAACAATTTTGCTGAGCACTGCAGGCTAGCACAGTGTTTCTATTATGTTTTGGGGAACCTGCATTTTTCCCTCCCCAAGGGAAGGCAGAAAAAGAGGAAAAAATTGGGAGAGAAAATAACAGGGAGAAGGAATAGAAAACAAGTAGCAAGATAGTAAATTCAAACCAATCATGATTGCATATATCCAGGGAAAAAGAGGATTGTCTCATAATGACAGAAGGGTTCGTTCATCAAGAAGGCATAAAACACTACACATTTATGTACCTAATAACAGCATCAAAATACATGAAGCAAAACCTGACAGAGCTTAAAGGAATAATATACAAATCCACATTTTTTTTTGTTGGAGCCTTATATATTCCCTCTCAATAACTGATAGACAAAGAAGGCAGAAATCAGTAAGGATATAGAAGACTTGAACAATACTATGTACCTGATATAACTGAAATCTATAGAATACTCTGCCCAAAACATCAGAATGTACATTCTTTTTAAGTACATGGAAAATTTACTATGACCATATTCTTGATGTAAAATAAAGCTTCTTAAATATAAAAGATTCTATATCATATAAACTATGTATCTAAGTTTAATGGAATGAAATTAGGAATCAATAACAGAAAGATCTCTAGAAAATCTCCACATGCTTGGAAATTAAATGACCCTACACTAAATAACCCATAGGTTAAAGAAGAAATCAAAAAAGAATTAAGAAAGTATTTTGAACCGAGTGGAAAGGAAAACTCACCAAGATTTGTGGGATGTAGCTAAAGCAGTATTTGGTGGGAAATTTATAGCATCAATTTTATTAACATGACCATCCTGCTTCATTACTTAAAGTTACTCATTAAGGAGTTAATTGTTTTCCTGTATTTTCCCAAGCAAGTTCTGCCTGTGGAGAGAAATTTTTCCTGCAGAGTAAATATAGTATTTAATTTGCAAGATGGTACTATAAAACAATTGGTATGTAGACATTATATTGTACATTTTGAATTGCTTAAATATTTGGACTTTCATTAGACATTGTTAAAGGTATAGAATAACTAGTCTATTGATGGTTAGTTTCTAACTTTTTTCATGTAAGTTGAATATTGATTTTAGGAGAATTATCTTCTGTTGCCAAGCTCATACTATCAGTGCTAGCACTAAACAACAACAAACACCTATAAAAGGCAGATCTGATACTAATCAAACAAATATATATTTATAAATCTTTACTTCTTAAGTTGAAAATTCATATTTTGGAAATTAGTAACTTTTATACCCTGAATAAAATAATTATTTGTGTTTTTTCTCTTTTCTTGGTTAAGGTTTCGAATAACCATTTTGTGTTATGAATATCTTTTTTGTTAATTTTAGAAATCATCTCAGTGAAATAATGATATAGTCAATTGGTCAAATACCACTGCATTCATAGGGCTATTTTCCCAAATTATGATTTCCTTTATGTTAGAGAATATTTTGAATGTAAAGGGCAATTTAAGGTGTTTATTTCATGGAGTAAAATTTGATATTTTTAAAATGAGATCACATTTTTTAATATACAAAATAATGAACAATCAATTATATAAGATTGTTTGGACTAACAAGCTATTATTTTAAATATTAGAGGCTGTGTTAATCATTCTATGAACGGATTACTTCTTTAAAAAGTAGTTAACTTGCGTGCATTGAATGTAATTTACATTCATTGGATAAGATATACATTCATTTAGCAAAAATATTTATTGGACATCTAAGATGAGACAAGTTTAATGTTTTCACTGGGAATGCAGTAATGAAAGACAAATTCTGTCCTGAAGTAATTTACAGTCTAGTGTGGGTAGGTGGCAGCCCGACAAAGCAGAAATTACAATACAGGGAGATATGTTCTGTGATGAAGTTATAAGCAGGATGCTTTGGGAGAACAGCATAGTAGTATTAATGCAGCCTGAAGTGTAAGGGAACTCTTTCCCAGAGGAGTTGACTCTTTGAGAAGAGGATTCCAGGCACAGAATGGGTGGGTGTTCAGAATTGTCGGCTTATAGGATGTATGAATTACAATTGGTAGGTGGAGATGTAAAGGTAGCATGTAAAGGTAGATGTAAAGGTACTTTATAGGGTTTAAATTATCTTATATGCAAGGAGAAACTATAGAGTGAGTGACCCAATCATATTTTCATTTGGGGACTGTCATTCTGAAAGCATTCTATAAGACAGAATGAAGGAGTAATTGATGAATGGAAGTAGGAAGAGTGTTTTACAGAGTTCCTTAATAATTGTTATTGCTCAGTACTTTTCCCATTTCAAGAGTCAAAAATATAAGGTGGGTTAACAACAACAACAACAAAAAGGTAAAGAAAATGATTCGTTTGGGAAATGGAAAATTTTCAAGACAAATCTAGGTAACCTTAGGACTTGCCTTTGTAGCACATCTCTGGTGTCTGTGTTGCTTTACTCTGAGTTGGGCTCACTGCAGGTTACGACTCTTGAGTTCACACATAACTAAATGATTTTTCTTTTAAAAACATCCCTCCAAAATGAATCAGTATAGTGAATTAATTAGGCACTTCTGTGGGCTTTGTTGGCTACTTTTATTGGTGTTTGTGAATTCTTTAAATTCAAGATTCTTTCACATGTGACTCTAAACTGCTTCTGGAACCACAGATATAAATATTTTGGCAAAAAATCTGTATCCTGACTTTTCTCTAAAGTTTATAAGAGTAATTTTGTTGAAGTGGTGTCATATGTAAATTCATGTTATACTTAAAATTGTGAAGAAAACAGTTGTAGAAATACCAAACATTTTTTCATTCACTCCACATTTATTATTTCTTTTGCTTCATGCATGATACTAAATCTTTGCATGTGAAAGTAATTTTGTTTAGTAAAGTTTTTATTATTGAGAACATTTTTCCTGTTTTCTATTTTGAATTATCTTAAAATTCAGAACTACTTCCTAGATAGCACAATGAAATCTGGCAGTATGCCTTATAGAAAAAATTATTATACTTGACACTTGTATCATATGATATCTCTTGAGAAAGTCTCAGAAGGGTGTTTCAGTTATTTTCAAAATGCCTACACTTATAGAACTTTTTATGAAGATTATAATACATATTCATTCATAGTTCTCTGGCTTTATCTTACTTCATTATTCAGTTATCATTCATTCATTCACTTTCAAAAAATATTTACTAAGCCCCTGGGTTGTTCTTGGTACATAAATAGACATGAATATTTTCCCTCATGGTACTTAACATTGTGTTGGGGAAGACCGATTAAACTAATAAACATACTGAGTTGACAGGTGGTATGAGGGAAAACAATAATGTGGTATGAGAGAGGCAGCCTACTTTAGAATGAGAAAGCAGGGAGGGCCTCACTGGGGAAGTAACATTTAGCAGAGATCTGTTGGATGATTAGGAGTTGTTTAATATTTTTATTGCTAAACATTTGGGAGAAAGCCTGTATGAATAACCTCAGGAGAGAAAGAGCTGGGATTTTCAGAAGAATCAAAGACGACTGTGGCAGTTAGAGTGAAGGTTCGGGTGTACAAGATGGGATTTTGCTATTTTATGATTTCCATTTCTCAAGAAATACGAAGTTTGCTAAGCACTCATGCATTAATTATAGTAGAAAATACATTATGGTATAAAATATCAGAGTAATTTAGCCATTATTAAAATGGAGACAGATCACTGTTTCACTTTGTTGTCAGTTACCAAGTACTTGCAAAGGTAGAAGATCAAGTAATCTGATTGCTGATAGGACATCTGAACAATTCTTGGTGTCAGTATTATAAATATTTTTCTTTTTTGTATATGTACACACACACACACATCCCATTTACTTATTTAGGTATTGATCTTTAAAGAAATCTTACAATATGTTGATTAAAGTCAATATTTATTTGCCTCATTCTCTTTATATAATAAAAAAGCAGGGTGAGGTCAATTTCTACTTTTCCTTTATTGAGTTGTCATCTTGCAAAATGAAAACCCATAGTCTTTTTCAAGATTATTGTTCTAATCTGCTAATGTGAAGTGAAAGACATTTACTTATAGTTTTTTGGTATGTGAACAGGTCTTGTTGTTTCTGGGAACAGTGGGAAGAGTGTGATCCTTGAACTAAGAATTTGATCTAAATATTTTAGTCTAAATGAGCTGCTGGAAGCAAGCACATTTTTCATTTGTAACTTTGTGATTCCTTGTGTATGTCATTATTTAAAACTATAACCTACTATATTATAGCAGATTCTAGTTCATTTCATTCATTTGTTAAACTAACTCCTCTGAAATTCTGCCTAGTGGTGCTGACTGTTGTATTGAGAATGTTTTTCTCTCTCAAGACAACTTTAGTTCTCTCTTGCTTGAGTACTTTATTTTCATCACCTTTATTCACTTGTTTGTTAAGTAACACTGACTAGGCTTAATTTGGGAGTCTTAGGGTCAACTTCACTTTGTGTATGTCCCACTACCTGATTATAGTTCATGGAGCTTAGTAACTGCACCCAGGGTGCAGTTCATCCCTTGGTTCAAGTGTGCTTCTCAGTACACATGATTTGTCTTCGGCTATGCCACCTGTATTTGACCCCACCCTTTTCTTTGTCTCTCTTCCTTTTTCCCTGGCCCCATAGATATTTGCCTTACAACACAGAAATCTTCCTCACCAACAACACAACTAGAACTGTGTTAATACTGGATCTACTTGTATGACAATGAAAGGTCTCCCCAGGGGTCTTAGTCTGCCATATAAATTGAAGTGAACATCTTTTTTGGATTCTTTTGGAACTACTGCCCACTTCACTGTCTACATTCTGCTCTTATTGACTTTTTATTTTTGTACCTTGATGGTGTCCCCCTCTCACCCTGTCCCACATACATCATAGAGCTTCTGTACATTTTGTTGCCTTTGTCAGAACTCATTCCTTTCCCATTAACTTGAACCCATTCTTTAGTTCTCAACTCAAGCATTTCTTTTTCAAAGACATGTTTTTTGATCCCCTTTCTTCAGTAACCCTAAGCCTAAAACAGGGTACTTTGTCACAAACATTTGTACATCTGTGCTTCCTTTATTTAGATTATATCTCCATTTGTAATTACACACTTGTTAGTGCTTGATTACTGTTTCTTGCTCTTATACCCACTCAGTAAACCGAAAGCTCCATGAAAGCAGGTATCATTGTATTTTCAAATCTTCAGAGCTTGGCACAGTGCCTGGTACCTGCATGATTCAATAAATATACAGTGAAAAAAAGGAATGAGTGAATGAATAAGTGTATACTCCCACTACCTCAGCCTAAAGTTTCCTATACAACAGAGCTAGCTTTGTCCCACATTTATTTTCTTTGAAGATAAACTATTAAGTTTAATTAAAGTTTTTTTAAATTATATATATAAAACCCTTATGAGAATACCAATGCTATCATCAAAACTGTCTTAAAAATAAGAAGGGTATGATAAGTATTTATCTTCTTGCTCTTCCTTCTACATTTCTTCCCTTTGAATCTCTGTATTCCTCAAGCCCTGTGTGATCTAGAGTATAGAAGACCTGCTAATGGTTGAGTTGATATCAGGCCTCAGTAGGTACTTGGGAAGTGAAGAAATGAATTATTTACAAGACAAGAAGCTGTTCTTCACATTAATTAAATGGGCTGTAGAAATGATTCAGCGATGAAGAATGCTGAGCACTAGCTGCCCCATTTTTGTGATTAAAATAAATGCCCTAGGCACACATTTCATTTTCTATGCCATCATAACAAATAAAGACCCTGTCACCCCAGTAACTCATTATTGTTTTTTTTTCTATTTGGTGAAGTCCAAAGAGATCTTCTGTGGTTATCATCGGAAATTTATTAAAGCCTGTAAATCCCTGTCGTTCCATAAAGCTGAAAATAAACCGTATGCTAGCCCATTCCACACTGTCCAGGGTCTTTTTTGGAATTACATCTAAGAGTTGAGAAAATGTAACACAGAGGTTTTTACCAAAGCTTACATAATCTTCAGTTCTTTACACTTGGGGTTTTTTTTGAGCATTTCTCCAATGTAATTTTCCTTTATATTTAGACAGTTGAGAATGATTTTCCATAGAGAGTGAAAAAATGCTTCTAATTGAACTTTTTCAAACATTTGCCTTTGAAATGTAAAAGCTTGTTTTATACTAATGATATGGAGAATTTAAATATATACTATAATTCCTTTTGTCTTTTAGTCAAATACTCTGGAAATTCTTTACTAACTCCAATTTTATCCATTGTTGAGGTTACTCCCAAGAATAAGTTAAGCACTTAAATCACAAAATTAATCTAGAAAGATGGAAGAAGATGGTGGGGATGGGGGTAGGGTGAGGTGGTGTGGCGACCTTTGGAACAGCTGTAGCACATTCAACAAAACAGTACCTTTCCTATCAGGAACTAGGGATGAGTCCAGCCCTAAGAAAAAGCACCTGATTGTGTTTGATCACCTGATTGTGATTTTTGATACCTAACATTGATAAAATCATAACCGGCACATATATATATGTGATGTGTATATATATCATTTATTATCCTAAGTTTCTATCCTATGGTCAAGATACTTTAAATAATCTCAGTAATTCCTTTCAAGAGGAAATTGAGGATTATTAAATTGATAGTTTTGAAAAATTATAAAATATAATTATTAGGAGTTCATATTTCCATTGGACTGTATCTGTCATCAATGTGGAAAGACGTTACCTTGTAATAAAGATGATCAAGTAGAAGAACTGAAGGTTTGTAAACTGTTAGTATGTTGGTAAATTGTTAGTAAGATAACTCAGGGTTTGATATGACATTAACAGCAGGTGGTTAAAAACAAAAAAACTAGTATTGCTAACACTTGTTGATTTACCTTTCTTTGTACTATAACATTCACTATTGGTCATTTTTGAAAGGTATAAATTATTTTACCCATTGTTTTTACATATCCATTAATTTTTTTACAACATATTAAAATACCTTTCACCTGAAATGGCCGAGGCTTTTGTAAAATTTCTTTCTCAAGATTAATATTCTTAAGAACAGGCTATGTTTAATCATAGATATTCCTTCTGCAAATAACTATAGAATATTTATGCATTTTTCACAGTTTTGGGGGCAACCATTGCCCATTAGAGGAATCTCATACAAAACTCACCGATCTCAACCAATGTTGTCAGTTTCTGGGAATGGATACTTCTGTAAACTTTAACTTGTTCCCCAGTACTCTTACAATTCCAACACACACTTGAGAGAGCTGGCCTGTGCAATTGTGCTGGTCGTGGCCATCTGGTTCTAAGAACCATCTGGAAGCTACTACTTTGGTTCTAGTGCTTGGAGCCCAGTGTCTCTTGGCTTTGGGAAGATACTTCAAGATTTGAGACCTTTTGATTTTTGGCTTTTTTTGTTGTGCTAAAAGATTTTCTTTTAGAGTATGATTTTCTTTTATTGTAAACTACTCATCTTCTGATACAAATGAATAGAAAAAGTC
Organism: Cheirogaleus medius; assembly: GCA_008086735.1. Taxonomy (NCBI): domain Eukaryota; kingdom Metazoa; phylum Chordata; class Mammalia; order Primates; family Cheirogaleidae; genus Cheirogaleus; species Cheirogaleus medius. Next base: position 30,009,544 of record VBSM01003176.1, read on the forward strand.
TTGGCTCTATCAAGTTAAGTATTCTGATGGTAGACACATGTTGTATTCCAGTACCTGTCCTGAGTGCTCCTGTCCCCACCTGCACAGCCTTTTAGGTGTGTGGCTTTTCTTAGTATGCTGGTGCTTGCAGTTAGTACTTTCTCTTGAATATATGGGAAAAGAATTATTTTGTGTTCTGGAAATCTTCTTTTAAAACACAAAGATACAGATATTTAATCAGCAGATAATCTCTTAATGATGGGTTTCCTAGTTATCCCATCTGAAGTCAATCCTAACATTTTTTCTGACAGATTTCTGTGGCCCGGGGCTAGATTTCAATGGAGGCAGTTCAGAAATGTCCACATGCTGTTGAACCCAAAACTTGTTATGTTATGCTCTCTAACAAATGCAACTAATGAGACAACAGATTAATAGTACAAAAAAATTTCAAATATCATTCCAAGGTATGGAATTTGTTTACTTAAAATGTTACAAACACCACTCTGGATTAACTTTAAGATGGGTTACCCTGAGATTTTTTTTTTTTTTTTTGGTTTGTTTTGTAGATACTACAATTCTGTTTCTAAGAATGCTTTACTGATAAAATTTTAATGTTAAAAGCTATTGCATTTGACAAATATACCAAGTATTAGATGTTTATTGCATGCTTACAATATTAGAAATGGTTTATTTCTGTTTTATACAGAGTATAAGAACAACTTTATTAAATATTTCTACTCAGTTTTTGTCTTTATAGGCACTGACTTCTTGTAGACAGACATATATGCCTTGGGATTCCTTTTTAACATTGTCCTTTGGGACTGGTAAAGGCAGTTTTAGGTAGATGTAGTTTCATACAGAACTGGTTTCTGTGACTAGTGTTTCCTCTTGGGTGCTATAAAAATAACTTGCCCTTACAGTCTGAGCCTAAAAGAAAACAGGGAGATATTCTCTAATAAATCCTATTTCCTTCTTTGCTTATTGATTTCTGGGAACATGTATTGACTGGATGCAGAAGTTTGTAGTCTCTTAAAGTAATGACTTAGGGAGCAACTGAAATATAGAAAAAAGGGAAGTGGGTAAAGAATCAGTGGTGATGGAATAATGCAGAATTGTGTGGGAAGTGTGTATGGGTCTAAATGGAGCACTGTATGTCTATTTGCAAGGCCATAGTGGGTCGCAGGTGCTGCATTCTGTGCTACCAATGCCAGAGAACAATGTCTGGAACCGATGAATGTCACTTGCTCAGCTTTCCCTTCCTCTGTCTTTTTTTTTCCACCTTAGCATTTTCTGTGTGTTCATTCTTCCATTCATCCATTACATTCTTTTTTTTCTTATTCCCTCCCATTTCATCAGAAATATCAACTCAACAGTCACCTCCCCTTTTTATTGGCATTTCCAGTCTTGTTTTCTCTCCTGATTATTTTCTTGACCCATAAACATGCTCATGTGTTTCGTATGTAGTTCTCTCCATTCTATTCTAACACATAGTTGCTATGTTACTTCCATTTTCTTCTAGCCAGTTTCCTAGAAGACTGTTAGAATTCTTGTAGATTCAAAATTTTGTGCCTGCTAATGTCCTTTTGGAGAAATGAACCCAGTTTATAATAAAACATTTTTTGAGGTTTTTGGCATGGTTAAAATTCTCCTTGTTTTATTTTATAATTAGCTATAATTTTGTCGCTATAAAATGACATTGTACATTAATTCTCCTATTACTACATCATTTAGCAGAGAATCAAAGACCACAATGATCAAACAATGGAGTAATCCTTTGCTAGCTGTCAGAGGTTGGATTCCCCAGAAGCAGACATTGAGATGAGGATTTGTTTGCAAATAATTTATTAAGAAAGTGAGAAACAAATTAAATAGTGATGGAATAGGAAAAGGAGGAAAAGAGATGTGATTTTAGACAAAGTCTCTTCAATTATAGCTTTAATGTAAACTTCATGGGAGGTCTGGAACATGAATTATGTCTGTTCCAACCGAAATTAAATGAGCTGAATGTTCATACTTCATTCCTATCAGTCATTGACTAAGAACCACAGGACTAGGGGAGAGTTGGTATGGAAGATGCTCATCACAGCTGGACAAAGGGGATCTAGTAGCCTGAGGGCAGAAGAACACTTAGCAGGTGCTATCTTTTGGAAGCAAAATCACACTGAAACATGAGTGACATGACATGTGTTGTCATATGCACAGGTCTTAAGGAACTATGTGATGGGATTGGATAATTTACTTTCCAGTCCACACTTCACTCCACTCTTTTTTTTTTCTTCCTCCTCATCCTCCTCTTTCTCCTCCTCATTCCCTCCCTCTCTCTCTCCTTCCCCTCTTCCTTCCTCCCTCCTTCCCCTCCTTCCTTCCTTCCTTCCTCTTTTTTCTTCTCCTCCTTCTCCTTCTTCACATTTCACTACTTTGATTGGAAGAAGGAAGGAAGAGCTTTTGGATGGATAATTGTGGACATTCTTGTTTGATATCACACCAGAACTCAACAAGTGGTACTTTTTTAGAGATTAGTTACAATGTGGGATCTGAAGCTCAGTGTATTTTGTTGCTTCAGAATTCACTGGTCTATCTTACATTTGAATCGTTTATCCATGCATAATATTGTAACATCATGTATTGATCATTTGGAAAATGTCAATTTACTGATTTATATAAATCTTCCAAATGTTGGTACATTTCATTATATGGCATTGAAAAATCCCATTTGTTAATGTAACCACTAATTTAATCAGAAAAATCATTGTACTGGGCAGCTGTTACAATGGAAGATATAAGTTTTTCTTATAGCTGTCATATTGGCAGATATAATTTTTCAAACTTCTTATTTTTGCTTGAAAGCTTTAAAGTTATCATAGGCAATGTGTTCTGTCAATTGTTTCCCTTGAAGTGACAGATTCACTTCATTCATTTTTGTGAAAATGTCTGCCAAAAGCCCAACTCTGAATAACCATGGTTTATGTGTCAGTTGTTTTTTCAGGTAGACTAGTGTTTCATGAAAAAAAGTGGCTAGTTCAGCTTGCCACTAAGACAACCACATGAGTGCTGTTCCTTGAAAGTACCATCATACTTTAGTATGCAGCAAATGCTTTTTGTATATTTGCCATTTCACTCTACAGAATAAGAGAACAAATTAAACTTGAGATATAATGGAAGTAAGATTTTTTTTACTACTTTATCAAGGACAGTGTTGAATAAAATAGGCTTTTTGTTTGTTTGCTTTAATGACAGTGCATGGCAGGGAAGAGTACAGTGCCTCCTAGTACAGTTTGGTGTCAGGGTCTTGATTTGTGCTGAAGCACCAGAAATTCTCTCATCAGTGATTTTGTACCATCTGTGCAAATATTAACACAGCAAAAGAAACAAATAACATCTTAATATATTTATGAAAATAATTTTGCCCTCATGGATTTTTGAAAGGTTCTCTGGGATGCCAGGGGTCCATTGAGCACAGTTTAAGAACTACGACTTTAAGGAAAGCAACAATGCTCAATATTCTGCATGTTGCTACCCCCTTTCAGCTAGCATCCACCTTAATTTTTGCACACAAATTGCAATCACCATTTAATTTAGTCCTTGAGTAATTTTGGAAGGTGACACTGCAGACCTCTTTATTCAACTTCATTGGGTACTCCTAATTTTAACAGAGGTCCTTCCTAGTATGTCATTAGCAGTTATTTATTTTTTTTCATGGAAATTTTCCTGTGACTGATTCACTCATGTGCAAACCATAGTTTACTGAGGCCACCAAATTAATTTTCCTTAATCTATTTGTTTCAAATAATTCTCACGTATTCCTTTTACTAGTACATATTTCAGTTTCGAAAGGATCAGAATCATGACAATCCCACTTTGTGGTTTTCAAATGCATTTTATTTCACAAAGCACTTCCAAAGACATCATCTCTATCAGGCCTCACACCAATCCTGTGTGGTTGACAGGACAGGGCCATTGTTTCCACCTGAGTAAGCCCAGGTTGAGAGAGTGGAAGTGGGTTGAGGCCACACAAGGAGTGAGTGGCAGAACAGAACTAAGATGTTCTGTTTCTATCTCCAGTTTCCTCCAGTGTACAGCGCTCCTTTTCTTTTAATAATATTTTTCTCCCTACTGTGTGTAGCAGGTTTCTATTGTCATTTTATATTGTAAGATGCCTGCACAGGCTGCTGACTTAGATAAAAATACTGCGCAACTGAAGAAATGGCAACTACCCGTAGGAGCCGTGGTCTCAGCAAAGGCCCGATACTGCTCAGAATTCTGTTGTAACCATGAAGGTTAATACCTTTTTAACCTTAATAAATATCTGCAAACCCAGGTATGAAATTTTCAACTGCAGAGAAAACTGCAAGAAACAATATAAATAAACCCTACAGCCACTTTAAAGCAAAACAATACGGAGATTGGAGATTTGCTGGGTAATTACGCATGTTACAAAGTAAAGTTGACTAATCTGTAATCATATGCTGGTTTTAATAATACAAAAGGCTGAAGTACATGGTGTGAATTAATGAAAAAGGGTTTTGAAGAGTTTACAATAGCAAACAGTGTTTGCATATTATAAAAATTAATTAAACATTAGTTTATTATATTTCTTTGTTGTATTCCCTTTTGGCCAAGAGAGTTGAATTGAGCTTCCTAGAATTCATTTTCTTTAATTACACTTAAACATTTTTTTCTTAATTTATTAGAAAATATTTTTTAAACACTGAGAATGAAAGAGAATAATAACAAATATCTATGTACCCATCATCTATTTTATATTTTAATATTTTACTATATTAGCTTTTGTTAAAGAAATGAAATATTGCAAAGATAATTAAAGCTTCCATATCACTAAGAGTTAATTATTATTCTGAAATTACTGCTCATTTTTGTACAGTGCATGCTTTTATATTTTGATACATATTTTTATTGATAAATATATAGTACTTTTCAAAATTTGGCATCCTCTATCATTTTGCAATAATTTTTTCTTCAACATTGCTTTCGGGATTATCCATACTTACATGTGTAGCTCTTATCTATGAATACAATATGCAGTATTCCTAATGAGGATGCTAATTCATGTAAATTCTTCTATTGATGGATATCTAGGTTCCTTCCAATTCTTGCTATAAGGAGTGATGTCACGACATTGCTATGTGTAATTTTTTGTGCATATGGACAGCAATTTCTTCAGGGGTATATACCTAGATGTAGAATTGCCAAGTTTGTGGTATTGTTAGGCAGGGACCAAATCTGCAGGTGGCAGATACCAGCTAGGAGGGCAGTTCCTAGGGGCAGAGAAGGGGGTGGTGAAGGGGATATAGTTAAAAGCAGCTGCAGGTAACACATTCAAAGAGCAGGAACTAGAGGTTTGAGGCATACACACCTGTGGAGCTGCAACTTTGTTATAAGAACACCTGTCAATCATTTATGTCAATCATCTGGTAACATCCTACACCTCCGTATCCTACCCTCCCCAAAAGCCCCGGGCCAATAAAAGGAAACCGCCTGGGTGCTGTCAACTTCTTTCTCCACTCCACACTAGGAGATTGGTTTATCTCTAAAACGTACTCTCGCTTTGTATAGCTCCTTTTTTTCTGCTGTTTGTGTGGAATTGCTTCCTGTCTGTGGTGACCTCGTCACACCAGCCCTGCTTATGAATTTTCCAAGCAAGGTGCCAAAGAACCGGTGGGACAACAGTCCTCCAAGCGTCTGGACCTGATGGTATGTGCTTCTTCAACTTCACTAAATAGTACCAAATTGTTTTCAAAACAATTATCTTGAATGAATATTTAACAAAATGCTTTTCTTACATTTACCAAGATAATAAAGAAATTTTCTGATGTTGAACCATATTTGCAATCCTGGAATTAAATGTAGCTTCTATGCCCCCTAATCTTTTAACAAATTTCTCTGAAATATTCAGAGACATCAACAAATTTGTTTTAAAACCCTAACTTTGGATTTTATCTTCTCAAACAATATTTTGATATCTTCTCTTCATCTTTTATTAATACATTTTATAGTACATATACTATATTTTACTTTATAATGCATATAAAGTAAATTATAAGTAGCAGCTCAGCTCTAACTTTGAAATTCCTTTTTTTCTTTTGTGGGCCTATGCTATGATAGGGATAGGGTGTGTGTTTCGTTCTTTAACATTAACTGGAAAAATGTAATATAAAAATGACATAATTCCTTAGAACTTGGAGAAATACTGTGAGTATGAATTCATAGTCTAAAAATTAGGTTCCAGATTTATTTTGTGAAATTTCTTTTTCCATTAGCCATTTACTGCCTTCTGAGGGAAGAACTTAAAATGGTATTCCTATTGCCTGAATCATTCTAGAACTTACTTGTTTAAGATTTATACCTCATTTATTTCCATTAAGGATCTGAGAAAGCTTTTCAAATTAAACATGGTAAAAACAGACAAAAAAGCTAAAAAGCATGATTAAGTTCCTGTTATATAGAGCAGAAAAAATTAGTGGTACTAGTGGTACTGTTTAATTATTGCAGCTGTATTTGATTCATCTGAACATTGATTTCAGATGATAGAATATTGACAGCTAAGCAAAAAGACAACCATATTAAATTAGATATGATTTTATTGTTAAGAGAAAACACGTTAAGAAAGCATAACAAAAATATATATAAGCAAGAATAGAGACCCTCATTTAATTTGAATAATTTGTAACTTAAATTCATGACATAAATAGGGCTACTTTTTGTGTTGAGTTAGCCCTACTTAAAATTTATGGAGTGGCAACAACAGCAGCTCAAACCATTGTGAAAATATTATACCTACACCATTTGTTTAAAATTTAGGGCCTTGAGCTTCACTTCCAGAGATTAGGTCTTGGGAAGGGCCTGAAAAGCCAGATATTGAACATTGGTAGTGGTCCTGGGATCACACTTCCGGAAACAGTGCCTCAAAGGGAAAAAAAGCTATGATTTTATTGTGCCTGGGTCATTATTCCAGACTGTATAAAGAGGCTTTTAAAATTTTTTAGTAGTCTGGTATTTCAAAGAAGAGTAAGTTAGAAATTTCCATATAAAAATAATTGATGATAGTTAACAGCTGAATGGCTAAACCCAACAACCGTTGTAACGTGTGTGTATCAGTAGATAACCTAGTAAGTTAGCAATGTTGTAGTCTTTCCTCTGTAACCTAATACCTTTATTTCCTTAAGTATTTTCATGACCTCCTTCACCCCTATACTAATTTTAGTAGTCCAACTTAGGTGAGTTTTTAACTTGTACAGACATTCTAAGTTTTAAAAGTATTTCAGTTTTTAAGAAGAACATTGGGATTTTTGTTAATATTCATTATTTTGTATTAGAAGAGACAGGCCCTTGATTTCCAAGATTTATTACAGTTTTGCAATAACTGGCTTTAGCCCGGGGTCCAGATTCCAGAGCTCTTCATAGGAAAGTAATTTCTATGGGTGTCATTGCTAACCAAGTGAATGACTTTGACATACATAGCTTTGCCCTACAACTGGGCAGCCTGAAATAATTACTCAGAAACATAAACTATTTAGTAACTGAATTCAAAACTTACAGGTTATAAACTAGGTTAATTGAAGATCTTTCCATAATAGACTTTCATGACTTTTATTGGGTTAATGAAAATATTCTGGATCTAGCTGAGTGTTATAGTCTTGGACATTTCTGTTATTTCTTTTAAGACCATATGGGGGGGCATTTTATGTTGTTTGGGTTTTATTGGTGCAGTTTGCTTTAACATTGTAATGGAAACAACTGATAAAACTTTTGTAAATATATTGAAAATTTACACTTTCATTATTAAAAGTAGGAAATATAGCATATAATAGCACAGTTACATGCATTCTTGATTTGCAGCTCTTTCAGGAGGCAGACATTTATTTTCATAGGAAATGTGACATTTATAATGATTGAAAAGCTTAACAGAGTTTGCCCAGAAATTGGTAAGGCTTGCAAAACTTTGGTTTATTAGGCCTGATGATACCTTGCAGAAGAGGCTTTAGGAGCAGAGACTCAGTTTCCAGCTTGAAACATGTATTTATGTTTTGGTATTTTTTTAAAATTAAGACCATAAATGCTAGGGTATACCTGTCACACAGAGAGAAAAGTAAGGAGAGAAGATTCTAGTTATTGTGCTTATGATTCAGGTTTTTTGTCCACAGTAGAGTCCTTTAAATTTTACTGCTTATTAAAGCACAAAAAGGTGATAGCATTTTCTGTAGCTCTTGATTTTGAAAAGTGAAGAATATGAAAAATACTGCTGCTTCTGAGCATTCCAACACCACCCCTAGAGAGATACTGAAGATTTTCAATTCATAGTAGAGAATTAAACGTTTCAAAAATGTTAAACTTAATTTTTATATTATAGAAATAAGATTTCTAGAATATATAGAGATGATTGATAGTCAATTTATTTCTAATAGCTTTTCTTGTACTAGAATTTCATTCATAGTGATTATTCTTCAGTTTCATAATTTTGAAGTGAGGATTTCCTAAAATGACTGAAATTTGATCTAGTTAGAATATAAAATACACCAGTTTTGTTGTTTTTATTTATTTATTTATTTATTGAGACAGTCTCACTGTGTTGCCCGGGCTAGAGTGCCATGGCATCAGCCTAGCTCACAGCAACCTCAAATTCCTGGGCTCAAGCGATCCTCCTGCCTCAGCCTCCCAAGTAGCTGGGACTACAGACATGCGCCACCATGTCCGGCTAATTTTTTCTATATATTTTTAGTTGGCCAATTAATTTCTTTCTATTTTTAGTAGAGACGGGGTCTCGCTGGTCAGGCTGGTCTCTAACTCCTGAGCTCAAGCAATCCTCCCGCCTTGGCCTCCCAGAGTGCTAGGATTACAGGCGTGAGCCACCGCGCTTGGCCAGTTTTGTTATTTATAAAGGGGAAATAAAGGAGGCAGGGTAATTTTGTCACAGCTCTCATTCTGGCCCAATGGACATTGTTAGTTGTACTCAGCATTGATGTCCCTTTGTTCCTTTCCTTACAGTATATCCTAATTTCTTTATGCAGTTTCTCTGCTCTCCTGTAGGCCAAATGCTTCAGGAGATGCTGAGCCCAGTGAAAGTTCTATGATTGGGCTTAATTTGTCTAAGGCAAGCACTACCTTTCTTTCCCCTAATTGTTTCATGTTAAAAGGATCCGGTTACCCACTTAAGCACACTGATACTAGGAGTAGTGTTGCTGGTGCCTCCCTGCACAGGTCTTCTTTTATTGTCACTCTGAGAGCTTCTAGAATTGATTCTCTTTCTGTCTTGCTGGGCTCCTGGCTGCCATCCTAACACCAAAAGGAGAACTAGCTTTAGGATAAAGACTTACTGTAGATTAAGGGGGAAAGGGGGAAGAGAGAGAGAGAGAGAGAGAGAGAGATAGATAGATAGATATCAGTAGATGGGGAACATCCTGGATAAGAATGTACATCTGTATTGATCATTTTTGCAGAAATTTACAAAGGGAAAATTAAAATGTGCCATTGGGCTTTCACTTCAAATATTTGTATGGACCAAATCATCTGCATGTGATAAAATGTATTTTCTTCTCTTCCCCTCCCCATGAAAGATGTTTGTGTTTCCCACTGAAAGACTTCAAAATGATTACGTGGTTGCCTGGATAATGTCATGAAACTAAACTTTCTTAAGTTAAAGAAATACCAGTTTAACAGTACAGAATCTTGGACAGTAGGAATATACTTTTTTTTCTCTATTACACAACATGATTATAGTTAATAATATAAGTGTAATTCATGTCAAAATTGCTAAGAATAAATTTTAGATGTTCTCACCAGAAAAAGTGGTATTGAAGGTGATGTATTAACTAGTTTGATTTATTCCATGTTGTATTCATAAATCATAACATTATATTGTACCCCATAAATTTATGCAATTTTAAGCCATCAATTTACAGTAAAAAATTATATTCCAAAAATTAAAATTCAGAGCAGGTTTAAAATGTGGGGGACACTTTGAGCCATTTCTTTTTCTAGAGAAGAAAGAAAATACAGATGTAGTTACTCCTTTACGTATTTTCCTGCTATTTCATCTCGATAGGCAACATTTTAAAACTATGCTCTTGAAAAGAGAAATCTCAAGGAATGTTTGCTTGAGACCTCATGGAAGGAAAGTGAGATGACAAAATTGATGATGTGTGACTCCTATGGAATCATTCTACTGACAGAGAAGATAATTACAGTGAGGTAATTGGAGTGATTTGGAGGAGAATGATTTGGAGGTGAATTGAAATTTTCCAAGAGAGAATGAACATGCATTTGTGAGAGAGAGACAATTGGAGGGAAATGTTATTTTAGCTACATATTCTGGCCATACATGACTTAATAAGTATGAATTTCAAGAGGACAATAAAAAAGAAATTATAGTAATCAAGATAGGACATGATTAAAGAATGGCAGAAAATTTCAGCTGAGAGGGAATGTGAAGATTAAGTGCAAATTCAAACAGTCTGGTTGACAAGTTGATGAGTACATTTACAGATGAGAAATGTAGAAGGAACAAAAGAATGACTTCAATGTTTTGTGTAAGAGCCAACCTTAGGTTTGTATTAGAAAGAATGAAAGTAGAATTTGAGCAAAGAAGTTTCTGAAAGAAGGAGAAAATTAATGTTTTGCCAACGTTTCCTTCTGAGGCTTCCCTGAAGATTGACATACTTTTCTTTTTTAGGTGCCTATTTGTGGGTGGTCTGATGTTTTTTGTATCCAACCTTTCTTTTATTGCTGAAGAAAATAAGATGAGAATTCAGGGAGGAGAGAGTGTATATCATTTTTAAGTTAGGCTAAATGAGTGCCTTCCATATTTTGTCTATGTGTAGTAAATTTGATCTTGTGACGTGAAAGTGGCTGTATTCACATGAACTACAATATCTTCATAATTCCTGTTTAGGAGAAATAATTGTTGCTTATTTGCTAGCCATATTCACTGTGCCAAAGCTGGGAAAGCACTGGATTTTTGGTCTGAAGATTCACATTTGAGTCTAGTCCTGTTATTGGCAGCTTTTTGATTCTGAGCAAGACACTTCTTTAGGCAGAAGGATGTGGTCATAAGTATGCATGGGAGCTTACCAAGGAATAAAATGGCTCATGTAGATAATCTGGAAAGTACTTACAATGCTAAGGAAATAGTTCTGGTTTTTGTTTGTTTGTTTGTTTTGTTTTTTTGGTACACATAGAGTATCTCTGTGGAGGCAACCACTGGCTTGTTTTTATCTTTTAAGCAGTAGTGTCTGAATGCCAAGATTAAAGAGCATATTTTCTATTCAGCTTAAAGTGATTGTTGACATGTGGGGATGCAGGCCTAGTTTTGCTAGTACTTCTAGTGTTTGTTTTTGTTTATAAGGAGAAGACTGAAATTTGGATTTTTTTCAGTGAAGTTTATCATTTATATACATGAAAGCAATTCATCAAAAAACGATGCTGCTATAGTGGTATGTGCCAAACAAGTCTCTGAGCCAGATCTGGCCTATGGCTATAGTTCGGGTGTTCTACTTTAATCTCTTTTTCTTTTTCTTCTTTTTATTTCATCATATTATGGGGGTACAAATATTGTTAAGGTTACATATATTGCCCTTGCCACCCCTCCCCCCTCTGCCAAGTCAGAGCTTCAAGCGTGTCCATCCTTCAGGTGGTGCTTAATGTATATTGAGCTTTAGATAATCTACATAGCATTGTACTAGACTCTTTTTAAATGTTGAACAGTATTTTAGAAATTCCTGACATCTTATATTTTATTTAGGTGGGATTTAAACCTTTATCTAAATTAAAAAAAAATTACTTCATCATGTTAAAAAAACAGAGTTCCTAACAGTATATATGTTATCAAAGCAAAGGAAGGACTATAAAGGAAATGATGACTGATTTCACTTCTTTAATTTTAGTGAGTTATAACTATAAACTTTGTCTTGAGTGTTTCCTATAGAATTTTCTAAATATGAAAAGACACCTTTGGAAGAGATTGTGGACACTCAAAGGTGAAAGATGATGAATAAAAATAAAAAAAATTTTTCTTCAAAAGAAAATCATTACTTGCCCATTTAATTCTGCCAACCCTACTATTCCCATTGAATTGTTTCAGGCTTTTAACTGTAGGTGTTTTCCTTCTGTCTTTCCTCATTTTCTTTTTTATCTTTTTCTGAACAAACCATTGCTTCCTTCTTTCCACACTTTTGCTTCTATAGTTGCACATTGAGTCATTTCCTGGGATATGCCCTCTACCTTATCTCTTTTGGTTAAAAACCAGTGCATGCTTTAGGGCCTATCTGAAATGCATTCATATCGATGCAGAATAATTATATGTGGTTTCTTTCCTCTGAACTACTTAGCACTCTCTCTGGTATTTCCTTGACGTACTTAGAGTTTTCTTGTATTTTTTTTAATGTACTTTATGGGATTGCACAGTCTTGTATACAGACTGAAGAAATGTTTGTTAAATGAATTGGCGGATAGAACAGCTGAACTGAATATATTCTTTTTTAGGAAGAAGCAGATACTTTTTGCTTAATTTAAATTCATCATTCTACTTGCCTTTCCCTTTTAATCCAAAGTAGGTCCAGGTAATTCCAGAGGCCCTATCCTCATCCACACTATTGAGGGACATACCACAAGAATCTCATATTCTAATTTATTTCTCATTGTGATTACAGTTCTTTTCTCTCACAAAAAGATTGCTCTTTGTATATTTTAATGTTTCTTAATTGGGGTTTTTATTTCAGTAGTCATAGTACTATCATGGCACAAGGGCAATTTTCATTTTCTTTAAGACCTTCACTTAGATGGCAGTCCTATGGTTAAAAATATAAATATAGGTAGATGCAGCATTTCTTATATTTTAGCCAGGTGGTGAATCTAGAAAAGGAAACACTTAAAAATGTATGATTCATAAAAATATATCAGGCATAGAAAAAGGGAAATATTTCCTTCGTATGGCAATGAGAAGATACCTTAATGGGGTTATAAAATAAGTTTGCACATAGTCTTTAGAGTTATATGAGAATATTGAGACACCTATCTGCCTGGTTGAAGAGACTTCTACCTAGAAATACCAGAGTAGATTAGTGGAATTTTGCATGTTTTTCCTACTTTAAGTTTACATGCGAAACAAACCCAGCTTGAAAATTTCAAACTGATGAATAAAGTAGAGATAGCTACATAATTATGGTGGAAGTGTGCTCCATCTTTTAAAACGAGCTTTCTGATTTTTAAGACAAATATGCCAACTAAACTCCACTAATCTTCACATCAGGGGTCTCTTTCTAGGAAAATGCTGAGGCTGGGGTAATTAAGTTGAGGCAGGGAATCAAAGCAAAAACCAAAGCCTCAACTAAAAGGAGTTCATTGGAAAGGAATCACTCAACTAAAATGAGTTTCAAGGAGCTACTTTGAAAGTCACAATCAAAAGGACAGGAAAAGGAGAAGAGATTGATTTTTCACTTTTGGGAAAGAACACCTTGCTTAGAATCTGAAAGGCCAGGGAGGACACTAGACTGTACTTCCATGGATCGGAACAGGGCTGATAGGCATGTGGGATGGGGCCTAGAAATCAAGGACACCTGAGTTGATTTTTCTTCCTGATCCAAACTTTCATGTCTACCTGTAAGTGTCTTACACACCTAATTATTGATGTTATACTCGTGCATACAGTAAAGAGTAATGAAGTTATTTTATATTTAATAGTTTAAATACTGTTCTATGTTGCTAGAATAATCAGGGGGATACTCTAGGATTCATTTAACACAATTATGTCTTTGCAAAAGTTATTTACTCTTAAGGGCTGATTGAACCATACTATTAATAGGAGGGCATCTTATCCTGGTAACGGTGGTGATTATTTATCTTGCTGAGCATCTTGTTGATTGAATATAGCTAAATATTTGGCATGTTGGCTAAGAAATACTTTAGGCTTTATTAGTATGTGAATAAATTGAATAGGAATATGAGTTTTACCACTTCTATTAGCTGAAACTACATATCCATCTTTGAGTTTAAATGTAATTAGCGAGTTCTTTCTGAAAATTACTACCAAATTTCTGAAGAAATAAATAAGTTGTGCTCTTTAAGTTCTCATCATTGTATTCTCATAAATGATACTAGTTTTAAACTATCAACATGGAGTGAGTACCCATGGAAGTAAGGCAGCGAATGTTTAAAACCTTTGTACATAACCTGCCTCAAAGGATAATTAGATGATTATAATGGTACTTTCTTTGAGATAGCTAATTAAAAAAAATCTATTGCTCCCTTGTCTAATTATTTGAGTAATGATAACATATTAGCAACCATAGAACTCCAGTTACAGCCAATCCCATTGAAGGAAACAAAAGTAAATACATTAATGATATTTTCTACAAAAACCCTAAGGATGACACAAGACCAGTCTTTTCACTTTCTGCTCTGTATTCTATGCCCATCCTCCCACTGGAATGAACTCTTCACCACTTTCACTTGTATCATTCATCTGATTTCTCTTTATTTGTTTTCATTTGTTTCATAACTCTTCTTTTGGCACCAGGGAAATAATTTTCTACCTGTTCTCCACCTTTTGTGAGCCTCTGAAAGAAGTCTTTTGTAATTAGACTTCACAGCTTTAACAAACATTTCATAACCTGCCAGTAAAAATGTCAGTTCTCTGGTCCAAGGCATAATTAAATGAATAAGTATCACTGTGGTGATTAAGCCACAAAATAAAATTTAAAGGGGTTATTAATTAAGAATTTTCTTTGATTTGGGAATTCTAATCAATAATGAGCTATGTGTATTATGGATGAACATACATATGGTTTTCACTTTCACCATTCCCATTACTTGTTCTATTAAAAATATTAAAACCATAACAATGAAAATTTTACTTCATTGTTCTTTTCCTGAATGATTAATCACCTGAGAGAACCTTGTTAAAATATTAACAAATTGGATACGATCAAAATAAATTGTTTGCTGTGAGGCTTTAAAACCAAACCTGAGTGATGCAAGCAATATATAAAACTTTGTGATGAACTCTGTTTGAGGCCATTACTTCCTGATTGAAAACTGAAAAAAACAGCAAGATTTCAGTGTTGGAGGCTAATAATAGTTTGTTTAGTAGAGGGTCCCTAGAGCTGAGAGCAGTAGGAGGAAGACAAATGTGTAACGTGGTGGGTACTGTAATGATAGGGTACAGTGAGGTTGGATAAACTAGTGCTAGCTCTTGGAACACCTAAGAATGAAAAGTTAATGTTTAGGACAAATTAGAAAGCTGGTAGAGTGTAATTGATCTTTTAGAATAGACAGGTCCCATCTTTTGCTAGGAATTAATTGGTTGTTTTTACATCTTTTAAGATATATTTGAAGTCTGGGAATGATGAGGGTGAGCAATGACTTAGTAGTCAATATAATAATGACTAGCAGTAATTGAGCCCTTACTTTCTTCCAGGAACTATAGTGCTTTATGTCTACCATCTCGATTCGTCTTATGTCCCTCTGAAATAGATCCATGAGGAAACTGAGGCACAAAGATTACTAGTGGCTGAGCTGAGATAATTAACCTAGGCAGCCCAATTCCAAAGCCCAGTGCTTGGCTACCATTCTATATCCCCTTGAAGGCATATTTTATTAATGATGCTTTAAGTATATTCCACTCAGGACTGTATGTTAATGACAGTTTTCAAATAGCTATTGTTACGTAAGGGACAGGGGACTCTGTAGAAAGTATCACAGTGTACAGTATATCCCAAAGCATGGGGAGACGTTCTTGAGGTTATATCATAGAATTGATCTCCTCGAAAGTCTTAAAAGTATTTTTAGTAAAAATTATTTGTATTCAAAAAGAATTGAAGAGTAATGACAGTTGCTAGTCTTTTTTTTCTTTTTAATTTCAATAAATTTAGGGGGTACAAGCGGTTTTTTTATACATGGGTGAATAGTATAGTGGTGCAGTCAGGGCTTTTAGTGTACCCATCACCTGAATAGTATGCATTGTACCTGATACGTAGTTTTTGATTCTTCACCTGCCTTCCCCCTCCTTGCTTCTGATTCTCCAAAGTCCATTATGCCACTCTATATGATCATGTATACCCATTGCTTAGCATCCATTTATAAGTGAGTACATGCAGTATTTGTTTTCTCATTCCTGAGAAACTTCACTTAGGATAATGGCCTCCAGTTCCATCCAAGTTGTTGCAAAAGACAGTATTTCTCTTTTTTTACTAGTGAGTAGTAGTCCTGTGTGTGTGTGTGTATGTGTGTGTGTGTATCACATTTTCTTTATCCGTTCATCAGTAGAAGGGCATTTAGGTTGATTACATATCTTTGCAATTGTGAATTGTGCTGCAGTAAACACAGGTGTCCACATGTGTTTTTGATATAATGACTTCTTTTCCATTGGGTAGAGACTCAGTCAGATTGCTAGATTGATCAGTAGGGCTACTTTTAGTTCTTTGAGGAATTGTCATACTGTTTCCCATGGAGGTTGTACTAATTCACATTCCCACCGACAGTGTATAAGTGTTCCCTTATCAGCCCATCTACACCATCATCTATTGTTTTTTTGACTTTTTAATAATGGATATTCTTACAGGGGTAAGGTGGTATCTCATTGGAACAGTTTTGGTAGGATAGGTCCCAGTTCTTCTGTGCAGGTTTGGTAGAATTTGGCTGTGAATCCATCTGGTCCGGTCCTGTGCTTTTTTGTTGTTGTTGCTGTTGGGAGATTGTTATTACTGATTCAATCTTACTATTCATTATTGGTCTTTTCAGGATTTCTATTTCTTCCAGATTCAAGCTTGGGAGGTTGTGTGTTTCCCCAAATTTATCCATTTCCTCTAGATATTCTAGATTGTGTGCATAGAAGTATTGACAATAGTCTTGATTGATTGTTGGTATTTCTGTGCTATCAGTGGTAATATGTCTTTTTTCATTTCTATTTTAGCTTATTTGAATCCTTTCTCTTCTTGGTTAATCTAGGTAGTGATCTGTCAATTTTGTTTATCTTTTCAAATAACCAACTTTTCATTTCATTGATCCTTTTAATTTTTTTTTCTTTCATTTCTGCTCTGATTTTTGTTATTTCTTGTCGTCTGCTAGCTTTGGGTTTGGTTTGTTCTTGTTTTTCTAATTTCCTCAGGTGTGACATTCAGCTGCTAATTTGTGATCTTTCTGTCTTTTTTATGTAGGCATTTAGTGCTGAGTTTCCTTCTTAGTGCTGCTTTTCCTGTATCTTAGATATTTTGGTAGTTTTTGTCATCGTCACTCATTTCAAAATTGTTTTTCCTTTCCATTTTGATTTCGTCCTTGATCCAAAGATGGTTCAGCTATAGATTATTTAATTTCTATGTATTTGTATAGTTCTGAGAATTCCTCTTGGAATTGATTTCTAGTTTTATTCCCCTGTGGCCTGAGAAGATACATGGTATTATTTCAGTTTTTAAAAATTTGCTGAGACTTATGTTGTGGCCTAACATATGGTCTATCTTGGAAGTATTTTATGTGCTGATGAGAAGAATGTATATTATGCAACTTTTGGATAGTATATTCTGTTAGGTCCATTTTTTCTAGAGTCCTGTTTAAGTCCAGTGTTTCTGTGTTGATTTTTTTTTTTACCTTGGTATTGTCTAGTTCTGTCAGTGGAGTGATAAAGTCCCCCACCACTATTATGTTGCTGTTTATTCAGTTTCTTAGGTATAGGTAGGTTTATTACATTTCTTAGGTAGCATTTGTTTTATGAATCTGGGAGCTCTGGTGTTACGTGCTTCCATATTTAGGATGGTTATACCTTTTTATTAAATCGATCCCTTTAGCATTGATGACATCTTTGTCTATTTTTACTGTTAATTAAAAGTATTTTATCTGGAATTTCTTTGCCATTCCTTTACCTTGAGCTTATGCTATTCTTTACACGTTACCTGGGTTTCTTTGAGACAGCAGATACTTAACTTGTGTTTTTTTATCCATTCCATCAACCTATATCTTTTAAGTGAGGCACTTAGACCATTTACATTCAGTGTTAATATTGATAAGTGAGACGCTATTACAGTCATCATGTTGATTGTTACTGTTACCTAGTTGCTTTGTATTTTCCCTTTTGTGTTACTGTTTTACAAGTACTGTGAGTTGTGACTTTTGAGTATTTTAACTTTGAGTATTATTCTTTTTAGTGTTTAGAGCATTTTTGAGCATATCTTTTAGGGCAGATCTAGTGATGACAAATTTCTTTGATGTTGGCTTGTCTGGGAAAGACTTTATATCTCCTTCATTTATGAAACTTAGTATTGCCCCATACAAAATTCTTGGCTAACAGTTACTCTTTTTAAGAAAACTGGAGATAGGACCCCAATCCTTTCTTGCTTGTAAGGTTTCTGCTTAGAATATGCTTTTAGTCTGATGGGTTTTCCTTGGTAATTTACTTGATGCTTTCATCCCACAGCATGTAGGATTTTCTCCTTAATTTTGACTTTGGCCAAACTGATGACCATATGCCTTGGTGATGTCCTATTTGCAATAAATCTTCCAGTAGTTCCTTGATCTCCTGTATTAGGTGTCTAAATCTCTAGTGATACCAGGGATGTTTTCCTCCATTGTTTGCTCAGATAGGTTTTCCATGACTTTTGCTTTTTCTTCTTCTTCCTCAGGGCTATCTATGATTCTTGTGTTTGGGTGTTTTGCATAATGGCCATATTTCTTCAAGATTTTGTTCATTTCTCTTCATTCTTTTTTTTTTAAATTTTTTTACTGACTGGCTTAATTCGAAAGTCTTGTCTTCAAGCTCTGAAATTTTTCCTTCAGCTTGGTTTAGTCTGTTGTTAAGACTTTCCACTGTATTTTGAAATTACCCAAATGACTCCTTCCTTTCCAGAAGTTCTGGTTTTTAAAAGAATATCCATCTCTTTAGTGAATTTTTGATTCATGTCCTGAATTATATTTTTGGTTTCTTTGTCTGCTTATTTGAAATGTATATTTGGTGTGCTTATCTGGAGCCTAAGGAAACATAATTTGCCCTAATGAGGCTTATTGTTTGTTATTTATTTTGTTCTATTTTTTAATTCTCTTGGGAGATGAGAATGAGCTACTCAGTCTGTGCTCTCAGTTTAAATATCTGAAGAGCACAGTCACTCATTTGGTTAGCATACACCAACAAGAACATAAGCACAGGTTGTACCTTTACTGCAGTTGGAGATGCTGATTTTGGGGAACTAATCAAAAGGCTGGGAAATTGCCTAGTAAGTCTGGACTGAAGTAGCTTAGAGCTGGAAAGCTAAAGGGGACTTACTTGCATAAAGGGATATTAAAAGAAACATGTTTCTGTTTGGTTCCTCCGGGTAGATAGGAAATAGTCTTACGTTAAAGCAAGTAGAATCTAGTGCTCAAGATAGATACAATGAAAAATCTCAAGTCTTTACTCATAGTGGTATCTGAAGGAATTTATAGCTTTTTTAAAAATCACTGGTGTTTAAGAATAAGATAGTATTTGAGATGTTTTAAAGCAGTTTTGTGTGGCATTAGGAAAACAGATTTGGTGTCATTGGGCTGTCTTTGGAGATTTTACACTGTGTATGTTGTATGTTTTAATTACTGTGTACACTTGGGTCTAGAGCTTTGCAGCTAGTCCTCTACTTAGAGTGATTGTCCTTCCAAATAATGGACAAAGGCTTCCAGCCAGCTTCACCCATGTTATTATGTAATGGTACTTAATGCAAGCAGGGCGTAAATGAACTCTCTCTAGCTAGTTTCATTCCTGATGTAAATCAAATAAGGTCCCCCTCATCAACAGCCTCAGCTTGTTCCCACGGGCTCCTCAGCACCAAAGTAACAGCTAAGAGAGAGCAGAGCTGGAGCAAAATGGCATGGCCCACAGTTCCTGATTTAATCTTTTTTAAAATATGTAAAACTCCTCTATTTTTTGTTATTTAATGTTATTAATTTTTTATAGTGATATGGTTAGTTTGTATATTTCATTCTTTAAATCAATTCAAAGAGGTAAAGATGGAAGGAGGGAAAAATATATATATTTAGGTAGCCGAAGAAACCTTAGGCCTATGTAATGTCCTATGACATTTGATGGAACCGATTTCCTTGATTAGCTGGTAAATTGGCTCTGTGACAGTCCCCATAGAGAAGTTCTGTGATTGTAGCAATGACAATGCCCTTGAAATAAATATATAGCCAATCAAGTGAAAACACTGTAAAGAATTGCACTCATTTGATGAATGCTGCCATGTGAATGTGTCCCTAAAATTTATTTGTTGCAACTTAATCAGCAATGTGGTAGTATTAAGAGGTGGGGCCTTTAGAAAGTGATTAATTCCTGAGGCCAGCTCTTATGAATGGGATTAGTGACCTTATATGAGAGGTTGAAGGGATGTCATATGGCTTTTTTTGCCCTTCTGCCTCTGCCATGTGAGGACACAGTGTTGTCCCTTTTTCCTTTTTACTCCTCCCACCATGTGAGGAAGCAGCAAGAAGACCCTCACCAGATACCCAATACTTGATCTTGGATTTCCTGCCTCCAGAATTGTAAGAAATAAATTTATGTTCTTTATAAATTACGCAGTCTGTTATTTTGTTATAGCAGCAGGAATGGACTAAGCCAAAGTATGAGGTCTGATATATTTCTGAAAAAGAATTCAGTCTCATTACTGGATAGCCACACCTTACATCCCAACTCACCCTCCAACAAATGTTTGAGTAATAACTGTACATTATTTCCCATATAAAAGGAGTTTGAATTCTATCTTCTTACTCTGTGATCTTGAGTCAGCCAATTAACTTCCCTAAGGCATAGTTTATATATTAAAATGGAGATAGCAAAACATACAGGTTGTTGTAAAGATTAATGATTTATTTATTATGTGAAAGTACTAAATATGATATTTAAGTATGAAAGTACCTCAAAAATATAGGTCGTGAACAAGAAGTTTTTTTTTTTTTTTAATGTATCATTTGTAATCTAGCAAAGTATAGTATAAAATTTTCATGGAAAAACAGAGCTTATAGATCATGTAATACCATCATATATATCTACTTTTTGTTTATGTGCTAATACACATAATATAGATCAATCAGTGAGCATTATTTAATGCTTAGTATGCATGGAAAATTGTACAGAATGTTATATTCTAATCAGATATTTTTTACGTGTATTGGAATGCAGAGGTGATTATGTGCTCTGGGTTTTATTATAAACTAAAATGAGTTTTTTTTTTTTGTTTTATGCCTTGCTATTCACATTGTAATTTATTTTTAACAGAAAGGTATAAGTTGTGTTTTAAAATTATAAGCCTCTTATGGGATGTTTGCATCATTGAGCAATGTGGGTTTTGAAAGTAATTTCACAACTACTCACAGCAGGAATTGTCTTCAGTCATTGAAATTTCTTGGACAGGGCATGATAATGTCTCATCCACTGGAGAAATTATATTGTTTTAGAATAATATTTTAAAATGTAGATCCTATAAAAGATGATAAATGATTTTTCTAAAGTGAGATTTATTTCGTTTCTGAGTGAAGATTGGGCTGGTTAGACTTTAAGAGAATGACTGATCTGAGTCTATTCAGCAGTTCCATAGTGAGAAATCTTTTGTATTAAAGTAACCATTTTAAACTATTCTTAAAAAAGTTCTGACAATGGTAACCAATGTAATGGTCCCAATGACATGTAAATTATTTCCAAGAGAAGTTTTCAATTTCAGTGATTTTTTTTGTCAAATATTTGGGGGCTATCTTTTTGGAATTACATTGCTCTGTTACTGATTGTCCTATATGATATCCTGAGGATCTATTTGGTTTTAATGGTTCTTCGTATCAAACCTATGTTCCTTCTTCCAGAAAATAGAAAAGAAGAAATTAAGATAAATTATTTTACCTAATGTTTGGTGTTGACAAAGTATCAGAACAGGTAGCATTATGAATCTAATCCACTGGATGTCTTTGGTCCTCATGTTTTAATTAAAAAAAAAAGAAAAGAAAAAACCACTGATTTCTTTTAGTGTAATATAATCCTAGCCTAATCTTCCAAAAGATTACCTTTTCTTTTCCTTTTAAAAACTTCTGTCTTACATTCCCTGCCCACCTTATTTAAAATAACACCTTTCCCAGTACTCTATCTCTCTTGCCTTCTTTATTTTCTTCAAAGCACTTATTGCAATCTGACATCCTTCATTAGAATAAAAACTCCACAAGAGCTGGGTCTGGGATCTGTTTTGTTTATTGCTGTATCCCAGGGCCAAGAACAGTGACTGGTACATACAATACCTTCAGTAAATATTTATTGAATGAATGTGGTCGAACAAAACAAAATGTCTTGCCTATTAAGATGATTGAGTTCTTTTTATGGTAGAATTTAAGAATGAATTTATCTCAAAGGAAATATCACCTCTTTGAACATTAGGCCTTTTCTTTTTCCTCATATTTATATGTGAATAGATGATACTGGTTTGGGAAGTTTTAGTATTCACTTTTGATTTTCTAGATAGCAAATGGCCTGTTTGCAGAGGGCTAGGTTATTTACTGTGACTATTAATGTTTATAGTTTGGGGCAAGAGACCAATGTTCAAGTCATCTGTACTAAGCATGGTCTCCCAGTATGGTGGACACCTGTGGATTTCTTTGTTCACTTGCTTATTTCTATCTACCATTTTCCAAAATGGATTTCAACAGTCCAGCTGTCTACAAATTCACAACATACCATGCACACTCATCTTCGTTTCTACTCTACTAATCCATCAGTATAAGGTCAACTAGAGTTCATGGAGTAAAATCGCTTATTATCTCTTTATCCCATTCCTAAAGAGAAGTAGTCCATTTCCCCAAACTCCCTTCTTGCTCGGATAATGTTTTCCTTTGATGTTATATTTTAGCACTGTTTCAGCCAGTCTCTGTGAAGAGTCGATTCTACATATCCTCTTTATTGTCGATCATTAGAGTGCAGCAACCTAGAACAAAGTAGAGGCACTTGAATTGCTGGCTGGGTTCATGAGTGAAACTAACTGTGAGGACACTCATCTTTGCCCCGTTGGGTTTATTTGGAGTAGATAATTTTAAATGATAGGCCTCTATGGGAGAAAGGAAGACACTTCCATAGCAATGAATTCTGTATGACAGGAAGCTATGAGTGCATGACAAGTACAGTTATGTTTATTCTTGAAACTTGTCATCAGGGGATTGTTAGCAAGTTTGACTTAGGGGCCAGCACTGCAGTTAACGGCTCCTTTTTCCAGACAAATTTAAGTTCCATTCATGGATTTTAATTGCATTGACTTTTTCTGCCAAGAGTGGGGATCACGGAAGTTAATAACATGATATCAAAGGAAATAAATTCTTCATTTGGCTTCTGATGTTTTCTCAATGACAATTCTTGTTTATAATAGGACCAATGTGTTCATTATAAAACTAGAAGCATGTTTAGTCAACTAAAGAAGGTACTTCTTAAAATATGTGCTTTAAGACTGCTATCTAGTTTTTCACGTGGATTGGTCAATATCTTAGTCTATTTGGGCTGCTCTAACAAAATGCCTTAGACTGGGTAGCTTATAAACAACAGAAATTTATTTCTTACAGTTCTGGAGAACAAGTCCAAGATCAAGATGCCAGGGGATTCAAGGTTTTGTTGCATATAGATAGTGCATTTTATATGCCAGGGGATTCAGGGCTCCTTCCATATAAATAGTCCTTTCTTGCTATGCCCTGACATGGTGGAAGAGGCAAACTGCTCCCTTGGCCTCTTTTATAAGGGCCTGTTTTATAGATGACACCTTCTTATTGTCTCCTCACATGGTGGAAAGGACAAGCAAGTTCCCTTATAAGGACACTAATTTCATTCATGACAGCAGAGTCCTCATGACTTAATCACCTCCTAAAGGCCCCTCCTCTTAACACTATTGCAATGTGGATTAGGTTTCAACATAGAAATTTTGGGGGGGATACAAACATTCAGGCCATAGCAGGTATATTACAGTTCTCCAAAAATTGTATAAAGATTGCATTACTGAAATTGAAGCAATTGCCTTTGGGTTTGATAAGATCACTGTTGATTGGGGAGCAACACATTGATTTTCATTATATATTTGTAGGATATAAGCATGCTCTGCATATCTACTTTGGAATTGTTGGTGTTTAAATGATGTTTTTGGAACCCCTCCAAGCATATGTGTATGATACTAGATTTTTTATATGTCTGTCTTAGAAAAATATAAGAATTGTTCCTAAAAATCCAAACAAGCCAATATGGGAATCAGGATTATATGAATAGAATCTGATTTTGTCTTTGTACAAGACTTACTCTAAAAGAACTTTCCACAGGGAAAAGTTCTTTTGGTTTTCACTATAACTGTATAATTTTGTTGAGATTGTTGTTGAATAAAGTAAATAGCAATGAAAATAGTAATTATTGAAAAGTACTGAATTTTTATTAACAATTACATATATGATTTCTTCCTAGTGTTTTCAATCAATGCCTTTTCATCTTTTATCTATTTGGTGAGCTCCTTGTTATTCTCCAAGTTCTAGATGAAACATCATCTCCATGAAGTATTCCTTTCTCTCCTAGGCAAAGTTGGTTGCTGCCATTACTGTTTCCACAGTGGCCCTCTTACTGTTTTATGGATATAGACATTTATTATGTCTATTATTTATTGTAGTCATCTCACAATGCATTATAATTATTTATGTGTCTGTTTCTCTTCTCTAGCAGATAGTGAGTTCTTCATGGGCAGAGATACTGCCTTAGTCACTCTTAAATAATCAGTTCCTTAAATAGGACCCAGTATATAATAGGTTCTTTAGTTGGGAAAGTAAACACAGAAAATGTCCTGTAGCTAACTTTAATCCATTTGTAATAATCCCTGCTGTTGGGCTTGAATTAGACTTTGATGTTGTAAATAAAGCTAGTCTGTCTGAAAATTTTATATGGTTGCACTAGATATAATAAAGAGATTGATTAAAGATTCACCAAGTTAAATTAAGCAGTATTACACTCTCTACTGTGCCAATAAGACATTTTAAAAAGATTTTATTATACTTTATTCTGGAAAAGGGATATCATGAATCCTGCCTTATTAATACCTAAATATGGTATATACCTTGATATAACCATTCATTAGTTTTGTATGATGGAAAGGATATAGAAAGAATCAGAATAGAAAGAGACTTTAATATTCTGTATTTTCCCTGCAATTTTTATAAACCTGCATCCCATACACGCCAGTAAAAATAACTCTATACCTTTATTAAAACTTCAATATCTTCATTTATATTTAGAGTGGTAGCAACATAAAATTGAAACCTGAGAGTTGTGAAGGATATAAAGTCATGTTTTAATAGAGAAACTAAATTGCTCCTTCAAAGAGCCTATAAAACTGAAAAGCATTCATTATAAATGCAATAAAAACTTATGAGTCCCATTTTATTAAAACTACACCCAGTTTCCTGAAGGGACTGGATCATTTAGAGGTAAACCAGTGACACTTTATGTCTAGCACCATACTTTATGTGAGATAAGATATCTACTGAAATGAGGTTGGTGGTTTTAACATGATCCCTAATGGACATCCATTCATGTTATAAGATTAGAATTTTTCCTTTAGCAGAGTTTGCAGCTTTTGATAATAACATACCCAGATCAGGTTAATGACAATAGTAAATCATTTACTACTTGAAGCTCCTTCAAAACACAGAATAATAGTGAAAGATAAAGCTTATGCTTCTTCTAATTGGTATGTTATATCATACTATCATTTTGTAAACTTCTTACTCAAGTCAAATTATATAGATTAACATTGTTACAGGTTAACAACTTTCTAGTGACTACCCTTGGACTTTTTTCTTTCAGTTATAGTGCTATTTTTAATGTGTTAAAGAAGAATCATTTTCTTTTAGTTTTGGCTTTTCAGTGTTTTGAACTTTTCCATATATTCCATAATTGATACTATTTACATATTCCATGTACATATTTTAAAATTTTAACTTCTGCTTGTATTGCTCATGTGTTTGAAGGTACAGTGAAGTGACAGGTTATCCAGTTACTCTTACTTTTAGAACCAAGTAACTTTAAATAGAAATACTTGCATGTTTAAATGAGAGAATTGAAGTATTTGAGTTAATATGCATTATACATAGGTTGTATTGATTAATCCCCAAAATAAGGCAGAGTTTCTGGTAGATAATGACAGAATAAAAGTGTGTTTATTCCAATCCCTTTCTTGATACTCCACAAATAAATGCAAAATAATGAGAAAATAATGAGTACAAATTATATCAACAGCCAAACTGGGAAATAATAACAGAACACAATGAGTAACATCAAAACACAATGACTAACATATCTGTCAAATTCAGTGGAACATGGATCACACTGAGGGAGGATACTGGGAATTAAAACATACTTTCCCAGATCTCTGTCTATCTGTATGTACCTCTGAAGATGCATATATTCTCTTCAAACATTCAATTCAGTAGGTAGTTTTGTGTTCACTGTGGTAAATATTGAAGAAGTTACAAAGATATGTAAGAGTTTTCTTTTTAGGAACTTAAAATCCACAGAGAAAGATATGACAAGAATATACAACTCCAAGGCCAGATTATGGGAACATGACGTCCCACAGTGTAGGGGTTCTGAAAACAGATGAGGATTGGAGAAAAAAAGGCTTCATAAAGGAAGTAGCATTTGCA
This sequence comes from Cheirogaleus medius, assembly GCA_008086735.1. Classification (NCBI taxonomy): domain Eukaryota; kingdom Metazoa; phylum Chordata; class Mammalia; order Primates; family Cheirogaleidae; genus Cheirogaleus; species Cheirogaleus medius. Next base: position 30,036,175 of record VBSM01003176.1, read on the forward strand.
ACACTGTCTAAAGAAGGATAAGATTTCAGTAGCTAATGATGGAGGAAGAAGACATCAATTATAGAGGAAATAGCATGAATCAAGGCAGAAATAATCAGGGAACGTTCACAGAATAGTTACGGATTCCAGTTTGATTGCAGCGTGAGATACACACTGGAACTTATGAATCACTGTGTCATAATGAGCTATGGTTAACCAGAGTGACCTGTCACTGATAGTGTTAGGCACTTTGAGTTCATTTTCTCAATGAATCCCCACAGCAGCTCATGAGGTAAAAATAACTCTGTGTACAGGTTGGGAAAACAAAACTCAGAACTTTCCTAAAATCACTCTACTATTGAATGGTTGAGCCAGGGATGTGAACCCAGGCCTTGCTGACCTGTGTTCTTACTGTATTATATGATTCTAAGGGCAGATCTGGAGCCATATTTAGAGGAATCATCATGTCAGGTTGAACCTACAGCCAGTTTATGCCCACTAGAGAGAACATTGTCTTCCTATTTTCAAAATGAGTAGAAGAAAGGCCTTCTCATTTTCCCATTAGTAATTGCATTCTTGTGTCCTGGCAAATAGGAAAAGAACATTTGGCTTCAAAATACCATCCTTGGAATCCTTGAAGAAAAATTATAATTAAAACCTAAACATCTTTAAATTTGGCTTGTCTATGTAATCTCCATTCCTCTATGCAATATCATCTCTCTACTAATTTCTAAATTATATTTAATCAATGTTTTTTCCTTCTTGTTGGTTACTATAAGGCAGATCTTTGCCTCTAAATCCCTAAGAAAGTTCTAAATATGAAGAACCTTTTAATGTGAAAGTAATTGCTTGGCATCAAGTGCAATTGTTAGAGAAGCAAAATGATTTTAAACATTTGAAGCTGCAATAGTAGTCCTTAGAATTAGACAAATTTATCATTTGATAGAATGTAATAGTATTGAGTGAGCGCATTGAAGATTACCACATGGTATACTGGTTCTGTTTGATTTTTAAATATGATTATTATATTCTTCATTCTTCCCGCTTATACTACCTTTAAGGTTTCTCGAAATTGGCATTCATATTTAAGAAGTTTCTTTTTTTTATTTTCAACTGATGAAGTTCTTCTTTGGTTTTTTGAAGCCTAATTCTATGATTATTTTATCTACAGCCTACTATAATTATTTTGCATGGAAAAGAATTGCTTTCCTCTCTTGTAAATACTGGGTTCATATTCAAAGTAATTGGGTTGGCTTTGTGAGAGTCGCTGTATTTCTTCAGCATACTCAGTATTTCCTGGGCCTCATGTCATGTAAAATAATATATCATTATTTCAAGATGTCTTTGTGAATTCAAGAGGATTCAAAGCAATTCAAGGAAGTTTAGGGCAACTTCTTTTTTTTTTTTTTTCTTCTTCTTCTTCTTTTTTTTTTTTTTTTTTTTTTGAGACATGGATAGTCTCACTGTCACCAAGGCTAGAATGCATTGGCATCATCATTCATAGCTCACTGTAATCTCAAACTTCTGGGTTCAAGTGATCCTCCTGTCTCAGCCTCCCAAAGTGCTAGGATTACAGGCTTGAGCCACCACACTTAGCTCAGGGCAACTTCTTAATAGGAAAAACTGGAAGTACCTCAAGTCAACCTCAATAAGGGGTTGGTATATCAAATAAATTTGATATACCCATTCTATAAAATACTACACAGCTATGAAAACCAACAAGTAAATTTTTTATGTACTGATAGATATGCCTAAGATACATTTTTAAGTCAAAAAAAGTAACATAAAACCTCAAATAGTATGAGAGCATTTATGTAGAGATAAAACTATACAGATACATAAATAATAAACATATGCACAGTTAAAAATGTTAGAAGATTTCTAAGGAACCATTAACAATGGTTACTTCTCGGAAAAGAAACAGGAAAATAAGAATTTGCATTCTCATATTTTTATTATTCCACTGAACTGCTTTAATTTTTTTCTTCTTTGTTTTCTCGCTGAGTGTGTATTGCTTTTATTAACTAAAATGCTTTTTATAAAATTTCCCATTTACTTAGAAAACAAAGTATAAGAGACTCTTGATGTCCTTCATAACCTTTATTGAATGGAACTTGATAATCTTCTAATTTATAATAATGGTAAGAAACTTTATAGAAATTACCACATTGTTCTAGTTTAAAATGTCTAGTGCTCTATGGGTTAATTCATCACACTACTTTTTTTTCCCTACTTTGATTTTATGGTTTGAGTCTGAAAATGATGATCAGGGTTGAGCCTTGGATAGGGCATGATATGGAGGGCTAGGACCATAAAGTAGAGTCAGTCCCCGAGTTATGCATGGGATACATTCTCAGTTCCTGAGAAGGTCTTTAGGTCGGATTCGTATGTAACTTGGATTCCTGATGAACAGCACATATATGGTAATAGTACTACTAATAACCACACTACCATGGCTTATATGTGGTAATAATACAGTGTAACACTGTAATAATAAAAATAATAATACCTCTGTACTGTGACAAGTTACAAAAGCTATCGTGCTCCTTCTTTTAATTCAAACAAATAGAACATGAAAACAAACTCATGTAAAAAGTTCTGATAGGAGATGAGAGAAATTTCAAAAAAGAATATTAACAGTGACTCATCTAAAGTAGTATCAATGCTAGGGTAATAGAATGTTATACTTATTTTGATCTTCTAACCAAACCAGTAATAACCTTTCCATTTCAATAATTAATCCTCTATGCTGTTTAGTAATAATTGAAATCATTGGAGCACAGACTTTTACATGTTCCATTATTCTCACTTTATCCCTTATAATTGTTCTGATAGTTGTATGACTGATGCTTTCCCAGTGAATGATTATTTCTGTTTTCATTTCCATTGTAACCACCTTTCTTTTCACTGCAGACTCCCCTGGTTTTGGAGTAAACTTTCACTTTGGAGGCATGGTGATGAGAGTAAACATAGATAGACTCACAAAATCTAATAAAAACTTAAAATGAATGTGATACTGTGCCTAAGCGACCATATAAACAATGAGACTACCTGCTAGCATGAGGATGCTGTGCCAACCAGCTGCTGATGCCATGTGGGTTTGTTTACATGCACAGAGGAAACTAGTTCCCAAATTATTTAGTTATTTCATTATAGATTATGGGGAGCATTCATTCGTAAGTACTGAACTCCATAAGTTGGGTTGTCAGTAACCTGGGACTGCCGACATTTTGTTTCTATGGGAGGACAATATAATCTTTCACTTCATTCCAAAAGATTAATTATTTTGATTACTTAGCTTTTGTAAGGCCAAAAATAAACTTAGTTTAAAAAATTAAATTTCATTATACATTCCAGCATTTTATTCATATTGCTGAAGTAAATTTATAGGCTTTGGAGAAAACCCAGATAAACTTTCATATATGTTGGTTTTAATGAATTTTATGTTTTCTGATAATTTATAAAAATTAAAGCCATAATGTTCTGGAAAGGACATGGAGTTTGGAATCATTCAGACTTGTAAAAATATACACATACACAGTTAAAATGAAAATAAATGAGATAACATATCTAAGGCACTCCAAGGAAGGACTTGTTCCACAATAGAACTTCAGTAAAAATATCTCTGTGTTTGTTTTTAAAAATAAGAAATCCAGCCAAGCGTGGACTGTAATACTCATGCCTGTAATACTAGCACTTTGGGAGGCCCAAATGGAGGATCACTTAAGTCTAGGAGTTTGGGACCAACCTGAGCAAGAGTGAGACCCTGTCTCTCCAAAAAATAGAAAAATTAGCCAGGCGTGGTGGTACACACCTGTAGTCACAGCTACTTGGGTGGCTGAGGCATGAGGATTGCTTGAGCTCGGAGTTCCAGGTGGCAGTGAGCTATGATGACATTACTGTACTCCAGCCTGGGCAGCAGAGTGAGACCCTGTCTCAAACAAACAAACAAAAATGAATAAATACATATATACATACATACATTTTTCATAATAAAGCTTCTACACAATAAAAAGGTAATGTGGCAATTAAGAGAAGCATTTGAAAATTTTCACTGAATTTTGACCCTTTGCTTTGAATATATTGACTTCTCCCTGTAGTGTTAACCTGTTACATTCTTGTGGCCTGTCTTATTTTTATTCCTTGCAACTTTATGCTTTTATTAAATTAGTCTTCAGAAGCAATTGATAATGTCAGTACAGTTTGTACTGAGATCGTATAAGCTGGCATCAGTTGAAACAACTGATAAATTTACAAAAAGTTGTTTCTAGCTTCTCATCTGTCTTCCAAAAATATTAATGGGATTTAGGTTTCTATCCTTATTTTTAATTTAATTACTTTAAATGGTATTAATCCAACAGATTTAATAAAATCTTTGTAATTCTATGTAAGTATAAATGGAAGCCAGAAATCTATTACTTGGTGGTTCTTTAATATATTTTTGTTAGAGCCCAAATCCGCAGGACCGCGGGACGGAGTCACCGAGGCTATAATCACCAAAAGGAGTTTTATTATCTAGCTAGCTAGGGTCCAAGCCTCAGAGCACCAATGCAGTGGCCTCTATTCGGGCAGGGACCCCGATTGAGGGGGGGGTGTAAGCTTTTTATACTCAGTGCACATAAGCTGTTCACGCACTGATCATGCATTTGCCCTTTACAGTAATTTGTTCTATATTCTGATCACGCAGCTGCCCGTTACAGTGATTGGTAAGCTCCTTATCTGCCATTTTTTTTTCAGCCTTTTACTTCACCCTGTCCTTGATTGGTCCTAATCTGTTCCGGGTCAGCTCCGGAATCAGCACTTTCTCCTGCATTTTGTTTTAGCCCATAATGCCCTGCGGTAAGCTGTGGTCAGTAAGCAAGCACTAAACAGAAGCTGAAGGTTAGCCGTTAGTCCCCTCTCTTACACTTTATAAGTTTCCTGTAGCGTGTGTTATATCTGTAAACACTAACATATGAAATAATATACCAAATGTTGGCAGTTTTAATTGTGTTAGATTAAAATAATTTAGCTTTTTTCAACAATTTGCTGAAATACATTATTCAAAGCTTGTACCTACAAAAAATAACATATTTCTCCTTATGGAAAATCATATATGAAAATGATGAATAAAAATTGTTTTGCTGCAATCTTTTTGCATATTTTAAGTTTATACATAGCAAAATAAACTGGAAATTTACTGTCTGCATGCTAAATGTGTTTATAGAAGTTGATACTGGCTGGAGCTAGGCAGATATGTTCTTGGTAAATGATTTTGTGATTTGTAATATAAGGTTGGAAATCTTGCCTCAGAGTTGGTGAGAATAATTTATAAAAGAAATTTTATAAAAGAAATACTATGTTTTATGTGTTACTCTTTTATTTAGAAACATACTGATTAATATTTTTATGAGCTACATATATGTTTATTGGATTGTGAAGAGATAAATAACTATTCATTCACAAACATCCATTGAGTACTTGCTAGGTACTAGGCATTGTGCCAGGGAGTGGCTCTAGTGATAAATAAGATGAGGTTCTTCTTACATTGATGGAGCTCATAGTTATTGAAGGAGAGGAGGAATTAAAAGCAAATAATACAGTACATAGTAACAAATGTTGTAAACAGTTTTAGTGGTACGGAGAGAGAATTGATTCTGCTGGGGATCTCAGGAATCATTCATAGAGCCTGCACTTGAAGGAAGATAAATGAGAGTATTAACATGGCCAAATAGTAATGGTTGTTATAGGTAGACTGACCATTAGGTAAACATTTACTCTAATATTAAAAAATATACTGAATACAGAAGGAGAACAATACTCAGTTCATCAAATGTTTATTGAAGAGCTATAGTAGACAAGTCCCTGTTCTAGCTACTGAAGAACTAGAAAGGTGAAAAGATCTGGTCCCTGCTCATAGTCTTGAAGGAGCCAGATGTTTATACACAAAGGACTATGCCCCAAGGCAGAAGTTGAGTAAAGGTTCTGTGGAAACTTTGTGCCATCTGACCAGGCCATGGTATAACTGCTAAATTCCAAAGAGACAGCTGCGACTGTATAAGCTATTTGGCCTCTGGAATACTGAGTTAATAATGGACTGGCATAGAAGAGAAGAGAAATTATAAGAAATCATTAATATTTTAAAAAGACATGACATAGTCTTGAGACTTAATGTCAATTAATGGGTAGGATACAGTTTAAATTATGGGAAACTTACTCATAGCATGACCAAAATAAAGTGTTGTAAATAATAGGTACAAACAAGCACTATCAAAAGGGATCTAAATTATGCTTTCTAAAAATAAAAGATGCTGACCTAGCTAGAATATCTTAATTAAGCATGTCAAGAGAGGATCCCTTATTGATTTCTAAGTTTTTCACACTCAAATGAGGAATTTTCCAATTTGTTCCCAATACTCTCTGGTCAGAATTTCTAGATATTGAAGATTTCCCATTCAGAGGACTATATTTAGCACCCCTCCCTCCTTAATCCCAAGTAATCACTTTTAGGGCCGTTTCTAGGTCTTTCATTCCAAACCCTTACTGTGCTTTCTCACCATTGGGCATAAATTCCTTCATTTTTATTTTTACTGCATCTTTAAGCTTGTTTATCCATTCATCCCTTCTTACTCATTCTCAGAGTGGGAGGAAGCAGCATCTGAACTCCTTTCCAAGAGCAAAGCTTCCACCTGTGCTCTTATCCTGTCACCCCCTGCTTCCTGCAAGAGGTAACATAGTAATCACTGACCAATTTTCTTTTGTGTTTTAATTTCTTTCCCTTAGCCCTCAAACAGGCTAAATCTCCACATCCTTCAGAAAACAAAAGAAAAGAAACAAGAAACTAACAAAAGAGGAAATCTGTCACATTAATATCCCCTCAAACTTTTCCTTTCTGTCTCTTAGATCTTTAAACAGTTGTTTTTACTCAATTTCACCATTTCTGCATTTACTATTCTCTATTTACTGAAGTCTGGCATCTGCCTGAATCATCCATTCTGCTGAAGCAGAGCTCACTAAGGTTGCCAGGGCTTCCCAATTGTCAAACTCAGACTCTCCTCAGGTGCTTAATCACTGCACAGTCTATGAGGTTTTCCATCACCTGTCAACTCCTCCCTCAGCTACCATTGCATCCTCTTGCACTGTGACTTGTTTTCAGTCTTCTTGGTTTCATCTGCCCTTATACTTGTGACTGTGACTGTTTCCTTTATGTGGTCCCCTTTGTACACATTGCACTCTTTGTGCTATCATCCACTGTCCTTGATTAAAATTGCCCATGTGACTCCTAAATCTGGAGCTCCTGTCCAGGTTTCTCCTGAGCTCCAGCCTCATGACTTCATCTGGATGGACCAGGCACTCCAAATTTGATATGTTCTAAACCTGATACTGATTTATATCTGTTGTCAACTAGAATTGAGACTTCTCTCATTCAAAATAAACATCACTTACATTTATTAAAGATTAATTATTAAGTTCTATTGGAGGAAGTTGATGGAGAAAACCATTGGGCGCTGGGATGCGGCTGCTCGCTGCATCCCCGCGGGCCGGTGCTGCGTGGGGCCAGCTGGAGGCTGCGGCGGGCGGGTGCGCCCTGCTGGGGCCAGGCCTGGTGTGCCAGACCGGGCTGCACTGGATGCTCAGCCACTTGCTTCCGTCCTCAGGCCATGCTGCTCCTGTGATCCTGATTGGGTACTTTTTGAATCCCACTATTGCTGATTGGATGTTAAAGCTTGTTCTTGATTGGATGTTATAGCTTGTTGCTAATTGAATGTTATAGCTTGTTCCTGATTGGATGTTAAAGCTTGTTGCTGATTGGATGTTAAAGCTTGTTGCTGATTGGATGCTTTTTGAGTCCTACCAAAGATATAAAAACTGGAGGAAAACAAGGGGGGGGGCAGAAGATCAGAAGTCAGGGGAGCATGCTGACGGAATAAAGGCTGTTCTCCACTCTCCACGTGCCACTCGGTTATTTCCCTGGTCAAGAGCTGTTACAAGAGCTGTTAACACTTGCTGACATAGAGCTGTTACAAGAGCTGTTAACACTTGCCGGAACAAAGTGAAACAAAAAAGGAATTTTTGTTGGTGGCACTATTGGATTGCTTGCTTCATAGACTAAACACAAATTTAGGGTACTAGTATTTCAGGAAATACAAATCAAATTTCTCTGAAAAAAATTTACATATGACATTTTTAAAAGTCACAGTAGGAAACAAAGGACTGTATTTGAGTTCTGTATGCTTGTATCATGGTATAGTGTTTTTACTTTAAAATATTTGGACTTCATGTAAATAATATTAATACCGTGTTTCCCTGAAAATAAGACCTACCCATAAAATAAGCACTAGCAGGATTTCTAAGCATTTGTACAACATAAGCCCTGCCCCAAAATAAGACCTAGTGATGGGTGTGTCTACGCAGCATATCTGCACAACCCATGCACTTCATCGCGGAGGGGTAAAGAACATGAGCGGCCTTTCTCATCTGCCCCATGAGAGCTCTATTGCTCGACATGAGAGATTGGGGCCAATGGTTCTAAAGGAAATAGAGTCGCAAGAAATTCAATGTGGAATTCGGGGTTTGGAGAGTTATGATGTTCCAGAAGACGACGACTTAACTATATCTGAGTAAATGTAGATTGCTGTATAGTACTTAAAAAAAATAGCACATCCCCTGAAAATAAGCCCTAGGGTGTCTCCTTGAGGAAAAATAAATATAAGACCCTGTCTTATTTTCGGGGAAACACGGTATATGGAGGTATGGGACCTCATGTTTTCAGGACATAAAGTAATTTGATTGTAGTCGATAAGCATTATAAAAATGTATTGTTGTAGTCTTCTTTTGTTGGCTTCTGAGTAAGTCTGAGAGAACATTTCTTCTACTTGCAGACACAGTTGATCAGCCAAACTCTAAGTGATACTAGATGAGTAACAGTGGCAACCTACAGGTTGTTCTGTGCAAGTGCAACTTCTGTTTGCTCCCCTTATCTTTTGCCAGATCCTGATAACCAGATTTCCATGTGGCCCCCTCTCACTTAGCTTCTGCTTCTGTCAGTGATCCTCTTTCCCTGTTTCTGCTACACAGTTCCTGCTGTAGAAATAGAACCAAATAGCCTTCTTTTGCAGAATAAATAGATTTATCTTTAAGAAGCAGTGGACAATTAGAATGGGGTGGTAAGGTGGAGGGATGTGTATAAAGAGTGTGAAATGTGAAGTGCCCTTTTAAAAAAGCATTTTCTTGCTTAACTCAGAGAAGATCAACTTTTTGGCCTGACTTCATTTCTAAAGGTACTAACTGGACTTAAGATAGGCTTGAGAGTAAAAGATGCTAGCATCTTCTTACCTTAGAAGGTGGATTGTGCTACTGACCTAAAATACTTCGTTGAGAGGAAGGAATATACAGGTATTTGCCTTTAGGACGGTTGCTTGTAAGAGTGCATTAAAAGTCAATCCCAGTCAAGGTGGTTTGTTAGAAGTAATGGCATGTCATTGAGTGGTGTGTGTGTATGTGTTTGAATAGCAGCATTTTACCTTGCTGAAGATTTAAACTATCTGTAAGTTTTCTGTTAGCAAATGTGACTGTGATGTAAATTGCTTTGTGAGGCAAAGTAAAATAGTCTACTTTTGCCTTGGTTTTCTTACCTGCAGTTTTGGGAAGGGATATTGCAAAGAATATTGTTTTCAAAAGAATATCATTCAAAATACAAAATAATGTACTATAAATCATATCAAGCCATATAACTATTAATGCATTAGACTGAAGACTTACAAGCCAGACTGTCCCTGGAAAGAGTTGTGAGCAAGGCAGGATGCCTTTGCTGCTGGCTCACCTTTACCATCTCTGCGATGCCTTCTTACCTGCTAGTTCAAGTACTCAGTGATGAGTCCATTTCTACTCATTGAACCCTGCGCAAAGGAAATAGGAAGTAGCATTATTTACGTTTGCTATGTGTGAGACTTTGTATTAGCTGTTTTACATATATTCTCATTTAGATGACTGTCAAGCTTGTGACACCAGCTCTCCTTCCTTCTGCAGCTCCAAACTCCATTTAGTCAACTGCCTAGTCAAGATTGCTGTAGCATGTATTTACGTCACATGTTACATGTAAATACCTCTTTACCTCCTGACATACATATTAATAATCCTGTTTTATATAGAGAAGCAGTACACCCGCAGTAGTAAAGAGTGTGGCTTTTTATGACAGACTAATTGAGGAAGCTGAATCTCCAGAGATTGTCACCTGCCCAAGGTCACATATTGTTACTGACATATAGTAAAAGGATTTTAACCTAAGTATGGTGGACTCCAACTCCTATTCTTTCAGATACTTTGAACCACTTTACCCTACTTTTCTATTTGTTCTATTTATACATAAAAGAGTGAAATATTTCCCTCAAATTTCATTTTTCTATTTTATATATATAGCATATATTTTATGCAAAACAAAAATAATTTTCACTTTTGGCAAGTCTATAAAAGTATATTTGATGATAGATGAAGAAGCTCTATAATCCACATTTGGCATTTTTGTAATGCTACATTTAATTTTAAACTTAAGCCTGAAGGACTAGTAGAATCAGAGAAAACCTTGTTTTTGCTTAGGTGTCATTGTTTACCTTGAGCATGAAAAATAGAGAAAGTACTTAGAAAGCTTAGAGGAATAAAAAATAATAACCATCATGCTGCCCGGGAAATAAAGGGAAATGATAAAGCATGCATCTACAATCTCAGTGATCAGTGGTTTTAGCTATTGGCTAGACGTTTAATTTAGTGTAAAAAATGGTGTGAGGTGATGCTTGAAAACATATGTCAGCAGACACTTTTTGCCTTATTATTTATTTTGATATACTGACAACTGGCCATGTTAATTTCCACTGGTAATACAACTGAAATGATCTCCTCAACATACGTATCAACATCCCCCACCCAAACATACTTAAAATTGTCTGTAAATAATACCTTATTATAATCACATAGAGTTTGATATGTTAAGGCTAATTTATGGGAGCAGTTTCTCTGAACAAGCATTTAGAGTGGCCAAGGCATCCTTTTCTCTTAAAAGACATAGTAAGCATTCTTTTTCCACCCCGACCGCCCGTTCTTTTATTCCCCATGCCCGGTGTGGTTTGGAGGTGGAGAATGCACCTTAAGCTAAATCAGTTCAAGTTCCTAAGAGCTATGAAGAATTACAATTCTCTGAAACTTTTAAGTATTAAAAATATCATACTCTTTATCTTCTCCCTAGTTGTTTGCTGAAGGATGCCATAGTTTCTTGCATATTTATAGGGGGTAACATGTACCATTATTTTTTTTTCATTTATTTAAAAAATTGTTTTTATTTCAAAATATTAAGGGGATACAATTATGTGTGTCTGTGTGTATATATACACTCTACATTTTCTTTGTCCACTCATGAATTGATGAGCACTTAGGTTGACTCCACATCTTTGCAGTTGTGAATTACACTGTGGTAAACATTTGAGTGCAGGTAGATTTTTAATTAATATAAAATGACTTCACTTCATTTGCATAAATACCCAGTAGTGGGATTACTGCATTGAATGGTAAGTCTGCATTTATTTCTATGAGGAATCTCCATACTGTTTTCCATAGAGGTTGTACTAATTTGCAGTCCTATCAACAGTGTACAAGCATTCCTTTCTCTCTACAGCCATGTCAGTATCTTTTTTTTTTTTTGACTTTTTAATAAATGAGCATTCTGTTAGGAGTAAGGTGGTATTTCATTGTAGTTTTAATTTGTATTTCCCTGATGATTAGTGATGTTGAGCATTTTATTCATATTAATATATTTTTTGGCCATTTATCTATATTCTTTTGAAAAACTGTGTTCATATCTTTTGCCCACTTTTTAATGAGTATTGAAGTCTCTTGCAATTAAGATGCTACTGTTTATTCCTTTGCTTAGATCTAGAATAATTTGTTTTATGAAACTGGGAGTTCCTTTGTTTGGTACTTATTTATTTAGGATTGTTATGTCTTGTTGAATTGCTCCCATTACCATTCTATAATGACAATCTTTGTCTTTTTTTGTTTGTTTGTTTTTGTAAATGTCAATTTAAAGTCTATTTTATCAGATATGAGAATGGCTACACCTATTCAGTTTTGGTTTCCATTTGTATGGAATTTTTTTTCCATCCATTAGCCTTGAGTCTGTGTGAATCCTTGTTGTTTAGATATGTTTTTTGAATACGGCAAATAATTGGATTCTATTTTTTCATCCATTCAGCCAGCTTAAGTTTTTAAGGGGACATTCAGACTGTTCATGTTGAATGTTTGTATTGATATGTGGGGTGCTGTTCTGTTCATCATGTTGAATGATACCCTATTGTTTTGTTTTCCTTCTTGTGCTACTGTTTTATAAGAGCTGTGAGCTATAAGTTTTGGATGTTTTTTACACTGTTGGGTATCTATTGTGCTGTTGCATGTATAACACACTAGTAAGCATTTCCTATAGGGCGGGTCTAGTAGTGACAAATTTCTTTAGTGTTTGATTGTCTGAAAAAGACTTAATTTCTCTATCATTTATGAAACTTAGTTTTGCAGGATACAAAATTTTTAGCAGGTGGTTATTCTGTTTAAGAAGATTAAAAATTGTGCCCCAATCCCTTCTTACGTGTAAGGTCTCTGCTAAGAAGTCTGCTATTAGCCTGATGGGATTTCCTTTGTAGGTTAGTGTTGCTTTCATCTTACATCTTTTAGAATTTTCTCCTTCATTTTGACTTTGACCAGGTTGATGACTATGTGTCCTGGAGATGTCCTCTTTGCTGATTCTTCCCAGTGTTCCATGCCCGTCTTGTATCTGGATATCCAAATCTCTGGTGATACCAGGGAAATTTTCCTCAATAATTCCTTCTAATAGGTTTTCCATTCTTTTTGTCTTTTCTTCTTTTCTCTCTGGATACCCATAATTTATATGTTGGTTCATTTCACAAAGTCTCATATTTCTTTGAGTGATTATTCATTCTTTTTTTGGGGGGGGGGCATCTTTGACTGGGTTAGTTTGGAAGCTGTGTCTTCAAGCTCTGAGACCCTTCTGCAACATCTAGCCTGTTTTTGAAGATTTCTGCTTTATTTTGTAATTTACTAAGTGACTGTTTAATTTCTTCAAGTTCTGTTATACCCTTTCTTATGTTATCTATCTCTTTAGCTAGTTTTTCATTTTTTTCATTCATGTCCTGAAACACTATTGGCTTGTGTCAGTTTTCTACTTTCTCCTCAATCCCATTCATCTTGTTTGCCATCCATATTCCGAATTCCAGTTCCAACATTTCAATAATTTACTACTGATTGGGATCCATTGTTATGGATTATGGATCTATTGTGATCCTTTGGGCTTGTCATACTAGCTTTTTTTTTTTTTTTTTTCATGTTGCAAGAATTTTTTTGCTGGTTTCTTCTCATCTGAAACCTATTCTTTCAGCTCACGGCTGACAGATTTGCAGTGCACCTGTTCTCCTTTGCTGGGAACTCTCCTCCTTAATCAGGAAGAGGAGAGACCCCTAGATAACCCTTTTGTTTCTTACTCCGGAGGATTGACCTGGTGGAAGATGGGTGGATGCCCCCAGAACCTGTAACTCAGCTGTTCTCCTGCATTGTCTCAATCCCCTGTTGTTGTCATAGTCCAAGCCTACGCTCAAGGATATTCGTTCAAATTGGTGGATTGGTCCCCGGGCCACTGTTGGAAGCTTGAGCAGTGAGCTGGAAAGTCCCCTCAACAGGAGGAAGGTGGTGTGACCCTGGCCAGCTCCTGTGATGGTTGTGGGACCTTAATAGATGCCTGGATATGCCTTGGGACTGCAGCCAGTGGCAGGGTGGATGGCAGGATTTTGTGGGGCTCCTGGGCCCATCACAGGATTGCAGTTGGTGGCCGGTGGGTTGCTGAACTGTGTGGGTGCATTGCAGGACCATGGCCGTTGCCTGTGCCTGGGCAAATGGAGGGACCTAGGCCAGTGCTGGGTGATCTTTGTGTGGAGTGGTGGTTAGTAGGCTGCTGTTTGAAGCCTGGAGGGCAGGGGATGGGTTGTGAGTGTCCCTCTTCACTCAGGGTGGGTATTGCTGGAGATGGCTCTTCCCGGGTCTCCCCGCAGTGTTGGCAGGGGCTGTTTGGCAAGGCTATCTAGACATTGGCCACAGGTGTCAGGGCTGCGGGTGTTCACTCTCCCCAGGTATAGGTGTCATGGTGGTACATGGGCGGAGTTGGGGGAAGCTTGTGGCTAGCGAGTCTGTGGTAGAGTGCGGGACCACAGGCGTGGTGGCATGAAGTGCCTTGGTAATGTGGCCTGCTTCCTGGCATGCAGGACTAGGCGGCTTGTTCTGCAAGTCAGTGCTGGGGGCTGCAGTGGTGTGGCCTGTAGGCTGGCACACAGAACCAAGGGTGTGTGAATTTGCAGGGACGTGACCACCCACATGGTGCACAGCGCAGGAGGCATGGCCTGCTGGTTGGCGCAGGGGTGTGCAGGGGCATGGATCTCCACTTGGTGCTGGGTCCTAGTGGGCGTGGGGGGTGCAGGGACTTGTTCCACTGGTTGGCGTGCAGGGCAGTGGAACTTGGCTGCTGGATGGCTGAGGCACCCTCCCCACGCAGGTCCTGCTGAGGCTGCTACTGTGAGACCTCTTGGTTCGAGTTCCCCGGTGGGGGTAGGTGGGGGCTTCCAGTCACGGACATGAGAGTGTCTGCTCTTTCTGCTCCCTCCTGGGCCTGGCAAGGGGCGATATTGGGGACAGCTGCAGTGAAGCTGATCCCTGTGTGGACGGGGAGCTCAGAGTGGCATTAGCTGCAGACAACCCTGCAGTTCCCTGCTGAGCTCACTCTTCGGTGCAATGTGACAGTCTCCAAGCAGTTCCCTGATCAGTATAGAGGCCCCCAGCAGCGGTGGTGGGGGGCTCCTCACAGTTCCAGTTCCCTTGTCCACAGGGGAAGCATGGGGCCCTGGGACTCTCTCCTTTATCACCTCCCCATGTGCAGGGGTCTCCCCAGGCACCTTCCGATCTTGATGAGTAGAACTCCCGTTCCTGTCTCCTTCTCTGTGAGTTTCTCCCATCCGTTCTCTGATGAGCTACAGTGCTCTATGCAAGAGGGTCACCCTGTACGTGAGGAGCATCCACCTGCAGTTTTCCATCCTCTCTTAGAGTGGCGTGTGCAGGCTGCTTGCACTCCGCCATCTTGGCCGCTCTGTTTCTTTCTTCTCTTGATTATTTTCTATCCTTGGGTTATCAGTGATGGGAAAGTTAAAGTATAAGCTATGAGTAGAGTGCAAGAACATTAAAGGAAAGCTCTTGAGAAAATAACTCTGCCATATTTATTAAGTATTAATGAAGTTTTTCTAGTCATTAATGTTGAGCTAATTTCCTTTCTGGCAAGTCTTTACAGTATTTCAATTTTTTTTTCATTAAAAAAGGTGGGGGACATGAAACCATTGATAATCTCCCAGTTGTAATTGATAGAGGCCTCTCAGGCCTCTGGGACCACAGAGGCAAAAAAAGTCTCTGCTTTTGAGATGTCTCCCTGCCCCTTTTACTTCTCCCTAATTGGTTTTGTTACTATAATTGAAAGCTCTGGCTTCAAAGACTATAATACTGTAGAGCCTTGATTAAAGAGTGGTCACAATAAAAGCACACATGGATTTTCTTTCTTCTGAGTAGCACACTTTAGCTGTGGTGCATCTAGACCACTCTCTACGTCTTGCTCTGGTTTGCTACTTGAGGGCAGTTTTCTCTCAGCAATACTCCTAGTGGGTGTGATAGTGGAGCTGGCTGATGCTAGTGGAATGGCGCTTAAACATGAGGAACTTTATTATAAGCCATTTCTATACGTCTAGACTTCCGTGAAGTTAGCTAAGTTGGAATAAGGTCCTTGGCTCAAAAATATCTTATTAGGTAGGAAATCTTTCTATTGAGCAAGGAGATGTTATTGTTAAGGATTAATAGCTAAATAACAAGCTAATGTGAATGAGGACCTAAGTTTCCCTCTTTGGGGGAGTGTAACACCAAGTTTGTCAAATGACCACTCTCTGGGTACCTTTCCATTGTGCACAGGTGACTCAGTTGCACTGAGAGACTGACTCCTTGTTCCACCCAGGTCAAAATAGTTCTTTCCTTAAACAACAGGACCCAATTTTTACAGGCATAGCCATCTAAAGCTGTTAGGGACTGAATGTTTGTTCATGTGTTTAAATCTAAATCCCCAATATGATTTTATTAGAAAGTGGGGCCTTTGGGAGATAATTAGGTCATGAGGGTGGAGCCTTAATTACCTAACTAACCTTATAAAAGGGACTCCAGTGAGATCTCTTTCCCTCTTTCTTCTGCATGAGGATACAATAAGAAACGGGCAGTTTACAAATTGGAAGAGGTCTCTCACCAGAACTTGACCATGCTGGCACCCTGATCTCAGACTTGCAGCCTCCAAAATTGTGAGAAATAAATTTCTGTTGTTTATAAGCCACTCAGTTTGTGATACTTCGTTAATATGAGCCCGAACTAAGGTACGTCATGAAACTGACCTGACACATGTGGGATACAACCTTTATTTAAGCTTTCATTAAAACAGCAACAGAGACTTTAAGCCACACCATGGCAGAGGCTGACAGGAACAATAGAGGGAGCAAGAGAGGCAGGAGCTGGCAAGGGAGGATCAGCATTGACCTCTGCTGTTTCCAGAGTAACCCTGCCAGGCCGGTCCAACTCTTCCAACTAATGCTTCTCTTCCTCTGATATGTCTTAAGTCAACCTAGCTTCTTCCATCCCCTGGCCCACTTTTTAAAAATACTTTTATTTTGGCCGGGCGCGGTGGCTCACGCCTGTAATCCTAGCACTCTGGGAGGCCGAGGCGGGTGGATAGCTCAAGGTCAGGAGTTCGAAACCAGCCTGACCAAGAGCGAGACCCCGTCTCTATAAAAAAAAAAAAAAAGAAAAAAAAAATACTTTTATTTTCCCTTTGGAGACAATATCATCAATACAGATGTAAACCTTACCGTGACTTGGCAGTATGATGAAGTGTTTAAGGCCTCAAACTCTGGAGCCAGAGTGCCTGGATTTGATTCCCAGATCTACAATTACTGCCTGAGTGATTTGGGGCAGATGATTCAAGGTGTCTGAGCTTCAGTTGCTGCTTCTGTAAATAATCCATGTGGGCCTTGTAGAGGAGTAGTTGAGCTAGTATTTGTAACATACTTAAAACAATATATGCTACATGATAAGCTCCTTTTTAAGTGGTTGCTATGATAATGATTATTACTCAAAATATAATTTTGGTGACAGCATTCATTCAAAAAATATTAAGAATATAACTATGTGCTAGGCACAGTATTTGATCTGTTTCATTTCCAACAGGTTCTATACTATGAGTGAAGCCAGAACCTATCTGGAATATAGCAGTTGAAATTCCTGCTGCAGTACTGTGTTTGAAATATAAGAATGTGAATGGCTTCTAGCTATTTATTTTAGAAGGTTAGGTGGGTGACTTGGGCTTCGGTAATACTGTCCCTGAACTCTTCCAGAGTTCCAGGATTACAGTTAGCTGCTCCTGATAGGGAGAGCCTGGGGGCCCTATCTTCAGGCAGCAGAACTTACCCCTTATCTGTGCAGTTACTCTGCTTCCCCAGATCCACTGTTAGAAGGGTTAAGACCCCCTTGACCAGAAGAGGAAGGTGCTAAATTCCGAAACACCACCTTACCCGCTTCTCTTACTCCACTTTGTAGCATGCACTGCGTGTGTGCAGTGGTCCTAGATGATGTTAATGCTTACCCTTATTTTACTCACACTTCTGAAGTCTTTTTCCTCTATAGAAAGGTATATTCATTTAGGGGGAAAAAAAGCACACTACTAATAGGCTAGTTTATACTGTACTGGGGAGATAACAAGGTATTAAAACTGAAAAACGAGGGAAAGGTTACAGAAAATTGTAGGAGGAGAGTTTTCAAAAAACAAATGTGGCCTCTTCTCAGTATTGCCTTGGTCTGACCTTGTCCTTGATTCACAAACCCCAGAGATTCTTGAAGAAGTGGGTAGTAAGAACCATTCTTAGGCTGTATATTGAAATTGATTTCCTCATCAACCTGCCTGAGGAAAGTTGAGGTATAGCCCTTGATGCTTAAAACAATTGAGTGGAATGATAGTCACATATATATTAGGCAGAAAAGAGGAATAAAGAAGACCAGAGTAGACAGGAGGATGTAAGTAGTCCCATGTCTATAACCATAGATGTGACAATCATGTGCCAGAAGCATATACTTTGACATCACAGTCTGTGTGTCTGTGTGGTATTTCCTTTAGAAAAGGTAACTGTAACTCTTGTCTGCAGCATGGACTCCTTTGGTGGGAATCTACTGTAGCCTATAGACATCTTGTCAGAATACATTTTTAAATGCATAAAATAGAAATATATAGAATTAAAAAGGAAACCAGTTTTATTGAATACATTTAGCAAAATATTTCAAAATTTGTGATGTACTATAAACGTGTTTCTTCACAATGTATTAATCTATGTGATCTGCCACTAGATCTAAAAACAATCATAATTTCAAAGAAGTGTTTAAAATAAAAAATATTTCAAGATATATAAAACAATGGGAATATAATATTAAAAAAAACATGATATTTCTATTGGTGATTAAGTCATGGGATTTACAATAAAGTATATTTTCCTACATGTCCAAAAGCTAAGCAAGCTAATCACTCATTTCTGGTTATACTTCTCATGTTATTTCTTCTAAAATGCTTAGATACATTGAAATAAAGAATTGAATGACAAAGTGGTTGGACTTTGAAAAAGGATGTGGCAAATAGCTCTAATCTCTTTGCTGTTCTTTTCATTAGGTTATAGAAATTTTAATCTTCTGTTATTACTAGTATTCTAATCCATGTGAATATATTCAAAGTGAGTTTTCAGTTTTGGTAATGTTTACTTACATATATTAATCTTAATAAATTTTTGTGTTTAAGTGCTTGTTTCCTTTAGAAATAAATCCTTGGAGGAAATATGCCTAGAACCTATAGATTTTCTTATTTTGCTGTCGCTTTCAGATCTTCAGACATGCCTGACATCCAGACTTACTTCTCTTGGTAGATTTTATTTCCAGTTGCCAAATGCAGTGAATAGAGTCAGACATAGTCAGAAGGAAAAGGCCTGTGAGCTATGGGTGATTGCTTTTATGTATTATTGGTGCCTATGGAGGGTCTCATTAACACACACAGCATGGAGAATTTTTGCAACTATCACACAGAGCTCAAAAAATCCAACTGCAAAGGAGGCTTGATTGTTTATGTCTCAGTATTTTTATTTGGAGCTTTAAAAGACATTAATAAAACTTCTTGGGACAGGTGGAGTGCCATCTGGCACAGGGACTGGACCACTGCCATAGCTTTAGAGATTTATTGAAGCTTCCTCTTCTAGCGGGAGTGATAGGAGTCTCTCGGACTGCTTCCATTCAGTGATGGCATTCATGTACAGATCTGCAATAAAGCTACTTAAAAAACAAAACAGTAATCATCTCGAAAGAGACTTCTTTCTTTAATATATACTTACCGATAGGGCCTAAAGGAGAACATCTTTGTTAGCAATATCTTTATTGGATTCAAAATTTTTTATATTTATTGACTTATACAAAATTCAAAATACCATTGTGGGATGATTTGGGGGTAGGATGGCTATAGTGGTTTCTTTTTCGTTGAATATTTCTAAATTCAGGTTTTATGTCTTCCTAACATGCACACACATAAACCTACACACACACTCACATTTTTTACACACCTATGGATAGTTTTGAATGGTCGCACAGTCTTTGGGTGGCAGTGTCTGGGGTTTGCTGGACAAAACACCAGAAGTCAGGCTGCTATCATGGTTCTAACATTAGTTAGCACAGCAACTTTCCTCTTGACAGTGTTTTTACGCCAACTTTGAGGCAGGGTGGGAAGAACTGCCTTTGTGGTACCACTTGTTACAGCTGCTCCTAATGGTCTCCATAGCAGTAGTGAGACCAAGAGCTCTAGAGAAGGAAAAGGTAAGGGAAGGTTCTGTTCAGTGCTTGAGAGAAAAAATAGATTTAATCCTTGTTTAATAGAATATGGAGAAATCGAATATTTATAATTATGTCAGTGTCTTCAAATTATTGATATATATGTACCTTGGAATGCTATAGATAATTCTGTACAAGATAATTTTTGTAAAGAATAGTACCTTTGAGGGTGTCATTTTATATGGAAATTGGCACCTCAAGTAATTTAAGGTAAAGATTAAAGAATATAGAAGAACATTTACTTATTGACTGACTTCCATTGTTTTCTTCTATATTTCTGTTAGATTCCTAAGGCAGAATTATAATTTGTCATAGGAAGACCCCAGAGTACTCTCTGATTGTTCATAACTGCTTGCTCACACACCTGTAATGTTTTGAATCATAATATAAAAAATGTATTTCATTGAATATAAAGTATAGTAACTACCAATTACGGGCATCTTTTATTTCCATAAATGAGCTAGTCACCTTATATTTTTCCCTATTATTGTGACAACAGTGCAAATAGGTATTGTTACTCCATTTTATAAATGCAGAAAATGAGACCAAGAGAAATTAAATAACTTCCCAACTTCTTACAGATATAACTATTAAGTGGCAGAACTGGCTTTAAAAAAAAACATTATCAGTTGAATTATGGAGTCCATGTTCTTCCTTTTGTGCCTGAAATTCTGTCTTTTGTTCCATGGCAAATATTTCACAGAGATTTGCAGTTACTTGGTTGAGGCATTTTGCCCCTTTGAGTTATAAGGGCCTCAATGATCTACAAATTATGTCTTTTGGAACAAGAGTTCTTGTGGAACTCTCCCAGTGAAAAAAAAAATTTGTAAATGAGAGAAGTCATGCTAATGACAAACAGTGTACAACATAGCTGTCTAGGAAAGTGCCAACCCAACTTCTGGCTGTAAGTATGAGAATATAGCTCTGCTTGTCCCAGTTAAGCTCTGAATGCATATGTAGTCATTTCCCTTTATAACTCTCTATGGACAGAGTTTGCAATATCAGATCTGAAATGGTACAAGTGACTCCCGGTAATAAGAAGCTGAGGAAGCCATGGCCTAAAATATAAACTCTTTTAAAAAGCTTGTTTCCTTACTGAGCTTGCCAATTTCCATAATTAGTCAGAGGCAATTAAGTACCTTAATTAGTTTGATCTTTATGGACTTTCCAGCATATTTTTGTTTTGTAGTCAGAACTAAATTTGAGTATATGACTAATATCCTTATAAAGGCTTACATTAGCATACATCAAAATGGTTTACTTCCCTTCTAGGATGGAGATATTTTATTGATGTAATTTTAACATGCATTTCATGAAAACACAGTGTTTATGCATTATTACTTAATTGAAATATCACTTCAGTTTGCAGGCAGCATGGGGTTAAGCAAAACATAATGGCTTTTCTTCGTCTTTTTGGTTTAGGCACAGCCACAAAATAAACATTTAAGATGCATGTATTAATACTTAATATATCTTAAATGCTTTATATAAATGATAATTTAAATTTTGGTATAAAATAATTTTTAATATAAAAGTTTATGTAATCCAGCAAGACGCCAATTTAAGAGAAAACTGTCAATCCGTGTCTGTGAGATATAGCATTTGAGCCATAGCACAACTAAGGCTGATTTGATCAGTGATTGCTGACGTCCAAATTTCAGTTTACATAAGCACTTGAAAGAATCCGAACTATTTAAAAACTAGCCTGAGTTCTCGTGTTTTCTTTTGAATACCTCTGCTTCTATGTCCATTGGATACATCTGTAGAATCTTTTCTTTTCTTTTTTTTTTTTTTGGTCTTATGTGCGACTAAATTCATTGTTGAAATTATGACTGTCCTAGATTTCATACCACACTCTTACTTCCACCCTCCACTCCAGGGCTGTTTTCTCTGAGGAACACAGTTGATTTTCTTTAGTGTCTTAATGCCGCTACGCTACTTTTTTTTTTTTTCTTTTTTTTAAATCTCTAGGGGTACTTTGCTATTTTCTAATTCTCGTCTTTCAAACTTACTGTCTTCCTTTTTTTTTTCCCTCTTCAGTTGATAAACTGAAAAACTCTATCTGGACTCCAAGTTGACTGCTTTCTTGAGTTTTCAGAGTTCTGAGGATTCCTTTGAATGGAATGCATCATGGAGTTTGGGGGGTCTACGCTCATAGGCAGCCTGGCTCCTTTGAAAATGAATCCTGTTGAGATCTTAGGACAGCTTCTGACTTCCTTAGTTCTAATGGGACCAAAGAAGACAGGTTGGAAGTAGAATACCTGACGATAGCAGAAACTATTATAGAAAACAAACTACAGATTTAGTTTCATTAGTGCTATTATTAGCCTGGTTGGTGGCAGTCCTGTCCCAGAGTTCTGTTGCACATACCGAGCAGCCGAGTCCTGCAAATGTGAAAGTGATGCACATTTAAACAGAATTGACTGTACCGAGAATGAGGCCAGGGAGAAAAAAAGGTTTTTCATTTTCTATATCAATTCCACGCTCATTCCCTCTTCTGATACTTAGGGGAGAGAATTTAAAAATCCATTTTTTTATGTGTTTTATTTATTTTTATGTTTATTTCTTTTTATCGAAGAGATGGCTCTATGTATTGAAATGTTTATTTTTAAAGCCAAAGAATTTTATTCAGTATTCGTTATATATGTAAGCAAGGTTTGAACATATCTAAAGTGACAGATGAACTAGCTACAAAATTTATAGCTATTGGTTTTAGCTCTAAGAAGTAATCGGTAATGTGGAAGCAATGATAAGAAGCCCTTAGTGTGCTTTGTTCTTGTGTTAGCTTTTATCATGCCACTGAAAAGAGTTATGGGCAATATATTTTTTGCTGTTTGTGTCTTCCAACTAGATTAGATAATGCTGGTCATTTGTTTAGGATTATAGAAAACCTGTGCATTTATGTCAGTATCCACTGTCAAAATTGGAAAGTTCAATTTTGTGTGTTTTAGGGCAACAGAGCCTTCCTTTATACCTCTTATTGATCACCTGGGTTCAGACTCATTGCTGTGCTTCCAATTAGTAGCTGAGTATGCAAGACCAGGGCCTATGCATCAAGGCAGGGGCTTAGATACAGGATTTACTCATATATTTATTGAGCAGTTATGTATCAGGCATTATTTAGAGCATTGAGTTATGTAATGATGAAAAAGACAAGATCTCTATTCATGTATCTTATGTTCTATTAAACACATATAAATAAGAAAGTATCTGAATAGTGATTAAGTACAACACAAGGGCTATTCCTTGGAAGCATGTTCATGGTATGTGTGGTTAGGGGAAATATTACTCATTCCTCATTTGGAAAGCCACATGAAGATACTGCTTAATTTATTCTCCAGCCAACTACAGCAGAGGGAAATTGGGCTCAGTGATCTTAAAGCATTCCTATTATGTGGATCTTAAACATATATGCAGATTGTCTACTGGCAACAAAAATAGTATGGTAATAAGGACACCAGGTAATGTAGACTCCTAATTATATTTAAATAGGCCTACATATAGCAATGATAATGGTAGGATAACATAGTAATAATGGTATAATAGTAAGATAGCAAAGAAATAATGGTAAAATACTTGGTGCTTATAAAAGTTAATATTCCAGTAACATCAACTAAACATAATATATGCTATTTTAATTTGCTAGATTTACTTTAAGGAATAACATTTTTCTGTCCAGGAAATAGCATTAGAAACCTAACACACAGCATGTAAAAATTATCTTCAATTTATAAAACGAAGCACATATGCCATATAGAGCCAAAATGAAAAAAATAAGAGGCATTGTCAATGTGTGCATAATTGAATCAAAATAATTAGTCAGTATGTTCACTTCAATTTTATTACAAGGTTAACTTGTTTCATTTGTGCTTCATTTTATTTTTATTTTGTACAAATTTATGGGGTACCTGAGAAATTTTGTCACATGTATATAATGTGTTGTGATCAAGTCAGGGTATTTAGGGCATCTGTCACCCAAGTACAACACATTTTTGCTAAGTATAGTCATCTTACTCTGTTACCAAACATTGAATTTATTCCTTCTATCTCACCATATGTCTGTACCCTTTAACCCACTTCTCTTCCTCCTCCACTCCTTTTACCTACCCTTGACTTACACTACCTAGTCTCTGTTATCTACTTTTCTCCTCTCTACCTTCATGTGTTCACATTTTTTAGCTCACATATGTAGGGGAGAACGTGGGATATTTGTCTTTTTGTGCCTGGTTAATTCCACTTACAATGACGACCTTGAGTTCCATCCATGTTTCTGCAAATGACATAATTTCATTCTTTTTTATGTCCGAATAGTATTCCATTGTGTGTATGTACCACATTTTGTTTACCCATTTATCCATTGATGGATACTTAGTTTGATTTCATATGTTTGTTGTTTTGAGTAGTGCTGCAATAACTTTATTACACTGTGTAAATACTGTGTTTTTCACATACTGAAGGTTTGAGCTAACTCTGCAATAAATAAGTCTATCGCTGCCATTTTTCCAACAGCATGTGCTCTCTTCATGTCTCTGTGTCACAGTTTGATAATTATCACAATGTTTCAGACCGTTTCGTCATTATTACATCAATTATGGTGATCTGCGTTCAGTGATTTTTGATGTTACTATTGTAATTTTTTGGGGGTGCCATGGAACCATGCCCATATAAGATGGCAAACTTAATACATGTTGTATGTGCTCTGGCTTCTTCACCAACTGGCCATTCCCTCGTCTCTCCCCCTCTCCTTGGACCTCCCTGTTGTCTGAGAAACAAGAATATTGAAATTAGGCCAGTTAGTAACCCTACAGTGGCCTCTGAGTTTTCAAGTGAAAGGAGTCATACATCTCTCACTTTAAATCAAAAGCTAGAAATGATTAAGCTTAGATTAATCAAGAAAGCATGTTGAAAGCCAAGATGGGCTGAAAGCTAAGCCTCTTATGCTAAAACAGCCATGCTTTGAATGCAAAGGAAAATTTCTTGAAGGAAATTAAAAACACCACTTAAGTGAATACATGAATGATAGGAGAGCAAAACAGCCTTATTGCTGATATGGACAAAGTTTTAGTAGTCTGGATAGAAAAATCAAGCCAGCCAGAACATTCCCTTAAGCCAAAGCCTAATTTAGAGTGAGGTCATAACTGTTCAATTTTATGAAGGCTGAGAAAGGTGAGGAAGCTGCAGGAAAAAAGTTGGAGGTTGGTTCATGGAATTTAAGGAAAGAAGCTGGTTTCCTAACATAAAAGTGCCAGGTGAAGCAGCAAGTGCTGATGCAGAAGCTGCAGCAAGTTATCCAGAAGATCTAGCTAAGCTCATTTGAAGGTGGCTACATTAAACAGAAGACTTTCAATGTAGGGGAAACAGCCTTCTATTGGAAAAAGATGCCATGTGGGACTTTGCTAGCTAGAGAGAAGTCATTGCCTGGCTAGAGCTTCAACGGAGAAGCCGATTCTCTTGTTACGAGCTAAAGGAGCTGATGACCTTATGATGAAGCCAGTGCTCATTGGCCATTTTGATAATCCTAGAGCCCTTAAGGATTATGCTAATTCTCTTCTGCCTATGTTCTAGAAATACAACAAAGCCTGGATTTTCACAGTATGGTTTACTGAATATTTTAAGCCCAATGTTGACATTTACTTCTTAGGAAAAAAAATCCTTTCAAAATTACTGTTCGTTGACAATGCACCTGGTCACCCAAGAGCTCTGATGGACATATACAAGGGAGATTAATGTTTCTTTCATGCTAACACAGTATTCATTCTGTAGCCCATGGATCAAGGAGTAATTTTGACTTTCAAGTTTTATTATTTAAGAAATAAATTTTGTAAGTTTGTAGCCACCATAGATAGTGATTCCTGTGATGGATATGGGCAAAGTCAATTGAAAAATTTCTGGAAAGGATTTACCATTCCAGATGTCACTAAGAGCATTCTTGATTCATAGGGAGAGGTCAAAATATCACCATGAACAGGAGTTTTGAAGAAGTTGATTCCAACCCTGATAGATAACTTAGAGGGGTTCAAGACTTCAGTGGGAGAAATAACTGCACATGTGGTAGAAACAGCAAGAGAACTGGAATTAGAAGGGGAGGTTGAAGATGTGACTGAATTGCTGTGATCTTATGATAAACTTGAATGGATGAAGAGTTGCTTCTTATGTATGAGTGAAGAAAATGGTTTCTTGACATGGAATCTACTCATGGTGAAAATGCTGTGAACATTGTTGAAATGACAACAAAATATTTCGAATATTCCATAATCTTAGTTGACAAAGCAGTGGTAGGATTTGAGAGGGCTGACTCCAGTTTTGAAAAACTTCTATAGTGGGTCAAATGTCATCAAACGTTATCACATGAGACAGAGAATTCTTTCTCCAAAGAAGAGTCAGTCAATGGGGAAAACTTCATAATCGTCTTTTGTTAAGACATTGTTAAGGGCAACAAGAAGTACAAAAGCCACTCTCACTGGAATTAGGTGGTATCTCATTATTGTTTTGATTTTCATTTCCCTGATGATTAGGGAGGCTCTGGCTTGGGTGAGGCAAAGGCGTTATATGTAACCAAAATGTTTGTATCCCATAATATTCTGAAATTTAAAAAATACAAAGCGCAGACTTAAACTCAATAATTAAGTCAAGTTTTTGTGCAGATGATAAACTTTCCTTGACTATTTTGTTATGAATTTTTTCTGAAGTACTTTTTAAGATTCCACATTTTCCATGTATTTTTTAATCCATATCACCAGTGAATTTTAGGATTGGTATTCATCCAATGAAGTGTATATTCAGAAAGAAAAG
This sequence comes from Cheirogaleus medius, assembly GCA_008086735.1. Lineage (NCBI taxonomy): Eukaryota > Metazoa > Chordata > Mammalia > Primates > Cheirogaleidae > Cheirogaleus > Cheirogaleus medius. Next base: position 30,062,956 of record VBSM01003176.1, read on the forward strand.
TATTGTATGAATGGAGGACAGCTATTAAGAGGCACATATTCTTCCTTCTTTCTAATTTTGACTGTGTAGAAAATAAACTATAAGAATATAAGTAAACAGTGTTTTATAACTGGAAGATCATTGAAAAGCCATAGGTAATAAGGAAATCCACACTAGGGACCATTCAAATTTGTTAAAGGTTTGAATGGGTTTAAATGATTTTTATAATATTTTTAAGTAGCATATTTTAATTTTCATGAGTGAAAAAAGGGAAAGTTTGAAGACTTTTTGTTGGTCTATATTTGAGTAGATTTATGCAATGCTATAAATTTAACAAATGACATCAGTTTGCCAAAACTAAATTTTTCAAATCCTTCATTTCAAATATAGCACATATATGATACTTGAAAAATAAAAGATACTTTTAAATGATGATGAAACAAATACATTTCTCCTCTGACCTATTTAGAAATATATTTCCTGATAGAAGATCAAGTGTTCTGCTTTTCGTTAAATATATATTTCTTAAATTGAAACAATTCTTTCTTATTTACTTTTGTTTTTAAGGCTCCACATTTCAGATACGTTTTCCATTTCTCCAAATAATTTCCAATGTTATGAACCCTGTTATTTCTAATATATTGTGAATTTTTGCATAAACAGATTATAGATTCCTCTTGACAACAAACCTAGGATAGTCTGTATTTCTCTTCTACTCTCCATGTTATGTTACCACTTATACATATTGTATAACGTAGGAATTGAAATAAAAGAATGGACAATCTAGTCTAACTTCAGTGAGTTTACGATCTATGCAGCAGGAAAAGAAACCCCATGAAAGGATTTTGAAATAACTAAGTTAATATAGCATATATTCTCAGAATAATACATTGATGATCATTATGTGTGGAAAAGGTTACTCAGTGCTTTATTTTGCCATTTATTTTCACTTAATAATCAACAGCTTTATTGAGATACAGTACACATATACAATTTACCCCTTTATGTGTACAGTTCAGTGTTTTTTAGTATATTCACAGATATGTGCAACCATCACTACAGTCCATTCTAGAACATTTTGATCACCTCAAAAAGAACCATACCTGTTAGCTTTCACCCTTCTATGCCCCTGTCCCACCTCCCTCAGCCCTAGGCAACCACTATTCTTTTTGTCTGTATTCTCTTGTTCTGACATTTTATGTAAATAGGATCATATACTATGTGGTCTTTTGTGACTGACTTTTTCACTTAGTGTAATATATTCAAGGTTCATTCATGTTGTAGTATGCATTAGTATTTTATATGGCAGAATAATATTCCATTATTTAGATATTTCACAATTTGCTTATTCATCTGTTGGTGGACATTTGGCTTGTTTCCACCTTGTGGCTATTATGATTAATCCTGCTGTGAACATTGGTATACAGGTTTTTTTGTGGTTATGTGTATTCAGTTCTCCTGGGGACATATCTATGAGTAGAATTTCTGGTTCATGTGATAACTCTGTTTAATTGTTAGAGAAACCGTTTTCCAAAATGGAAGCACCACTGTACATTCCCACAAATAATAGAGGAATCTTTCAGTTTCTTCATATTATGAACTGAATGTTTGTATCCCCCTAATTTCATACATTGAAGACTTAACCCCCAATGTGATGGCATTGTAGATGGAGCCTTTGGAAAGTATTTAGGAGTTAGATAAAGGCATGGGGGTGGGGCCCCCATGATGGGATAGTGCCAGTATAGGAAAAGGCACCAGGGAGAGGTTGCTTTCCCTGCACCCACACTTACATGCACCAGTGAAAGGCCATGTGGACACAGTGAGAAGAAGGCTGTCCATTAGCCAGGAAGAGAGCCCTTACCATCAACCACATTGGCTGGCACTTTGATCTTGAACTTCCTAGCCTTTAGAACTGTGAGAAATAAATTTTTGTTGTGTAAGCCACACAGTCTATGCTATTTTGTTATGGTAGCTCTACCTGACTAATAATACACTTTTTATTATCTGTGTTTTTGATTATGGAAATCCTAGTGGGTGCTAAAGTGGTATTTTATTATGGTTTTTATTTGCATTTCTCTGATGACTAATGGTATTGAGCATTTTTTCTTGTGCTTATTGGCCATTTGTCATCTTTGGAGAAATGTTTATTCCTTGATGCATTTTTACATTGAGTTATTTGTCTTTATTGGATAAAGAGTTGTAAGAGTTAATTATGTATCTGGACCAACTTTGTTCTTTTAAAGGTGGCTATCCATTTGTCCTAGGACCGTTTCTAGAAAAGACGGTTCTTTCCCCAGCACCATCCCAGTGGGGAACGAATTTTGTTGAAGATCAGTTAACCATAGATACATGGGTTTATTTCTGGACTCTTAATTCTATACAACTGAGCTATGTCTATCCTTGGGACAGCACCACATTGTCTTTATTACCATTGCTTTGTAATATGTTTAAAATCAAGAAGTATGTACCCTCCTACTTTGTTTTTGGTTTTTAATACTGTTTTGGCTAGTCTGGGTCCCTTGCAATTCCATATGAATTTTGGAATCAGCTTCTCAATTTCTACATAGAAGTTAGTTTGGTTTCTGATGGGAATTTCATTGAATATGTAGATCAGTTGGAGAGTATTTCCATCTTGACAATGTAAGGTGTTTCAAACAATGAATGGATAGGTTTCCATTCATTTAGATCTTTAGTTTCTTTCAACATGTTTTGTAGTTTTCAGAGTGTAAATTTTACATTTCTTTTGCAAAATTTATTTTTAAGCATTTTATTTTTTTAAGCTACTATAAATGGAATTGTTTCTCTAATTTGTTTTTCAGATTGTTCATTGCACATGTATAGAAATACATTGATGTTATATCCTGCAACCTAACTAAACATTTTAATTAATCCTAACAGTTTTGAGGTGGATTCCTTAGGATTTTTTTAATATATAAAAGATCATGTCATTTGCAAATAGTTTTACTTTTTCCTTTTCAATCTAGATGCTTTTTATTTCTTTTTCTTACCTGACTATTCTGACTAGAACCTTCAATGCAAGCTCTATCTCAACAGGTGAAAATTGGATTTTTAAGTTTAATTTTTTCCACTCAAAATTAGGAAAACTATTTATTCCTTTTGCCTGTTAAAGCAAAATTTTTAGTGTTTTAAATATTGGTGATGGTTTTTCTGCTAGAAGCCAGATATATCAGTATTAGTTCACCCTGAGCCTACATACAGCTCTTATAGAAGCTACTTTGCCTTCTCTTTGAGCAGGTGAGGAAAGTTTGTAGCTAGGAATGGAGAGCGTGAGTAGGTACTGCAGGGTTGTTTTTTTTATTATTATTATTTTTTGGTTTCTTTAATGCAGCTAAGGTAGGATGGAGAATATGTTGGCTGCTGTAGTAAAACCTTTTCCTTGACCATCTGCTGGCTGACATTCTGAATGAGTCAGAAATGGAAGCAAGGAAGTAACTAGGGTGCTGTGTAGTTAATCCTAATCCTCCTGCATAAAGCCAGAATAAATAATGCAATGAGGACTCTGAAATGAAGACAGTACTTTCTTCTGGTTTTTCACTTAAATTCTGATACATTTAAAAAAATCACTTTTAATTTAATAGAGTTCAGTATATTCTTTTATAAAATATAAAGGTTCTTTATGGCAATAAGAAATTATTAAGTGCCCACTGTATGCATAGTATTCTATCTGGGGACTTACTTATCTTTGATTTATTGGCTTTTTGTTCTTTATTTGAAAGTCTAGCTCACGTAAAGGAATTCTTTTAATGCTGAGCTTGATATATGTATACTTCCACTGCCTTTCATATTTCTCTTCTACCATTTACTGCACAAGTATTGATTTCAAAATATCTTTCAGATTCTTTCTCGGCAATTTGAGTTTGCGTATCTGTGCCAGGAAGGGATTATATTCCATGCACATGCTTTATGGGGCTATGTTCTTTTTTCAATAATTGTTTTACTAGAGTCAATAGGAGGCTGGTTAATAGTTTTTCATACTGTAATAGAATTTTTTGAAGCAGAGAGAATGTAATCATGAAATTTAAAAATAAGCAAACAATGCAAATCAAAACTGCAATGAGATATCACTTATCTCCAGTAAGAATGGCCT
>VBSM01003176.1:30067142-30130749 GCA_008086735.1 Cheirogaleus medius
CACAATTCACAATTGCAAAGTTATGGAAACAACCCAAATGCCCATCAATACATGGGAAGTGGATTAATAAAATGTGGTATATGTATACCATGGAGTAGTACTATTCAGCTTTAAGAAACAATGGTGATATATAGCACCTCTTGTATTTTCATGGATAGAGCTGGAACCCTTTCTACTAAGTGAAGTATCTCAAAAATGGAAAAACAAGCACCACATGTACTCGCCAGCAAATTGGTATTAACAGATCAACACCTAAGTGGACATATAGGAATAACATTTATCGGGTGTCGGGCAGGTGGGAGGGGTGAGGAGGGGATGAGTATATACAAACATAATGAGTGAGATGTGCACTGTCTGGGGGATGGACACGCTTGAAGCTCTGACTAAGGGGGGAGGGAGGGAGGGGCATGGGCAATATATGTAACCTTAACATTTGTACCCCCATAATATGCTGAAATAAAAAAAAAAGACAAAAAAAATAAAATAAAAATAAGCAAACAAGGGCCAAAAGATTTAGGCTGTATATTTCCTGTAAGTACTATGAACTTTGAAATTCAGCAATATGGTTTTGCATTGACTGAGGTGTAGTAGCTGCAAAAAATAAAACAATGTAGATTAGGCAGAAGGTGTGTAAATATGCCTGTGTGTATGCATGATACCGTGCATTGAATTAGGAGTCAAAAGACTGTTTTGCCATTCACCATCTGCAGGAACTCATTAAACCTCTGTCTGCCTCAGTTTTCTGATTCATAATATCTGCCTTGTCTATCTCATTTGTAAATATGCAATAAGATCAACTATGTTAAAGGACTGACAATTTTAGAGTTTAATTAGAATATAGTATTATGATAAGTTTGTGTGTTGATAGCCAGTTCACTGTTGATTGTAGTAGTATTCTAATGAAACTGAGGCCAGGGCCCTAAGGTTTGAAAAAAATATTCTTACATGAGTATGTGTATGTGCGTAATTTTCCTTTATGATATTAGGCAAGTAATGAAAATTGGATGCTTTTCCATATAAATTGATGCCTATAGAAGGCTCATATGTATGAGAAAAATTGATGTTCATAATCCATTTTAAGAGATGTTTAAAATACTAAATAAGCACTGTTACATTAATATATTTAACCTAACTGTAAAGAAGATTTTTTAGAACAATAGTTTGAAATTTTAGATTTGTTTCCTTTTTTAAGAAATGAGAAGAACATGAAATGATAGAACAAAGAATGGCAGGCACTATTACTGGTAGGTCTCTTAAATGTTATAATAGTCTTATAAACATGCTATTTTCCTCATATTTGATCTACATTTTCTAGAAATTTCCTGTAATAGATTAATCTCCAACCCATCTTATTCCTGTGTAACATATGGATTACTTTTCAGTACTGGCTTGTTCTTCTGATAATATGGTAAACAACCCAGAAGGCAGGTTATATCTGCCATTCCACTAGGAATTGGAAAAGTGATACTGTTATTTCAGAAATGCATTCACTATTGTTCTCTGGGAGTGAATATACAAATTATAGTTCACTATTCACTAAACACGGGAAAAAGAATGAGCGTATAGGCCCCTGACCCATTGTGGTTGTCACAAGTGATACAGGCAATATATCAAAATCATACGTGTTCCCAACATTGTTTCTCTTCTGCTGTGGAGACACTGACTCAACATTCTCAGCATCTTTAGCAAGTTTACCAGGTATCTCACAAACAGTATGTAACAGAATAGGTGTGAGAGACCAAATGTGGGCAAGTACCTCAATGATTTAGGTTATTAATTTTGTGCGGTTGTTAATACTTAAATTTTTATTCATACAGAAAGTTACTTCAGAAATGCATTTTTAAAAACCACTAAGACATTAATTTATCAGAAAAATGTAATACCTGATAAGCTGTATATTGTTTACTGAGAAACTGAGTTTTATTTATTTATTTATCTATTTATCTATTTATTTACTTATTTGTAGACAGTCTCACTCTGTTGCCTGGGCTAGAGTGCCGTGGCGTCAGCCTAGCTCACAGCAACCTCAAACTCCTGGGCTCAAGCGATCCTCCTGCCTCAGCCTCCCGAGTAGCTGGAACTACAGGTTCACACCACCATGCCCAGCTAATTTTTTCTATATATTTTTTAGTTGGCCAATTAATTTCTTTCTATTTTTAGTAGAGACGGAGTCTCGCTCTTGCTCAGGCTGGTCTCAAACTCCTAAGCTCAAACGATCCGCCCGCCTTGGCCTTCCAGAGTGCTAGGATTACAGGCGTGAGCCACCACCACGCCCGGCTGAGAAACTGAGTTTTAGATGCCATCACCTAGTTATGTTAAATTATGAAAACAGAAAAGTCAAGTTATTAAAATTCTTTTTATGAGTACAGCACTTTGGTAGTGAGGTTAATGCTTTGAGAGAAAGCCCTACTTCTAGGAAATGAGAATCTCCTGGGGCTTTTATGACCTAAACTCTCAGTTACTCTTAGCTGGAATTCTTATTGACTTCCTGTATTGTTCATTTGTCTATAGCATGTGGTGCAATAACAGCCCTTCAGCAGGTTACATTTCTCTCTTTGCCATGTAGAAAACAGTAGTCCCATCGCTTACATAGATTATCAGCACAGTGGTTTTCCCAACTTTTTACCATGCGTACTCTGCCATTTTGTCAATTTCAAGTTGATTTTAATTAATTTAATGGTATGTTGCTTTTTAAAAATGCTTTTATAATATGACATATACAAGTCCCCATGGGCTTGGAGCACATTATGTTGTGAAATAAGCCGGGCACAGAAAGATAAATACTGCATGTTCTTACTCGTACATGGAAGCTAAAAAAGTTGATATCTCAGAAGTAGAGAGTTGAATAGAGGCAGAAGAGGGTTGGGAAAAGGAGAGGTTTGCCAAAGGTTGGTTAACAGATGCAAAAGTACAGGAGGAATACGTTCTTGTGTTCTCTAGCACTATAGGGTGACTATAATTAGCAACAATGTATTCGATATTTTCAAATAGCTAGAAAAGCAGATTTTGAATGTTTCAAACACAAAGAAATGATAAATGTTTGAGGTGATGGATATGCTAATTATCCTGAATGTGTATCAAAATATCACACTGTACCCCACACATATGTATAATTATGTGTCAATTAAAAATAATGAAAGCAAAAAAGAAATCTCATCATCGAATCTTCTACTTTGTAGATTAAATTTAATATTGAATATAATATCAGTAATCTGCTACATTTCCTTTCTCATGTCTCTAAAGAACTCAAAGTTGACTGGCATCTGCTTAAACCACCACCTAGGTGCATATTTGTATTATGAAAGTCCCTTCCATTTCATAACATCTAGCAAACAGGTTTACCGAGTGACATATGTCTGTAGTACTGAAGACATTCTTCTGGGCATATATTACTTTTTTGATTGAGATTAACACTGTTCTATTAGATCAGAGAAGAAATTACAAAATGCCTGTGCCCTATTTTTCACCAAGTCCCTATTTTTTACTAAGCCCACAATCTTTTACTCATTCTTGTCTTCTAGGTACTACTTCCTTGTTCCTTTTCTTACCCGTAGCCTTACCTTGTTACTTGGCCCTTTAGTTAAATTTCTATATGTTTTTAGTGTAAGCTACCTCATTTTCTTTTAGAGGCAGTAGAGTTATAATTTAAAAGAAAAATTCTTCCTGTTGTTTCTTGTCTAAGGAGCATCCTAAAACATGTTCAAATCAAATCCCAGTCTGATCAGGATGTCAGTAAATTTCCTTCAGATTCTTTTACTCTAAACATGATGTCTTTAAATATCTAATTCTATGTGATATATTTTTTTCATAAATGTTTGATTGACCATGCTTTCTTTGGAGGCAGAAGAATCTTGAATCTTTGGCATAGAGATGAGACAGCTTTAAATGATTTATGTTCTACAGGTTGTTCTCTAATGGTTCTCGCTGTCTCTCTGGGCTTTTAAAGCAAATATTTAAATGGTTGTTGTGATATTTATAAAACCAAGAGGCTCAAATATTATTTTCCTGAGGTCACTGTTTCAAAAGATTGGTTTTATATTACCCTAGTGAATTTCTAATAATTTCAAGGTAGCACAATATTGAGAAGGCCTCATGGGAAAATTTAATTCATGATAATTTTAAATATAAATGTATGCCATATGGCATGCACCATGTACTCTGTGTGTGTGTGTGTGTGTGTCTTGCATACATACTTTTCTTTTTAGGAAAAGGGCTGTAGAAGTGCTCATGAAAAAAAGCTGGTTGCATTCATTGTTTTATACTTAAGAAAATTTTAGATTTTTATACTGATCTCTCAGAGATAAAAACGAACCAATGAAATATAAACACACAATCAGAATTTTCTCTTTTTGAGCAATAAGAACTATTCAGTGTAATCTAATTATAAGATAAAATCACTGTTGTCGTCTTATACTATGGTCATGTATCTCAAGCTTCATGTTTCTGTTTTAAGAATCTTTCCAAGTACAGGAAAAAAAAAATGTAGGTGACATGGTACCTTTGGTGAACTGGGAGCTAGGGAGATGATGACAGGAAACCTTAGACCTTGTTATTTTGGCATGCTAGTAAATGTGTAGATTGTAGGATTTTTTTTTTTTTTTGAGGTACCCTATCCTTTAGATCACATTCTCTACCTCTCTAGATCTACTTCCAATGCAATCAATTTCTTCTGGAAATGATTGCCATGGGTTTTAGTCCTTGAGAGTATTAGCCTAGGCTGGTCCAAAGGTAGTGAATTATCTCACTTGATTCTTTACAGTCAGTTATAGATTGAACTCCTTATTCTACTACTTTTCTTCCTCCTCACTACCACACTTGACTAGTCTAAAAAAATAAAAATAAAAAGTATTAGCCTAAACTTTTGTATTATGGGATCCTCTTCTGGTCTCAATCTTCTTTTAAATAACTGAGTTTCTGGACTTTATGTTCCTGCCAGTTGTTTTGGACTTTTGCCCCTGCCATGATCATCTGGAGTTACTGCAGAAGAAATTAATTCTGTTCTTAAACTGGCCTTTATCTTCTTGCCAACCCATCTGTTTGCCGTGTATCCTGATTCCCTGGTTTGAAGGTTGCCTTGATTTCTCAACTTAGTTGTTTGGGCTCTTGAGGGTATAAAAACTAACACAAACTAACAAAGAAAAAAAACCTTACTTTCTTTTTTAGGAAAGGATTCTAGGAATTGTTTTTTATTTTTTATTTTTGGTTATAAATGCTGATCCATAGTATGTGCCAAAATACATTGACTCAGTTTCAGCAGTTTCACCTGTTAAAGCCTATGTTACTTTTTAAAATAAATTCTGAATGTATGCATATATATAGAACAAAACGGCTTATGAATATATTTTATCGGCAGTATATATGTGTTATTATATATCACTTTTTATATCTATTTATCTCTTATATGAACCTTAATAAATTTAGGTTCTTCTAAAATCTAATATAGACAGTTAAAATAACAAAATACCATTGTGAACAACAAAAGGAGATGACAAAAAATAGAACCACTGGATCTGATGGAAATGTGGAAATAATGTGACAGTGTAGTTTGTGACACTTCTTTATGAATGAATTTTGTTATGCGTCGAATTGTGTCCCCCTAAAAGATGTTGAAGGTCCTAACCCTTAGTACCTATGAATGTGACCTTATTTGGAAAGATCTTCGCAGATGATCAAATTAAGATGAGGTCATTAATGTGAGCCCTTGTCCAGTGTGACTCTGTTCTTATATAATCAAATGGGGAAATTCAGTCATAGAGACCCAGGTAGAATGCCATGTGAAGACTGGAATTGTGCTACCGTAAGCCAAGGAACACCACAGATTGTCATTGCTAGCTAACCACCAAGAGGAGAGAGACATGGGACAGATTCTGCCTTACAACCTTCAGAAGAAAGCAACCTGGAAGATACCTTGAGTTTGGACTTCTAGTCTCCAGACTGTGAGACAAAAAAATTTTTTTGTTTAAACCACCTAGTTGGAAACACTTTGTTACAGTAGTCCTAGTAAACTGATACCAATTAAATTTAGTAACAGATGATCTAATATCCTTTTAAAAAGCCATAGCAACTTTACTTTTAGTGTCAGTTTTAAAGGCTGAATTATTTACTTATCACAAATTAGTTCCCATAGAAAGAATGTAGGGAAAGGCTAGAATATGTTATATAACCTTACTCGAAAGGGATACAAGTAGGTCTTTAAGGTTAGATCTGTTTTTCAAATTAAGGAAGTCTTTGTTAAGTAAAATCTATACAGCAATGTGGAAGGTGCTTCAAAGGCAGGGATAAAAAAGCAAAATAAATTTAGCATAGGTCAATAAATGTATACATTTGCTCAAAAAGAAATATAAACTGGCTTAGAAGCAAGACACCTTTCTTCTTTAATGATGTGCTGGTTTAAAACGCACTGACCTACTGTCAACTTATAAGACTGGCTCACATCCAAACCTCCGGTTTATAGATGCTGCTAGATGGTTTGCTTAGCAACGTACTTAATGGGACCACAGGGAATTTGGTTTTCCAGCTTAAATGAGTTTAGAATGTTCAAATAAAAGCAAAGGCTCAGGTTTAAAAAAAAATCATTAAAAAGCCCACAAGTAAAAACCAATCACAAATAATTAGATCATTTTAGAAAATCATTTTTTCAATTTTTTTGGTAGCTTGATATTCATAAATGATTTTAACATTGAAAATTAAATCCATTTTTACAGAAAACATATCCAAGAGAAAACTAGGTTTCAAATTTCACTACAAAGGTGAACACATCCAATGTTTTTTTAAATATACCTAAGTGAAATTATTAAGATTGAAAACTATTTCTATTAACATACAAAACTTTTACTGCTTTAATGAAATAAGTAGAAATGTCATCTTTTTAATGTAGAGATAACATCAACAACAAAACAACACCTAGGGTGGCAGGCAGAAGATCTGCAAAATAATAAAAAAACGATAATAAATAAGCAGAGGTAGGGTAGTTGATAAGAGAAGGTATTGTTCCAATTCATGAAAGAATTTTTAGTGCATGTACCCACTAGCTCAGAAACCAAGTCTTCAATGTTAACTTAATCACCACAGCCAGCATACTTTTCTCTTTCTCAATATTATTTTACTGGTCATTTTGAGTGGGGTAACACAGAACCCATAGGCTCTTGTTAATTTCTCAGGCAACCTCCTTTGTAGGCACACAATGTTAAATTCTTAGAAGGCTATTAGAGAGTAAGCTTAATACTTGATTCTGTCTTTATCTTATCCTGGGAAAGATACTTAGTTAGTCATTGGGAAGTGTTCTCCTACAACCCATTATTTTTTTTTTTGTGGGTGGTACAGTTTGGAGTAATATGATTCCAGTTGGTGACCTGCTGATACTATTTGGGTTGAAGATGAGGTATACCACTGTTAGGGTGTCCATATAATTTTGAGCCTGAAGTGGGCTGAGAAATCAAGTGAACTGGCAAGGTTCTAGGCAGAACAGACCAGTTCTTCACAGTGGGGAAAAAAAAATGTTTTGGATTTGTGATTCCTGAGTAAAATCAACAGGGTGACTAATGAAGAAAGTCTGAAACGGAGAATGGTGATAATCAGGTAGATGAGAGCCAGTCAAAAGTATCTGAAATTCCACATTGTTGGACATAATCAGAGGAAATACCTGAAGGCAGACTGTGAAGAAAGCAGATGTGGTTTGTGATATGGTCAGGTCAAGCCCCTCAGATGGGAAAATAGGTCAGTGGTAAATAAGTTAGAGATCAGAGTAAATGGTAAAATGTTATCAAATGACATTCAATATTATAGCTTCACATGGGCCTGTGATAGTGTTTGGTTTTTCGATGGTGTAGTGAGTTGTGACTGGTGGCCCCCAAAAAGGTGTCTATGTCTTAGAACCTGTGAATGTCATTTTATTTGGAAAAGGAGTCTTTACAGATATCATGTAAAGAATCTCAAGATGACATCATCCTGGAGTATCCAGGCGGGCCCTAAATCAAGTGTCAAGTGTGTTTATAAAAGAGACAAGCAGTACACAGAGGAGAGGTGAAGGCATTGTGAAGATAAAGGCAGAGATTGGAGTGATGTGGCCACAAGCCAAGGAATGCCTGGAGCCAGGAGAAGTTAGACAAGAAAAATTCTTCCCTAGAGCCTTTGGAGGAAATGCGGCCCTGAGGACACCTTGGATTCAGACTTCTGGCCCCCAGAATTGTGAGGGAATAAATTTCTGTTGTAAGCCACCCAGTTTGTGGTACTTGGGTGCAGCAGTCCTAGAAAGCTAATACTGTACCTGTGGGACATGAATGAAGCAACTCAAATGTTCTGCAATTTGTACTTCCTAGAGGTAGTGGAGGCCTTTTGGTAAGGGACCTCTGAAATCCTAGTCAGGGCACCTGCCCCCCACTCTGTTTTTATGTAATTTAACAGGATATCATTTAATAGAATTAAGGTAGTATAGTAAATTATATTTTCAAGCAGAGCTGGGTGGGAGGAATCCTAGTTTCTTGGTAAAATGATTGTACCTCTGGATAAGAACTTTATAGATAGTTTAAAGACTACAGTTTGATTTGCTAGAATTTAAATCTGTGTAAAGATTATGTTTTTCTATGTATTGAATTTCTAGGGTTAGCTAGGCAAGTTACTTATCTAAGGTAAATACTAATTGCTACTATTTTTTTGTTATTTAAAAATTATAATTAAGAGACCAAATATTCCTAGAAATGATATAATAATATAACGTTTGTTGGGTTCTTGAGCTTTTGGAGGGGATGAGTATATTACTGTCTTATGACAGAAATTTTAGTCTGAATCTTTGTTGATTGGCTGAGAGCAATCATTTTTGTTATTACTGCAACCTATATTTATTGAGAACACACTGCAATCCTGACAACTTTCCAGGGCTAAAATTTTTTAGCCTAAAATTATTCATTTAATTCTCTTAATATATTTTACTTCTGTTATATCTGTGATTATATTGTCTTTGCATTTCTAATATTTATTTGGGTCTCCTTTTCTCTCGCTTTTCTTTTTTTAATTTTTCAAACTCACCAGATGTTTATCTGAGTTCTTAGTTTTTTCAAAGAATTGTAATAACTTTGTGATTCCTTATTTAATCTTCATTTTCTATTTCCTTAATTTTTGGCCGTACTTTTATTATCATCTTCAGTTATCTTTATTTTTAATTGTCTAACTTCTTCAGTTGCTTACTTAGCTCATAAATTTATAGCCTTTCTTCTATAAGCAAAGTGACTTATTCACCATACCAAACTTAAAACGTATAGTTTAAATTTGAGTATCAGTACAAACTTCTTGTAAAGCACAACTTAGAAATGTAGAAATTGTAGTAGACTACTCTAATATGTATAAATCCAAACAAAAACCCTGCTCAGAAGTTTTAGTGGGATTTATCATTTGTCCTATATAAGGCAATTCTATTCACCATTTTATTATAATTTCTTAAATTTTCAAATAACTTTCTAATGTAAACATAATTATATAATTTCATGAATGTAAGTCAAATTCACCTTTATGTTTTTTCATTGTATTTGGAGATATTTAATACTGATTTATTCTGTTTTCTCATATTTATGAAATGAAGAAGAATTTAGCATCATATTATCATTGATTAGTTTTAACCAGAATTAGAATTTTACAAATCAAACACTAAAATACTCTCCACAAATTCTGCCATTCAGTAAGTGAAGAAAAAAGTCTAAAGCTGCATTGTGCAATTTGGTACCACTAGCTATGGAGCCCTTGACATGCAGCTAGTCCAAATTGAGATGTGCCATATGTGTAAAATACACATTAGGTTTTGATGACTTAGTGATATAAAAAGTATAACACCTTATTAATAATTTATATATTGATTACATGTTGAATTGATAATCTGGATATACTGGATGAAAAAATATGCTATCAAAATTTCAGCTGTTTTCTTTTTTTTTTTACTTCTTTAATGTGGCAATTAGAAAACTTAAAATTACATATATGGCTCACCTTACATTTCTACAGGACAATGCTGGTCTAAGAATTTATTTCTTCATGTAAGCCTTCATAACAAAACCTTTCTGAAAACCTTACAAACTAACCACAATATACTGATTTCTTGTCTAAGGCACTTGGCTTATTTCAAAAGTAATTTATTTCTTTTGTTCCCATTTGTTTAGTTTAGTGAGCTGCTTTTTGCTGGTTGAATGTGCTCTTAATTTGAAGTTAAAAAATATCATAGGAAAGGCTGTTGTTTCTTTAAGTAAAACATATGAACCAGATAAAAGTTTTAAATTATAAGCATTGTGAGCACAAAGCTGAATGGAAAATACCCTTTCTTAGTAGAATACTGCCAGAAACATTTTAAATTTCAAAACATTTATAATTTTACATGACCTAGTTTAGAATTTTTAAGGGTGTGATATGACATTTGGTGAAATAAGTATCCAGATATTAGGCTCACGCTTGTAAAAGAAGAGAAGACTGTCCATTTCATTTTAGTCATGCCATTTCACTGATAGTCTAATTTAGGTGGAAGCATAAGACATCTATTGGAGAAAGGTTAGTCCCTGATTTCTAGTCAGATTTTGTGTTATCTGTGGGCTGAATAGTTTGGAATGGAAGCTTAGAATTTATTCAACAGAAGAACAACTTCTTTCTTCAGTTTGATAATTCAGTAAAACTGGAATAAATAACTTTCTACATTATTTTAAAAAATACATATTTGTGAATCTTTGAGAAATGTGTATATAGTATAACTTCTTACCTGTTTAGAAACAATATCATAGCACCTGTGAATATGGCAGTGTCCTAAAATAGCTGAAAACTGTGTGACATGAAAAACTAGCATTTTGGATGGAAGTTAAATTTGCATTTCATAACAGTTTTTCATTCTGAAATTATTCTTAGCAATTGTAAAAGCACATAATTACCTTGAAGCTTCATTGCCACTACTTTCTGTATGAAGTGAACAGTGTTTAGTTGCAAGTGCTATAATGGATTATATTATACAATTTAAAAATCTCACCCTTATGAATTATGTGTTGACTGTTATTGGTGTTGGGTTTATTTTGTATGCAACATTGTTTAGAGATTGTTTCTCTCTGTGTGCTTCTATAACTACCTATATTTATCTATAATGAGAGTACTTTGAAGAGTTAAATACTGAAATAAATTTTCCTTAACGTGCAAAAAAATGCAGAAATCTCATTTTATAATTTTCTCATTCTATGCCAAAATGTGTTGCTTCTTGATTAGTAAAAAGATACAATAAAATATTCTTTATATAGATAGAGTATGTTATCAGAGAACACTCACATGCTAGAAAACTGTAATAAAGATTCTGACAAGTAGCACTGACAGTAGTGCCTTTTAATGATGTCGTCATTGTGGCCAGACTTGCTGTTTGTGCTTCTATGTACCAGAATAAGTTAATATAATTGTGTAATAATCAGTAGTATCCAGAAAACATGTTTATTATTTATGTTTTTCTTCTTTTTTTAGAGCTTATAATTCTAAAATACAATGCAGTTTTAAAACCAGAAGGTAGACATCTGTATACATCACTTTGTATACTTTTACCCTATCTTTGTGGAGTTTATTCTGCCACACAGGAAAAGTCAATTTTCATAAATAGGTGTTTAAGGTTATTAGTAATAGAGTTTAAAACAGTTTTCTCTAGAAGATACCTATAGAAAATTACAAAATCTTTGGTCAGCATTCACTAACATGGGTGCTTTTTACTAATTTGTTTAGAATCATAGCCTTCTACAACCATAGCCCATTTTTCCCCCCAGAGCAGAGAATTCAAATAGGGAAAACTGTTTTCTCTTCACTCCTAATTATTTCTAGTAATTGCAATTGTATAGCTCTTATAAATAATTTTTAGTATTCAAAACCCCGTAGACATTCCAGTATATTTCAGAATCATTTTGAATATGAAAGGGTAGATCTGGCAGAAGATAAAATTCTTGTCATTGAATGTTATTTAGTGATGTATGAAGGCAAGGAAATACTTGTTTTATTACTTATAATGGCAAGGAAATAGCTTTACATCCTTCTATAATACATTGCTGTATAGTTATAAAATATTAAATTATTTGCACATATTAGTGTGTTTATATTTTTAGTGCTGTGGGTCTCAATTAGCATGGCATAAAAAGTTTGTTGTTTTCTTCTATCATATATCTGGGGGTCCATGAAATCAACCCTTCAGGTGAATGAAAACTTTTTTGTGATTAGAATATCATAAATGTGCAAAATATTATCGTGATTTCATCTTCTGAACTTTAAACCATAATGCGTGATTTCAAGATGACTTCTTTTTAACATTCTTAAGCTAGAGAGAATAAATTGATGCAATTGTTCTAGAAAGGAGTTTAGCAATATACCTGAAGAGTACTATTGAATTCTAGAAATTTATTTTATACAAATAAAGGTGTTTACAAAGATTCTTGTATAAGAATGTTTATATTGCATTTATTTCTAATAACAAAATGTTGGATACAATATAACCCACAGAAAAATGTGGTGATTGATTTTTTTTAATTATAGAGTATCTGATGTTATTACTATGTAGCTGTTTAATACTGTCCTTTTGAACAATGAATATTTTTTTAAATGGTATAATACAATACTAAGTATATAAAACAAATCTTAACATGACTTTGTCCTATTTGGTGTCAATTTTGCATGAGAAAAAATTGCACCACAAGTATCTTAATTATCCAAGTATCTATATTATCCTTAGGGGATAGGAGTATTCATAATATTTTTCTTGTTTGGATTTTTAAGTATTTCCCAAATTTTGTTTAGAATGAATATGAATTATATCTCTAATTAGAATAAATTACTGTAAATATTAATGTCAAAAATCAAAAGTCCTACTAAGATGTGTTGCCTTTGCATTTCAGTTCAGTCAACAGGCAACTGAGTGGTCTTAGCCTTTCATGATGAAGATTCCTCTGCATAAATTTTGAATTTCTCTTTTCTTTTATAATTTCAGAATATTACAGGGATACTAACGTTTTGTTTAGATGAATTACTTTTGTACAGTTTGAGTTAAGGTTATAAATGTGTCCATTACCCAGATAGTGTACATTGTACCCGGTAGGTGTGAATTAACACAACCCATCCTCCACTCCCCACTTGCTTGAATTCTATTGAATTTTACTACCATATGTACACATGAGTGTTGATCATTTAGTTCCAATTGAATAGGGAGTATATGTGGTGTGTGTTTTTCCATTCTTGCAATATTTCACTTAGGAGGATGGTCTCCAGTTCCATCCAGGTTGTTACAAAAGGTGTTAGTTCACCATTTTTTATGGCTGAATAATACTTCATGATATACTACATTTTATTAATCCACTCATGGTTTGAGGGCACTTGAGTTGTTTTCACATCTTTGCAATTGTGAATTGTGCTGCTATAAACATTCAAGTGCAAGTGTCTTGTTTTATAAAATGTTTTTTTTTTTCCTTTGAGTAAATACCAAATAGTGGAGTTGCTGGATCAAATGGTAGGTCCACTTTTACTTTTTTGAGGTATCTCCATACTACTTTCCATAGGGGTTGAACTAGTTTGAAGTCCCACCAACAGTGTATAAGTTCCTTTCTCTCTGAATCCATGCTAACATCTGTTGTTTGGAGACTTTTTGATAAGAGCCATTTTCACTGGAGTTAGGTGACATCTCACTGTAGTTTTGATTTGCATTCCCCTGATTATTAGAGATATTGAGCATTTTTTCATATGTTTATTGGCCATTTTAATTGGCCAGTTATTCTGTCTTATTTTGAAAAGCTTCTATTCACATGTTTTGTCTATTTTAATGGGGTTGTTTGTTGTTTTCTTGCTCATTTGCTTGAGTTCTTTGTAGATGCTGGTTATTAGCCCTTTATTGGATATGCAGCGTGCAAATATTTTCTCCCATTTTGTAGGTTGTATATTCACTTTATCGATTGTTTCTGTGGTTGTACAGAAGCTTTTTAATTTAATCAGGTTCTATTTATTTTCATTGTTGCTGTGATTGTCTTTGGGGTCTACTTCATAAATTCTTTGCTTAGGCTGATATTGACAAGAGTTTTCCCAAACTCTTCTTTTAGAATTCTTACCGTTTCATGCCTTAGGTTTAAGTCTGTTATCCATCATGAATTAATTTTTTGTGAATGATGGTTGAGTTTATTAGAGTCTTTTCTTTTCTGTTTCTGGTTAACATAGCAAGAGGCCTGCTGATTTTGTTCATCTTTTCAAAGAACCATCTTTTTGTTCCATTAATCTTCTGTGTAATTCTTTTGTTATCAATTTCATTTAATTCTGCTCTGACCTTAGTTATTGCTTTTCTTCTGCTGGATATGGGTTTGGTTTGCTCTTCCTGTTCTAATTCATTGAGATGATTCATTAGATTATTGATATGTGATCTCTCTGTCTTTTGGATGTAGGCATTTATGACAATGAATTTTACTCTCTTGACTGCTTTTGATGAATCACACAGATTTTGATAACGTGTTTCCCCTTTGTCATTTAATTTGAAGAATCTTTTGATTTCCATCTTAATTCCCCCCTTGAACCAAAAACTCTTCAAGAGTAGGTTGCTTAATTTCTATAACTTTGGGTAGAGTTGAGTGTTTCTATTGGAATTGTTTTCTAATTTTATTCCACTGTGGCCTGAGAAGGTACATGGTATAATTTCTATTATTTTTTAATTTGTTGAGACATGTTTTGTGGCATAGAATGTGATTGACCTAAGAGAATGTTTCATCAGCTGATTAGAAGAACATCTGTTCAGTGGTTTGGGGGTAGAATGTTCTATAAATGTTTGTTAGACCCATTTGTTCTTAAGTTCCATTTAAGCCTATCATTTATTTGCTTATTTTCTGCTCGGAGTATCTGTTCCATTCTGTCACTGGGTTGTTGAAGTCCCTGGCTATTACAATGCTGCTGTTTATCATTTTGTTTAGATCAAATAAGGTTTGCTTTATAAATCTGCGCACACCTCTGTTAGGTACATAAATATTTAGCATTGTTAGGCCTTCTTGTTGAATTGTTCCCTTTACCATTATACAATGACCACCTTTGTCTTTCTTTACTTTTACTGATTTGAAGTCTATGTTACTTGATATGAGACTGGCTACAGCAGCTTTCTTTCTCAGTTTGCTGCAGGACCCCAAGAGGAAGGGCCCGAGCCCCACTCTCTGTGGAAGCCTCAGTATGGTGGCTCAGGTGTGTCACAGCAGTCACAGGTGTGGGAGGGGGAGGGGTGGAAAAGAGTCTGTATGGGGGATTGCTGGAACTCTGGTCATCTCCAACCCTCTCTCCTGGAGGCAGTCTGCCCAGAATGTCCACAAATTAAATGCAAAGAAATTAGATGGAAGAGTTAAAAACAATGAAACAGAAACATATGTACATTATACAAATTACAAAAAAGTAAAAAAAGTTCTTCGAAAAGATAAATAAAATTCATAATCCTTTAGTAAGACAAAGAGGATAAGAGAAAAGGTAAAAATTACCAATATGAGTAATTGTAAAAGAAGACAACACTAAAGATTCTAAAAATATTAAAAGATAATAGAATTTAAAAATTTGAGTGAAATAGAAAAATTTCTTGAAAAACTCTACTTCTGACAACTCGCACAAAGAGAAATAGAAAATATGAACCATCATGTCTTTTAAATAAAGTCCATATATAAAAACCTTCTCACAGAAAAAAATGTCAGGCCCAGAAGACTTCACCAATGAATTCTTCCAAATATGTAAGAAAAATACTAGATACTAGGTCAGCACACAAAATCGATTGTTTTTCTGTGTGCTAGCTTGAAACAATTAGAAAGTGAAATTTTAAAAAGATGAAATTAACAGTAGCATCAAAATCATATACATTAGGGGAAAAAAATCTAACAAAAGATTTGCAAAAGCTGCATGCACAGCATTTCAAAACTAAATGAAACTTAAGTAAATGGAATGATATACCATGCATTTATGGATTGTGTCAAGATCAACTCTGCAAACTGATCATAGAGTCAGTGCAATCCAATTAAAAACCCAGTGGGATTTTGTGGGGGAAATTGTGACAAGCTGATTCTGATATGCATATGGAAATGCAAAGGCCCAAGAATAACCAAGTTAATATTGATAAATAAAGTTCAAGGACTAACACTACCAGATAACAAAATTTATTATGTGACAGTAATAGTGTGTGGTAGTGGTTTAAGTATGAAAAAGAGGTCAGTGGAACAAAACAAAGAGTCCAAATATAGACTCACTCATTTATGATAACCTGATTTATTTAAAGGATGTTGCTGCAGTGAAGTATGGGAAAAATAATGGAAATACATGTCACAGTGATATATATCTGAAAAGCACTCAAGTCCAGAATAAATGAAGAACTCCTACTAATCCATGAGAAAAAAATATTATTAAAGCGGAAGTAATACTTAAGTAGGCATTTTATAAAGAATCTATCCAAATGGTCAATTACTATGTGAAAAGATAATCAGCAGGTTTATTCCTCAGGGAATTGTAAATTAAAACCACAAGAGATGCAACACTACCCACCAGTATGGCTAGAATTTTAAATACCAAGTGTTGGGAGGGAAGGTAAGAGCAACTACAACTATTAAGGTGCTGGTGGCAAAGTAAGTTGGTGTAACCACTTTGGAAAACTGTCATCAGTCTATTCCAAAGCTGAACTTAAACATCCCCTGTGACCCAGCTATACCAGTCCTAGATATAAATTACCAACAGAAAAATACAGGTAAGGACACTAAAAATGTCTGTACAAAAGTGTTCATGAGAGCATTATTTTAAGTAACCCCAAGCGGGAAACAGATAACTGTCAGGAATAGAAACAGCAAATAATGTGGGGATATAAAATTAAATTCTGTAGAGCAACAAAAAGAAATGATTACAAGACAGACAACATGGAAAATCTCACAGGTATAATCTGGAAGAAAGACATGAAACACAAAAGATGTGTATTATATATTTCCATCAACATGATTTCAAAGACAGGCAAAGTTGATCTGAGGTGGTGTTGGAATTTAAAATTTTTATTACCTTAAAAGAGGGACTGTGACTGGGATGGAGCGTGGGGAAGATTTCCTGGGATGGTGGATATAAACGTGTTCTCTTTGTAAAGCTGTTAGTATGTCCAACTGTGCTTAAAATTTGTGCATTTTGCAATATTTATGCTATACAGCAATGAAAAGTTTTAAAAAGTAGATATTATTCTAGTTCAATAGAAAACATGCATGCATTGTAATGGAAAATTATATGCGATTGTATACATACACAGGAAGGCAGATGGGAAAGGATTCTCATCGACCAGTTTGGCATTTCAGGTGGGTTAGAGATTGGTCAGAAGAGAGCTTATTTTAACCATCACGATGTCTTTATTTAACCAAAGTTCAAACTGCACAGAAGGAAAATGTCTATCCAGAGCAGATCTAAATAATTTCTTTTAGAGTATTTCTTAGCCTCTTGGTTTCCTAGTGGAAAAGCAGTTGCCAGTGACATTGTGTCCATAAGCAGAGCCAGCCAGAGTTGAATGTTATGACTCAGCTTTGCCACTGCCCTGTTACCCCCAGGGCTTGCGTCACCATCCTCAAAGTCAGGACATACTCTCATGATAGCTGCACTCTGCTTAAGGAAGCATTACAAACTTTGTGCTCTTCTGTTTCTGAAAACAAATTCAGAGACAGAAAGGCCGTATTCTTGATCTTGGGGAAAAAGACAGAATTATCATTCATACATCTCTGAATTTCTCCCCCGCCAGCAGAGTTTTCATAATAACCAATGTACAATGATTTTATATTGCAGCAGTCTTCTGTGTGAAATGGAAACTCAAACTGCTATTTAGGAGTTTATTGATTATTTCTATTTCACAGCAATTAAGATTCAGAGTAATGAGGCTCTACATTCCAATTAAAATCCCTTGTTTCAAATAGTGTTTGTTACCAGTATTGGTTCACCGTCACCATTTTTCTCCTTTTTGAAATTGATTTGAAATTCAGATACAATTTTAGTGAAAAAAAGGACTTTTTTTCCATGTTGATGTTTGGGTTTTTTGGTGTTATTTTTCTTATAGTACTTAAAAAAGAAAATTTTATTTGCTAATGTGATGCTTATAATTCTTACTGGGAAAATCCTAAATATATATATATATATAGTGGATAATAATGGTAATGCCTATCTACCTTGTATTATTTGTTCCTAGCAGAAGTTTGAAAATCTGAGAAATGAGCAGTCAGCCAGTCAGTATAGGATAAATCAGAAAAAATAAGGCAGTAGGGTTTTAGAAATATCCATGAAAGTTATTTTAGGGTAGTTTTGTTTTATTTTTAACATTTTTTTAGCCAACTATTGAATATAATAGTGTGGTACAATAGGGCACATGCATCTTTAATTTTAATAGACTAAGAAACAAGATTGAGTAATGAATGAATCATTGTACTGTGAAATTAGTGAGGATCCTTTTCTTTTTCACGAAAAGAAAAAAGCATTGATACATGAGAGCCTTGTTAGTATGAACCTGACTGTGAGAATAATTTGATGAAATGTGAAGACACTCTGCAGTGCGGTTTCTAGTCCAAAGACTTTGAATAAGTGTTAGGAAATATGAATTTGTTTCTGCTTCATCTAACTAGATTTGGTACAATGGGGTGTGCAGTTAGGGAGAAAAGTCTCTGATACTTAATAAGGCAATAATTCATGCTGAATGGATATGAGCATTCACTCAATGAAAAATAGATTTTATAATGTCCTAGACTAGGTAACTTTTGGAGATTTGTGTGCGTATTGTGCAAGAGTTCCATAAGGAAAATATATAGTTCTCATTAAAAGGTGAGTTTTTTTCTATTCTTGATATATGTGTTAAGAGTTTAATCATTTTTCATTTGCAATTTTAGACACTCTTACTATGTTTTTAAGAAGAGTGTAAGTAAAGAAAAATAACATGGCTGCAGAGTATTCTGGTTTCTGTTAGTCATGAGTAGGTTTATGCATAAACTGGCCGATTTTTATCCTTAGTAACAGAGGCTAGGCATAGTTTAGTTTATATTGTAAATCAAAATATCCTTTAGCAGCTCAAAAGATCCCAAAGTCAAGATTACTCATCTTGACTAACAGAAAGTTACACTATTTATTGAGTATGTTGTAAATCAAACTACAACACTATAATAATTCTATATGGGGGCAGGTATTTATTGTTAGAGTATGTCTCAATCTGAAAAACAAAAAACTTAGCTGGTATAATGTCTTACATTGATATTTTAATGACAGGGAGGTTTGAGTACATGTAAATCTACTTTAAAACTTCCAAAGTCATGATGATTTTTAAATATTACTTTGATAAGAGCTTTAAAAAAATGAATACCTAGCTATTTGCCATAAGGCAGTACTCCCAAACAGACAAAATGCTATTTTAAAGAGATATACTTCCTTTCCACTCATGCTGTAATATATTCTCTTTTGGCATACCTAAAGGCCTTTAGAATTCTTTACACTAAAACTGCAGGTTTTTGCATTTATATTTAACTTAGAAAAATCAAAAAATATTACTTTGGAGCTGTATATTTATCCATCCATATCTCCCAATTTTTTTTTATCCTATCTACCATTTACCTTGTACTGTGCTAAATTTTGGATTACTAAGAAGAATATTAGTATTAATTTGTCAGCTCACAATCCACTACAGGGAGATAACAATTTAAAAAGAAATTGAGGAGATCGGGTTAAAAGAAAGTAAACTAGGAATAGATGACTTTTGTAGTAACTTCTCGGAAAAGATGAAATAATGGCTTTTTTTTCTCTTAATGAGGAAGAGCTGAGTTGTGGATGAAGTAAACAACATGTTGCTAGCATCTGTTGTGTTCTCGTAGAGTTTTATGGGCCACGTTGAAGCTTAAGCAAGTAATCTCATTTATTAGGGAAGGTGACAAAAGAATAACTTGGGGTATATGTAGCTTGGTTTTATTATACTGGGCCAAGTAAATTAAGATTTACTTCTATAAAATATTTTCTACTGAAAAAGTTTCCAATGTGAGAAACAAACACAGTGCTAAAATGTGATGTGTGCAATAATATAGATGTGTGCAGGATACAGGAGAGAATGAGCACCACGATTTTGCTGACTTGAATCTAAGGAAAAGTTGTATAATACATATTAATAAAAGGCAAGGTGGTATAAATAAAGGCAATGTGGTAGTAGCATGAAGTATTCAGAAAGAGGAAAATATATAGCCTTGAAGCATTTAAAAACTTTTAATTATAATTAATTATATAACAATTATTACATATTAAAATTTCAAACATACACTAAATTATAGTGAAGAGTCTAGTAAAACACCATGTACATTACATAATCCCAAGCTTCAATAACCCCACCTACTACTTTCTTTCTTCCAAGATTATTTTAAAGCAAATCCTAGACATGATAGTATTTTACCTGTAAATATTTCCATCAATGTCTAGAGAAGATAAGGTCTTGAAAACATTATTGTCACACCATTGTCACAGCTAAAACTTTGACAATAATCTTGTGCATTTTTTGTTTTTTGGTTTTTTGTGAGACAGTCTCACTCTGTCGCCCAGGCTGGAGTGCAGTGGTACAATTACAGGTATTTTGCCCAGGCTGGTCTCGAACTCCTGGCCTCAAACAATTCTCCTGCCTCATTATCTCAAAGTGCTTGGGATTACGGATGTGAGCCACCAACACCTGTCCAATGATTCCTTAATATCAAATATTGTGTTCAAATTGTCATGATTGCCTCATGAATGTTCATTTTTTTACATTTGGTTTGTTCAAATCAGGTCTACTTCTTGTATTTTGATTATGTCTTTTAAATATGTTTTAAAATCCATAAATCAATCAATCTCTCTCTCTGTTTTCCCCCTCCCCCTCCCTCTCCCCACTCCTATTACAATTATTTATTGAATAAACCAGGATAGTTGTACAGTAGAGAGTGTTTCTCACATGTTGGATTTTGCTGATTAAATTTCTCCAATGTGATTGAATCTATTTCTCTGTGCCCTATATTTCATGTAAGCTGGCCATTAGATCTTTTCTATGCATTTTAAAGATCTGGAAAGAAGAATGAAAATTAATTGGATATCCAAATGGGTATCAGTAGAACTGAGGCTTTCTCTTAATTACTATTTAAGTTCAGTAAATGCTGTTTGAACATTCTGTATGTTCACATATTCTGATAGGTGGCTAGTGATATATAGATAAGTAAAATTCGACGTCTGTATTCAAGTGCTTATATTAGTTCCCTGTTATAAAGCAGCCACACCTGCCACCTTGCTTCAGAAGCCCTGGGACAGTTTTCTCTGTAACATCTTGACCCTAACACAGGCAGGCAGCAGCTCTCTGGTGGGAAACAGCCTTTCCTAAGGAGTAAAAACCATCAGTGCTTATAATCTCTTCAGGTATCAGGAATGGACTGTAGCTAATGAAATGGCACAGTTGGTCATATGGAAGCCATGCAGATGAGCAGGTAACCTGAAGTAATCAGCTAGTAATCAACCAAAGAGAAAATCAAGCTCAAAAAAGATTAGTGGAGTGATTTAAAGGAATATGATTATTTCTCTGAGAAAAGAATAGCAATAAAATGGGTATACACATATGTATATCTGTAGACACACACACATTTATATGGATATTGTTTTTTATTTCAAGAGTGCAAAATTACTTACAAATGAGTATTTTGAGTGCTGAGTGGAAAAACGAAGCATAGAAAACATCCCAACCGTGCTTTTCCTTAGTTGGCTTTGTTCTGTGTTTGAAATGCAAAACCAGTTCAGTGGCACAGCCAATTAAACCAAAAGTCTGTCACACTCAATCCTGGGGACTTGGTTTGGTTCAAGTTTGTACTGTCAAGATGAGTGGTTATTAAATGATCTTAAAGGTAATAGCAGGTAATGTGCTCTTTAGTACCAGGAAATTCATTTGTGGTGGAGAAGGATCAGCGTGGTCAGGGAAGCAGAACAAGGTCCCCTTGACTGACAGCCTGGGAATAAGAGTACCATGTTTCTTGGAGATAGTTGAGGAAATAAGGAATTATTTGAACATATGATGAGAGAGTTTATTTGAAAATTCAAAAGAGTAAGCATGTTTCTTTGGTGGGTTATATCAACCCCTGTGTCAAATTACAATACACTATTAAACCTGCAAAGAGATCATTGTATTCTTTTTGGTTTTCATGTCATGGTTGAGGTTTTAAGTTTTCTTAGAGGTCACTGGATGGTAAATACAAGTATGACAGAGTCAACAAAAACAAAGCACAAAAATAAAAAGTAAAATGGAATTCTGCTAAGGTTTGACTTTCTGGCATAATTCAAATTTACTGGTGAACTGCAAATGTATTAATTCATGAGGTGTAAGAATAGCTAGGAGTTAGTTTTTTGGATACTTTTAATAGAAAATTGAGTAGTTGTATATATCATATATTCCACAAAGAAAGGTAATTTTTAACAAAAGGTTATCTCCTGTTTTTCTTTCATAGACATAATTGTTGATAACTCTAATATCTATTTAACATTTCATTTTATTAATTTTGTTATAATTATTTAAAATCACATATATTTATTAAATATGCATTTGACCCTTGAACAATACAGGTTTGAACTGCATGAATTTTTTTTACAATAAATGTATTAGAAAATTTGGGGGAGATTTGCAGCTTTTTAAAAAAAATTGCACATGAACCATGTAGCCTAGAAATATCAAAAAAAAATTAAGAAAAAGGTAGGTATGTCATGAATGCATAAATATTATAGATACTGGTCTGTTTATATGTTTGTGTTAATCAACTGTTTGTTATTGGCAAGACTTCCAGTCCACAGTAAGCTGTTGGTAGTTAAGTTTTGGGGGAGTTAAAAGTTACATCTGAATTTTTGACTGCACTGGAGTAGGTTCCTCTAAGCCCCATGTTCAAGGTTCACTGCATTGCTTTTTTTGCTCTTCCATGTCAATGAAGAATCTTTTGGTTTTTTATGTGCATCTTCAATGTCAGTGTATTTCATTACTACAACCACTTTTTGAGTCATTTAATATCACTTCAGAGCACATCTTCATTTTCCTAAGCTGACTTCCAACATGATGATGTAACTAGAATTACATTCTTTGTTGTAAGAACTTATTTTCAGAATATTAGGAAATTGTTTTGTTTCTGTTTTTTTTTTCCTCCTCCTCATGGTAACTATTTGTGATGTCTTGAAGATAGATACTTACTGTGTTACTTTTAAGGTGCTCTTTAAAAATTTTTGTTATCACAGCAGCATAGCATGTGGTTAAAAGCACAGGCTCTGGAGCCAGTCTGTCTAGATTCAAATTTAACTTGCTACATCTGTGACCTTGGCCTCCTTATCTCCGTTTTAGTTTTTTTCTCTGGGGTTAATAATAGTACCAGCCTCATAGAGTAGTTTGAGAATTCAGTGAGTTTTGCAATGTGGAGCACTTAAAACAACTATTTAAGTGTTTCTTAAATAAGTTTAAGCATTTGATAATAAGCATTTTTTTAATAAATAGAACTCTATATACTCTCTCACACATACACACAAATACATATATATACACGTGCCATCTACTTCTTGAAACTGTGAGGTCATGCTCCCAGAAGTAATTTTAGAATGAATAAAGGTGGGAACAAATAAATCTGCTAAGTCACCACTGTAAAGGCAAATATACAGAAATTTTTGCAGTTATTTCATGTTAATATGGCTTCTTTAAGTAGTATTTTTGCCGCAGGTGAAAACTGTCATCTATTGAAACATTTTTTAAAACAACTTTATTGAGATACAATTCATATACTATAAAGTTCACTTTTAATATATATAATTCAGTAGGTTTTAGTATATTCACAGAGTTCTATGGTTATCACCACTATGGGATTTCAGAATATTTTTCATCATCCCAGAAAGAAGCCCCATACCCTCTAGCAATCATTCCTTATTCCTTCCTCTACCCCAGCCCTAGTGAGTTGAGCACTTACCTATTTTTACTTTCTGTTTCTATGGATTGGCCAATGTTTGCTATTTCATATAATTGGAGTCATACAATATTTAGCCTATTGTAACTGTCTTCTTTGACTGAGAGTAATATTTTCTAGGTTCCTCAATGTTACAGCATGTGTCAGAACTTAGTTTCCTTTTATTGCCAAATAAAATTTCATTATATAGAGTTTTCCATTTATTTATCCATTCATCAACTGATGGAGGCCTGTTATGAAAAATGCTGCCATGAACGCTGGTGTAGAGGTTTTTACATAAACATGTGCTTTCATTTCTCTTAGGCTTATACCTAGGAATGGGACTGCTGGGTCATATGGTCACTGTGTTTTTAATATTTTCTTTCATAGTATCCCATTCAATTGTGTCTTTGTTGTCTGCTATATCTTTATATGGCCGGTCCCCCAGAATGTCCATCCTCCGTGGGTTTAATATATTCTACCTCAGCAACACTCAAATAAGTAGCAGTGTGTATTTTGGATAGTAAGAAAGGGGAAAAGAAGTAAACACTATGGGAGTATAAGGGAAAGGGTGACCCTGGAGCTCTGAGAGGTGGGCAAGTTGTATTAGAGCTACTCTACCAATCAGGATTATGATCAACTTCTCTGCGGAAGGTATGAGTTCTCCCTTAACAGACTCTCCAAGGATATCTGACTCCCAACTTATATGGCTTATCAACTCTAAGATCCACAAGATCTGTCTTGCTCACTGCTGTGTCCCTAGAACTTACTATTATGGGTGGCAAATAGGCACGAAATAGATAATGGCTGGCTTGAAATTTTAACTGAATATGGCTATATTATGTACTGACTTAGAAGTATTAACAGGAAAAGGAAAAAGTAGTTATTCAGAGGGATTTTGCACATTATGTCACTACTGTCAAGTAATGGGGAAGCATAGAGAAATATTTGTGCTCATTGTTTTGACTGTTTTTCTCTAAGCAAATATAGTAGATTTCACCGATAACATGGTGGGATTACCTCGCAAGTAAAATCATAATATGGATATTTTATTAGTCTAGAAACTAAATCTTGTCATTTGACAAGATTGCAGTGTATTAGGTATGACACTAAAATGGAAATAATATATATTTTAAAGGTTTTCAAAACAGGGCAGGATGAGAAATGATTTAAAAAATAATCAGTTGTTTTAAAGCCTTGGTTAGAATCACTGATTTGTGTATCTGGGTAGCTTTGAAATAGTGTCTGGGTTGGTTTTGTTCCAAGGCACAAAGAGATGACTATTGTTATCATTTAAAATGACAATGCATTTTCCCACAGTGGACAGACAGCACAGTAGATGTCCTGAGTCTCATATGGCCCTGATGAAAGAGTCAGTCCCTGGCTCTGGTTTAAATTTACTTTTTGTGACCTTCCACGGTAAGAGCCATCTTCATTATTGTTATCATTATTATTCCATCCCTTGGCATCAGTAAATAGTGTCTGTAAAGAACGCTTTCATTTCAAATCAGTGAAACAGGAAATTTGTAAGAAAAAGATAATGAATTGCTAATAAATAAATGTTTATAAAATACCCATGGTGTTTTTTCTTAAAGAAAAATATATGTGAATGGAGCATTTTTATTCTCTTAAAAATATCCAAAAATTGTTAACCTTCCACAGGGAACATCTCAGTACTTTTAAAATAACTCATGTTGTCATGGAAATCCATCCAAAAATTCCTGGAATTTTTGTCCCAATATTCAATGCTGCAAGGCCTGGTGCCAGGAGGGTTTACCCCACTTGTTTAGCCTAGTGCAGGGTTGGTGGGTGTGGGGGTTGGTTTCCTCAAACACATATCAGAAAAGTCAGTTATTTCTTAGTAATTATATGATATCATAGTTATATAATATGTCACATCTTTATGAAAAAATGCTTTTGTTTCCTTTTTATTTGCATAATAAGATAGCAGTTTCTCATGATGGATATCTTTGGCTTTTTAATGACATGCTGATTTTTTCCCTTATGTTTGCAAACATTTTTGTCTTTTTTTGATCTCAGAACAAACATACAAGTATAAAACATTGATTAGAGCTCACACAAAAGTTAGGAAATAATGCCATTTTGGCTATTGCGTAAAAGTGAATACATATGTATCTTAAAGTTATGAAAAAAATACACAACTCTCCAGTGTAAGCAGTAATACAGGACAGGTTATGTTCACAAGCTTTCTATCTGTAGCATAAAAGATACCACGATCTAAAAATAAAATCAGAATGATGAATTTCAATGACAACAATAGAAGTTTTGGGGCCAGGAGAGTTGTTCGTATAATTGAGGGCACTGCCTTCTCCTGTCTTCAGGTATAGAATATTGCTCCATTTTAAGACATTGAGGGAGAAGTGCTTTATATTTAAATTGCAAGCTAATAAATGCTCTTTTTCTCATTAACACACATGACCTCTATGATTTATGCTCTCATGCTTACTGGCCCACTTTCTCAGTCTCTGTTAATGATGTTGGAAACCTCTGTGTAACATGAATTATTTTCTAACTAAATTGGTGTAAATTCACAATAGATGTTAATTGTAGTGATCTGCTTATCCTATTCAGGAAAGAAAAATATCAAAATGAACCCTGCTTGTTGCTCCTTTTCTGATTTCTTCAACATGTGTATGTATGAAATTATCCCAGTTATGGGGAATTATGCAGGCAGCTTTGTCATGCTTCTCATAGTACAGATAATACATGAGTTTATTATTTCAAGTAATAAACTATTTGTTCGAATAGAGCTGGAGTGAGAAAGACAGATGTAGGATAACTGATGATTAGGTTTAGAGGGCTCAGTCCTATTTTATGCCCTTAATTTATGATGGATTAAATATTCTCATATTGTTTTGCCTTCCTTGACATAGATGAGTATGGAATCTACATTTAACTCCAAATTCATAATTTCTGCAAGAAAGTCCTAGAAAGTGATAAATACATTCTAAAAACCTGCATAATTAATTAATAGATTGATGTAATATTTTTTTTTAAATTTCAGAATATTACAGGGGTACAAACACTTTAGTTACATATATTGCCTTTGCATCAGCAATCACAGCAACAACAAAACTAAATGGGACCTGATCAAATTAAAAAGCTTCTGCACAGCCAAGGAAACTATCACTAGAGTGAAATAGACAACCTACAGAATGGGAGAAAATGTTCACATGCTATATATCCAATGAAGGGCTGATCACTCAGGAAAATCAACAAGAAAAAAATGAAACAATCCCATTAATAAGTGGGCAAAGGATAGGAACAGAAACTTTTCAAAAGAAGACTAGGCTAATGGCAAAAAATATATGAAAAAATGCTCTACATCTCTAATCATCAGGGAAATGCAAATCAAAATCACAATGAGATATCACATAAATCTAGTGAGAATTACTTTTATCAAAAAGTCCCAAAATATTTAGTTTTGAAAATCAAATATTTAGTTTTGAAAAGAGAATTTAGGGAGAAGAGTTTAGAAAAATATGCGCCTCAGGACAAGCTGATACTATAACCATTATTCAAAAAAATAATTTGACAGTTGTTGGATTATCACATTCCTGCAATTACCACGAAGATATTTTTTTATGGTCCTCATTTTTACCAATCAAGAGGTGATAATTTTTGCAACTGACAAAATCACTCTATAATTGAGCAAATGATTAATGTTGATTTTCTGAACTTGTAGAATTATAGGATGTTAGAGCCAGAAAGTACTAAGGAGATTATCCAATCCAATCTCTTACTGATATAGGAGAGTAAACTAAACCCTGGTAAGATACAGTAATTTGTCACATATATTTTGCCAATTTTTTAAAGAACCAGGCAAGTTTTAAGTTTTACTTCTTTTGTTTGGTGACCTCTACCTCTCTGAATGTATTCTTAATAAGGCTTTTTTTCTGTTAAAATATAAGAAAAAACAGTGAAATTCACCAAATAGAATAGATGGAACCTGCTGTGTAATAAACATTTCGGCTAATCTTTTTCCTGGGCTCCTGGCATGGTCAGCAGTGTCTTTGTTACTCATGAACCTCTTGGTTCACACCTGAGATGATGTTAACAAGGTGACTCATGGTGGCTCCTTTATAGCATCAGGATGAGGGTTGGTCATGTTGGAAAGAAAAACCTTGTGATTAGAGTTTTGGGGCTTTGAGCCACATGATTATCAGCCCAGTCTCTTGACCACTAAAAAAAGAATAGTGGGCTGGACATTGAGTTCTATCATGTGACCAGAACTCCAATAAAAACTCTGAACACTGAAGCTCAGTGGAGCATCGTGGTTGGGGAACACATTGATGTGCTGGGAGGAGGCCATACCTTTATTTATGAGGAGAGGGCACAGAAGCTCTCTATTTGGGACTCTCCAAGATCTCATCCTATGTGTCTTTTTATTTGGTTGATCTAGTTTGTTTTCTCTATAATAAAATTATAATCTTAATTATAGCACTTTTTCTGAGTTCTGTGAATCATTCTATTGAGTTATCAAACTCAAGCATGGTCTTGGAAGCTCCCAAATTTGTAAACTCTTGATCAGAAATTCTGGTGGCCTGAGGACCTCGTTTGAGGCTGGCTTATGAAGTGAAACACTCAGTCCTTAAATTGTGCAGTCTGCACTAACTCTGTGTAGTTGGCATCAGAATTGAAATATATTGCAGAATGCCAGGGGGAATTAGCATCAGAATAGGAGCTTTGGAATATAGTTGCATTGCAGCTCCCCACTACTCTGTGACCTTTTTGTTGACAGCTAATTTGGTATAGTGAAGCTGGTCAATTGTGAGTCAAGTAGTCCATGAATTGTTTGTAGAGCATTGACTTGCAATGCCTGTTTCTCTCCTTTTGGGTGGTATTTTGCTTTCTCTAATGAGGAACTTGTGTTCAAATCATGGACTGTAAAACTTAAGAAATATGCTAAAGTTATTTGCCAAGTTTGAGTAGGTCTCCCCCAGTTTGCACACTTTTATAGCAGGGCCAATATACTGTAAAGCCTTGCTACTCAAATTGTAGTTCTTAGACCCAAATCATTGGTATCACCTAGGTGCTTGTTAGAAATGACTTAATCATTATATATAGTTTAACAAGCTTCTCAGCCAAATTATATGCATATTAAAATTATAGAATTTGGATATAATGAGAGAGACCTCTAGTAAATCCGAACACTTTACTTGAAAAAGTGAATATGAAAATGATGGCTTATTTTTTGATCTGTTATTTTCTTCAACAATCAAAACTCACTTGTAATTGATAAATTCTTCCACATCTCACTGTGATGATACTCTGTTTCATGACATTTAGCATTTAAGATCTGTTAATGTTTCTATATTGCATATAGGTAGTAAAAATTGTTCTCTAGCTACTATTCCAGTATGGTGGATTGAACACATAAGTTCATCTTCTCTCCTTGAAATGTCACTAAAATGCCAGTAAGGAATAAAAAATCCCCACAAACCCATAATGATAAAGACAATGGGAAGGACACTATAGTGGATAAGAGATGTGTGCTGATTTATAGTTCTGGAGAATTTGGGAAAAAATTGTTGTAGGTACATAGATAATTAAGCAAGTGAAAAAAAGATACAAGGAAGTGATTATCTGTAGAGAATACAGAATTGTACAAAAAAAGAATGTAATCATAGTATACTATGTGGCTCAGCTCTAATATTCATAACGTATATATAAATGTTGATTTAGTAAAAATTTTTGAACTTACATTTTAAGGAATGATTGGGGAGAGAAAATGTGAAGGGGGATATAAGGGAACTAAATTCTAATTCTTTATAGTGTTATTTCTAAGCAAGTAAATTATATCTAAGACTTTAAAATTAAGTATTAGTAGTACAGGTATGGAATGTGGTGGTAATACAAGCAAAAGAAATAGTCGAGTTAATGTTACTTATCTCTCTCTTACTTTTCTTCATTTCTCAACCACATGAGAACATACAGACACTAATGCACAGGGTAAAGACCATTGCAATTAGAAGATCTCAGTGCTAGTCTTGGCTCTGCCATCAAGTAACCATACATTTCTCAGTTTTAAAAAGGCATATTATTCCATGATTCTCATGTTATTTTATCACCCGTGTTCTATACTATGTCTCACAGATATTTTCCTCTATCCTAAGCAGAGTAGTCAAGAAGAGACTATTTCTAGCAACTCTCTCAGAGGTATTCATTTTTTATTTGCTTTGTCACTCAGCCATTTATTGAAGTGGCCTTCGAATTACCCTTTCAGGGGAAAAATAGACAATTTTTCTTCTCAAGCGGCCAGTCTTAATAACTTGGAGAACAGCATGGGATTATCATTTGCATGAATGAGGAGCAATAGTTCCTTTAGTTTGGGCAGATGGAAATGTTTTCAATTCTCACACCCTGTGACATTTGTGAGAAGTTCAGATATTTCCAAAATTGCAAAACGCCATCTGGCCAAAATGGCTTGGACCTGTTAGTTTATTTATTCCTGCCCAATTATATTTCTTAGTTTTCTCATAACTTTTGTTCCAAATTGTTATTGTTTGTTCAATAACAAATATAATATTAAATGAAGTATAGTGTGTTGTGAAAGGCACCCAGCTACTTTGAAATTCATTTAGGTTTCATAACCCTGGAGGTTGGATATACAAGCAGAAAATATCTAGTTTTGACACACCTGGGCTCAGTAATACATGATCTTGTCCAAAAGGTTCATAATAGCCAGGTCACTGCTACTTCAGGTCATATCTGCCCTTGCCAACCAATTTTTTACAGGGCAGTAGAGAGCAGGTGATCATAGACACAAGCCAACATTGAATGAGGGAAAATAAGCTAACACTTCAAGGGGAAAGGCAGCTTTGTCCTCTCTAATCTCCCTGAATCTAAGAAAAAAGGGACAGAAAAAAAGAGTTGGAAAGAGAGATTGAGATTTTTTCTGTCCCTTTTTTCTTACCTTGACTTTTAGTCTCCACTTTTTTTTTTTTTTTTGGTTGGTTGGTTGGTTGGTTTCCTCTGTATCTCTCTTCTTTTTTTCTTGTCTGCTATTTTTTCACTCCTATTCATTGAGCTCCAACAAAATAATGTAAGTAGGAAATTGAATTGTAACTGGGGTTTAGAAGATGAGACAATAGACGGGTAGGAAGTAACTGTAGAAATAAGATTAGCGGTTCAGTTTTTGAAGTAGCTTTGCCACCAGCATAGGCAATCTTGTCAGAGAAAGAATTATCCTAGTTTTTCCCTTTTGCTAGGAAATTGTGAGGTGAACCAAATTTCCAGCAGGCAAAATACATTTTAATGGGTGTTCTCTTTTCCTAACTCAAAGTAGAATTTTTAATTCAGAGGAACATGTATTTTATTTCTACTTGAAGAAATGGAGATTTATTGCTATTTTAATAAAGTGAAGAGGCACTATTTTATGTGTCTTCTGTTACAGAAAGAACAACTTTCTAGATGGAGAAGATTATTAACCTGCATATCAGGATTAGCTTAATTATTACTCTCCTAAATTTACCCAAAATATATTTGGAAGCTACTTAATTGCTGTAGCATTTTTTATCTTTCTTCCTTCATAGTTTTTCCCACCATAGATAGTACTCTAAATTATTGCAGGGAAGGTGCATCTCTTTGTATCTTTGTATTCTCTGAAGCTTCTAACATTTTAGTTTCTTAGTAAATATATACTGAACAAAGAAATATCAACCCCGTCCAATCTCTGGCCATTGTTATAGTTCATTACCTGTTCGTAGAATCATTTAGGATTTTTGCCTCTGGGTAGTAATGCCACTGAGATTCCCAGAACAATAAAATTGTGTCTTAATTTAGTGCTTTTATTAGCTCAGTTCCAAAATTTTTCCTCATTGTACAGTGTAAATAGGGCAAAGATAAAAATTTCATGCTTATCCATTCTATTGGTGAAATAATAGATATCAAATGAACATCATATTCATTTGTTAGTTTATTCTCACAAACCCAAATAGAATTTTAAATAAAGAGATCAATGGAGATGATTTTAAAAATCATGTAAACTAAAAAACATTTATTAGTGTGGTATTTTCCTTTGTATTTGTGGTCTTTGGATGCCTCTAATTTTCAATATTTTTCCTTTCTAGTTGGAAGCAATTCTGTGTTGCATTAAAGGGTTTTATAAGTAAGTTACATTACTGGAATATACACAAATGCCTGACAAATCCAAGCAAATGACCAAATAATTTTTGGGATTCTTTTTTGGCAAAACAACTAACTATACTTTTTTGTTCATAAGAACCAAATATGACTTCAGCTGAATTCTTTAAAAAATAAGAGAATATATTGGTAGAACCTTACATCTAATCTTTTTCTAGCTATGTCTTCACTTTTCTTATAGGACTATTTTGATTGTGAGTCATTTTGCTGGGTTTTATCTATAAGTTACACCTAACTTGAAACAAGTGATGCCATTTGTTTGTTTGTGGATGGCTATTAAAATTTAAAATGGGTTAAGCAGTTATATAAGAAACAATGAATTATATTGCCTGTGTAATAAAAAGTAGCTGCCACAGCTAAACAAAATGGCACACTATTTTCTTCTAACTTTGATCCTGTGGCCCCTGGAGTTAATGCAGGGCATGAAATGTCAGTGCTGGAGGGATGCCAAGTCAGTGGACAAAAGTGAGTGCCTCTGATTATTTTTTTTATGAGACTGTCACCCTAGTTGTGCAAGTGCTAAAGAGACAAAAGCAGAAAACCTTTAGCTAAAGGGACCTTATTTCTTCCAGTAGAACAAAAGCATCATGATTACTCTAGACAATATAACATTATCCATATTCAGTAAATATATTCAAAAAATTAATGGAATACCTTTTTGTATTTTAAAGTATGTTTATACAAAGGTGTAGTGAATCTATCTGTATTCTAACAGAATGAGATTTTAAAAATGTATTTTCTTAACTCATTCACGTTTTCACAACAAACACTAATTTCTGTTCTTCTTTAGTAAAGCTGTTGAAATACAACTTGGTTTTAAGAAACTGAACTGTTTTTGACTCTGCTTTTATCATTCAGAGCATTGAGATGGTAATTTAATATCTTTACCCTCAAATCAAATTATTTTTTTCCTATCATTTACTCTGCTTCTTGGCTTATCAAGCTTGATTACACTTGCCTTTTCTTACTTTGAGCGTTGTGGTCTGAAAGTGTGAAATAGAAAAAAAAATTGATCTTCCAAAGTATATAAACCAATATGCCAGTGTTTTGTATAAATTTTGTTTTACACGACAGAAAATTGTGATTCTGGCTTAACATCATCTTTTTTCTCCATGATTAGGAAATGGTAAAATGAATCATCAGCAACAAAATACACACTGATTAAAACATTCTTTATTTCAAACCATTTTTAAAAGGCATCTAAATGGCTCTTCCAACAGGTTAATTAGTGTAAATTGGGTATAGAATGAGTCTTCTTGAAAATTAATTTTATTTTTTGTCACACCACTGCGAATGCTACCAAAGAACTGAGGTGAAGGAAGTTTATCATAGTTCCACCGAACCTTATTGCCACTAGAAATCAAACCGACCCACCATACCTCTGCAACATTCTACCTTGACAAAGACTATATATAGTTGCCATCCAGATTTATGCATTTCTATCTGTTTGTAATTAGTTGATTTGTGCTCCTTCAAGAGACATTCAAGGCCTAACCCCCAATACCTCTGAATGTGACCTTATTTTTGAAATAGGGTCTTTGCAGATACAATCAAGTTAAGATGAGGTCATACTGGAATTAGTACAATGACTGATGCTTTTTTCTGAGGAGAGAGGGAGATTTGGACACAGATACCCAGAGACAAAGGAAGAAGACCATGTGATGATGGAGGCAGAGATGGAAATGATGCCAAGGGATGCCAGGGATTGTTGGCAACCACCATGAGCTAGGAAGATGCAAGGAAAGATTCTTCCCTAGAGTCCTGAAGAGAGAGCATGGCCTTGCCGACTCCTTGATTTCAAACTTTTAGCCTTCAGAACTGTGAGAGAATGAATTTCTCTCTTCAGTCACCCAATTTGTGGTACTTTCTTATGGCAGTCCTGGGAAACTAATACTCTACTCCATTTCTTAAATGGAGCTCAAGAACATTCCCAGATGTAAACCATGGAATCTACCAATGGAGATACTTGCTTAGAAATATGTAAGGAGTTTATCTGAAAATCTCCTGATTTAATAATTTAAAATTTTTCTACCTTTTGAGAGTCTTATTGTAATTTTGACTGATGGAATTTAGAGACATCAATTAGATTTCTGTAGGCCATTCTGTAACCCATGGAAAATTATGAATCTTGGAGTTATACATATTTGATTGTATTAATCCCAAGACAGCTTCCTCTTGGCCAAATTATTCAACTTCTCTAAACCTTAGAATACATGTAACATGTTCACCTTCCTCTCCCACTTTACGTCACACGTCTTTACAACTGCCCCTGCCATCTTTTCCTCTCTTGTAGTTTCCATTATTTATCTGGGAGTTAATAAAAACAATATTAAAATTTAGATTAATCACTACAGACAAGAGGAGCTCAATGGCAATCCCACAGTCATTCCTTGACTTTTGATTTCTGAGCATCATTATACCAGTAGGTGATGCTCAATGTTTTCAAGTTGCAGGTCATGACTCACTCATATTTAATGAAATCAATTACTAGATCATGAGAGCATAAAGAATAAGCAAAAACTAGAATAGAACAGAAAACAGCATACATTGTACAAAGTAAGAATATTTTATTTTCATGAAATGTGTGTATATTGTAATGTGCTATATTTGTTTTAATATGGAACATAGTTTAAAAAAATGTTTAGAAGCCAAGTGTCCAGGTAAATACAAATTTTGGTTATTCTAATCTGTATTCTACCTCCCAGCATCCTATAAACTCATGGTGATATTTGACTACTGTTAATAACTTGAACAATAAAATAACCAGGATGCGCGGTCACTGGGAATACCTTTCGCTAGTTTTGTGTTCTAGTGCCTGATGTTGTCTTTCTGGTTGCGACTGAAAGAAAGCTTTGTAACTTTATTGGTTTCTTTCATGATCGTGGTGTTGATGAGGTGGAATTGTTCTGCTTCCCTGTTCCAGTTCTTAGTTTATGTCAGACTTCACTTCAGAAAGTATGTGCTCAATGAAAGATGATTTCTAGCTATAGACACTCCTAATTCTCTTGCTCTTATGATAATCACTGATGCTAAGAAGTTATCGTAAGACTCACCTCTGCTACCTGCTGAATGACATTTGTCTAAGAGGTCATAATAATACGTATGAGAAATTCCAAGATTTACAGTAGGTGTTAGCAAGCTAACAATCTGTCAACTTGTTTTACATGGAGACCAAATCCCTCTCCCTACTGCCCCTAAAAACTTGCTAGTGATGTCTTGGTAAGTTCCTTAAACTTCCTTAACCTATTATTTTTAACCTGTAATATAAAATAGGGTTGCTGATAGAATCTTCCTCATAGAGATTAAATGAATTTATATGTCTGCTAATGCTTAGCATTTACTCAGTGCTGGTGTTAATGACATTGATGACACTGTTAATGACATAATTTGGCATCAGGTATAATTACCTTCCTCTGCCTAGAGTTGGCTCTGCTTCCATTTGAAAATAGTCTAGGAATTTGGTTAACACTACTCTCCAACCAAATAAAGAGATTAGAGATTAGCACACCTGGAGGATTGCATTCAGTTTCTCATACTATATTTTAAGAGAGTTTTAATGACTTGGGTTATGTCTAAAGAACAGTGACCTGAATTGCTATAAGGACATGGGTTTCTTCAGTGTGAAGCAAAGATAGCTTAGGGTCAACCTAGCATAATCAACAGCTTGCTGGGCTTCCCTATGGGACATAGATTAAACTTATTATTTTTTGCTTCCTAAAATAAAACTAGTAAAGATTAGAAATAAACAACTATCTTGGGTTTCACATGAGATGGGGAAAAATCTGCTTACTTCTAGAGCTTGTCAAAAATGTAATAGGCTGACACATAAGGGACTGACCTACTTACTAGAGAATGGTCACATCTATTGGTCACGTCGCTGGGAAATTTGGGGGCTGTGTTGGGCCATGACAGGGTGATCACTGAAGATGCCTTTTAGTCTGAGATTGGTGGTTGTTGATGCCACTTTTACAGTGTGGGCAGCTCTAGTATGGATTAAGAGTGAAAATAGTGGAGTCAGAGATATAACAAAGTTTGTTGAAGACAGAATGACGGGCTTTTGTATGAGTGTATTTGGAGGACAGGGAGAATGTGAGACAGCTTTTCTGTATGTTCTTGATTTTATTTTATTTTCAATTTCAGAATATTATGGGGGTACAGATGTTTTGGTTACATGTATTGCTTTTGTACAGCTTCAGTCAAACAGAAGTGTACCCATCACCCAGATAGTGTTTGTACCTATTAGGTGTGATTTCACTCATCCCTTCTTCTCTCCTCCCTCCTTCCACTTGCTAGATTTCCACAGAGTTTTACTTCCATGTGTGCCCAGGAATGCTGATCAGTTAGTTGCAATTTAATAGTGAGTACATGTGGTGCTTGTTTTTCCATTCTTGCAATATTTCACTTAGGAGAATGGTTTCCTGTTCCATCCAGGTTGTTATAAAAAGTATTAATTCATCATTTTTTATGGATGAATACTCCATGGTATGCATATACCACATTTTATTAATATACTTAAGAATTGGTGGGCACTTGGGTTGATTCCACATCTTTGCAATTGTGAATTGTACTCCAATAAACATTTGAGTGCATGTGTCTTTTTGATAAAATGGCTTTTTTCCTTTGAGTAAATACCCAGTAAAGTGGGATTGCTGGATCTTCATTTTATATATGCACATATTACTTGTGCAATAAAGTATATGAAGATAAAATAATATCAAAATTATTTCCTATTTTAAAATAATATATATTTAAAAGAGTAATGCGATGTCATGATGATAAGGTTGGGATTTCAAATCAAAGAGAATTTTGGAAGAGGTTTAATATAAAAACTCCTTTCTGAAGCCAGAGTATTTAAAGACCACAGGGTTGCCTTTTCCCAATACAGCAAAAATATTTATTGATAGACCTATCACTGCTGAAAAGGCACCCACAGCTGTTTTACAGTGCTCATTTTGGAGCAGTGGAGAGATTCAATGGGTTTGAAAATTCGTCTGATAATTTTATTTAGGTCTCATGACCAATAATTCATCAAGGTCAGCATAATTTTTCTGATATCGCAAACTAGGAATGAATAATATAATCAAATGCCAGATATATATGAGAAGGTGTTATTTCTTAAAAAGTACTTAAAAGATGTGTAATCAGTAGTGTTTTATGATGTCCTCATAATTTTAAGATTTTAATTTTAGTTTCAAAATCAGCGGCTGTTGCTCTCATAGATACTCAGGTGTTTTATATCTTCTGGCTTCAATGAAGCTAAAACGTGATTATTTTTTCCAGAATGAGATGACAGTTTATGCTGAGTTACATGTGTATTCTACCTGGTGTTTGAGTACTCACACTGAGTAGTATCTGGTTTGAGTACTACAGCCTAGTGCTAGGGCAGAATTCCCTTATCAATAAAATAAAATCACTCCGTTATTGCATTTATTTATAATAGTAAACATTTTGTCCAAAAGGCTACATGGTTCTTTTCTATTATGTATATCATAGTGAAATGGAACAGATACATCTGCCATGGTGAGGTGGAATCTTCTCCACAAAATGAGGAGCTAGCATCAGGACATTAAAGAAGTCTTTCTGGGTATACTCAGACACC
The DNA here is from genome assembly GCA_008086735.1 of Cheirogaleus medius. NCBI lineage: Eukaryota > Metazoa > Chordata > Mammalia > Primates > Cheirogaleidae > Cheirogaleus > Cheirogaleus medius. Next base: position 30,104,838 of record VBSM01003176.1, read on the forward strand.
AGTATCTTGAATAGCGTAGGAAGACGGATGCGCTTTTACCTAATTTATTTTTTGTTTAGAATTTTCTCCTTGGTTTCAGGTGAAAATCTTCAAAACTTTTTAAACAAAATGATAATCAAGAATTGAAAAATAATAATTATTAATATTTTAATAATGTTCGTACCACACTTTCTCAAAACACTCTTGGGAAAATTTAATAGCAAAACTATCTCCAAATTTTTATGTTTTCTATAATAGAAAAGATAGAATGCTTTAAAAATGCATCTTCAAAATTAAGCCAAATCTTCTGACATAATACACTTATTACTCTAATCATCTATACTAGACTCCTTTATATTAGACAATCTTAATAAAACTTTTTAAGGGAGTATAATGGTGAGAGACCATAGAAAATGCAGAGTAGATATCTTATTTATGTGGGTTAGTACTTCTATAAATACTCTTTTCTAAATTTAGTTGTCTTGAGTTGAAGGTCCCAACTGGAAACATAATAGAGACATTTTTTTTATACTATCTGAAGAAAATGATATTTATAAAATCCAGGTAGTTAGAAGTGTATCTGGTATTATACAAAATATAGTCTAAAAGAAATGAAACAGTACTTTTCCTGGTTTTCCCATATCTATTTTTATACTTATATACTTATTAAATTCTATGTAACATGTTTGTGAAATTTCTGAAAGAGAAATACAATTGACAGTGGAAATAGAACTAGGTCAGTCTTAAATTCAAAGACATAGGCAACATTTTTATATTACATTTGGGTTTTTATATACAAAACTACTCAGAATACCTAGGATCTCTTTCATTTATTTGACCTTTGGCGAAAAAGTGGAGAACTGGAATGACATTTTGACCCTCTTCTAATTTCATGTATTTTTAAAATACCTTAAATTAGGATATCTAACAAATATTGTATTTTAATAACCCTGAAGATAAAGGGTGTATATCTGAGTGTATGCCTGTGAGGGTGTTGAGAGAGAGAGAGTGTGTGTGTGTGTGTGTGTGTGTGGTTTCAGATTAGGGAAGAAAGAGGGTAGAGTATTATAGAGTGTGCCTATGTCTATTTCCTTTCCTCTTTTATGTTGCGCTTCTCATATTCCTAGCTATAGAGGAGGACTAGGGATCAGATGCGAGATGGGGCTGGACTGGAATGAAATATGGAAAACCAACTTTTGTACCCTTATAAATTAATTCTGGTGTTTTAAATTTGGCATAGCATTTTTTCCTGGGATACTAGTTTCTACCATGTTGAGTAAGAAGTTAAGTTTGGTTTTTACACACCCTCCTATTTTTCTTTCTGAAGCCAGCTCCTCTTTTTTCCTTCTTCAGAACTTTCTCCCAATTACTCAGCACTCCACTAATAAAATTCTTCAGCCTATTGTCATCTTCATGCCATCCCTAGTCTACTCCCAACATTTCTCTGCCTTCTAATTGGGGGTGAGATTGTGTAAATATTGTCTTAGTTGTGAGTTAGAAGAATTTCTGGGCTGCTTTAAAATAACACTGTACCCCACAGATATGTGTAGGCTGTCCCTGTGCCTGTCATAATTGTATTACCCTATATTGCATTGCCTGATTCATTTGTTGGTATCTACCTTTTACCTATAAGTTGTATGATATCACAAGATTTGCCTGTCAGTGTCAATTTTGAATCTATAGTAGCTAATATTTTGTCTGGCACATTGTAGCTCCTCAATAAATGGTGTGTGAATAAAGCATGATTCATTCCTTGCTTTCCTGCTTAGAAACTTTGCCGTTATTTCCCTTGGAAGAAGCTCTACCATGCAAATTATTCATTGGGAAAAAACAAAACAAAAATAAAACCCAAGGTGATGGCATATCATTTAGAATGAGAGCATGGGCCAGTATAGACTTTTAAATATTTTCAAGCAAAAATTACTACTCATTGAATATTGAAGAACGTCTTTACACAGAAAGTTATTTCTGCATGTTAGTTTAACTCCATAGAACCTCATTAATCTATGAAAGTATTTTTTTTTTATTATTAAAGAACCACCTTGTTTCTTCTACTGGGAAGTATAGATGACCAACTTTCTATATGGGTGCCTCACATGGATAAGTTTGATGGTGTTAAGTTTTTATTTAATTTTTTTTTGCTACCTCATTTATCAATACACAATCCATGTTGTCTATATTAAATAATTTTGTTCTATAGAACTACAGTATAGAATTCATAAATTAGAACTCCTGAGAACCCAATGTTTACAATAGATTGTAAGTCAGCTAACAAAGATAAACTTATCAGAGCACAATGACTTCTGACTCTCTGAGCTGTTGTTGTTAAGATAGTGTTTGAGTTCCCAATACCTCTATGTCAGTACTCACAAGGGTGGGATTGTTGACAGAACTTGAAGGGGAGGGTTTTGTTTTCCCAACCTTATTCTTTATGCAGGATGGGCCTTCTAAGGTTGGGTTATTATGCAAGATAAATGTAATCTGAGAGGTAGAAAGCAGGTTAAATAGGTAATTGACCATCCTCTGCTTTTCTTCAATGGGATGGAGAAGGAGAAGAGCTTTATAGATTGGGGCAGTGAAATGGAGGATGCATGGAAGTAATTACAGAAGAAGTCTTTTAAATGTCCCTAGTCTTGCATCTGTTGGGTACTTAGTGAGTATGCATAGCTTTTCCTTTTTTGACAAACCAGTCCTGTTTATCTTAGGCAAAGAATTAGTAACTGAAAGATGACAAATGAGAACCCTTTATCCCCAATTCCTGATGCAAAACTGAGATAGGAATGTTATTCAAGAACATATTGATGGGGATAATTAGAAGATAATAGGTGCTATTAATGAATCTAGTGTACTACAGATGGATTGTCCCCTCCCAAAAAATCACCTATTAGTTATTTTGTGGGTTATGGCATGCTTATAAAGTACTTGGGTTTTATTCTTTCTCCTGATGTTGTATCATTTGGTTTTTCTGCTTCTATATTATCATTATTGCTATCTTTGGGGAAAAATACTTCTCTGACTCATAGATAAAATGGTAATGTTAATACTAAATTAATGGGGATTTCACGAGCAGTGAATAAATTGACTTATAAATACTTGTATATATTACATATTCTATATTTAGAGAGATATTTACTATTCCTATCTATCAATATGTTTGGCACATAGTAAGATGGTAGATGTTTATTTTTCCCATGTTCCTTCTTCTATGGATTTGGAGTAAATTTCCTAAGACCATAGCAAATTGTTAGGATGGCACATATTCAAAATTTAGTAAATGTTTTCTCCTTCTGTTTTTCCTTCCTTTGTAGTTTTTATTTTGCTACTCAAGTAAATATGAATGCACATTTATTCAAATATAATAGGTTAATAATAATTGATTGCTATGCACTTTTTGTGTCATGAAAATATCTAAAGCATTGCATTGTCACTTTAGGACTGATCCTGTACTGACACACACAAAATCTGCTGGAGGGAAAACCTAATTTGCCTTAGCTTCAAGGGGTTATTTTTGATATGATTTTTTTTTCACTGCAGTCACTTAATTCCTACTGATTTGTATGGATAAGGACATGAGTAGAAAGAAATATTTTGTTTCCAACCATTTGTACACTTTTTGTATATCATATCCATGGTTAGAAGAATTTTTTTTACACTCATGAGTTTGAATTGCCTTGTTAGTATCACATAATTATATAAATTCATGCATTTTGTATGTACATAGGCCTTTTATAATCCTGATAATATAAATGAATTAATATGAAAACTGGGCTGGGCGCTGTGGCTCATGCCTGTAATCCTAGCACTCTGGGAGGCCGAAGTGGGAGGATCACTCAAGATCAAGAGTTCGAAACCAGCCTGAGCAAGAGCGAGACCCCATCTCTACTAAAAATAGAAAAAATTAGCTGGGTGTGATGGTTTGCACCCATAGTCCCAGCTACCCGGAAGGCTGAGGCGGGAGGATTGCTTGAGCCCAGGAGTTTGAGGTTGCTGTGAGCTAGGCAGATGCCATGGCACTTGCCCAGGCAACAGAGTCTCAAAAAAAAAAAAAAAAAAATTATATACTGGAATGTTGATTTATTGATTAACTGACTAGCAAATAGGAATGGGAAGCTTTGAACCTTAAAGTTATTTTAGAGACATGATTTCTTGTTCTTTATTGAATAAGTGACTCTTCCCTGCAACCATTATTAAAGGAATGTTTTCTAGCAGTATCTCACCTTAATCCCAGTTCTGATAATGAATTTCAATTTTTATATAGTACTCTTTTGAGGAACTGTTTTGGTGTGTTTAGCTATATTGCTTTAATAATGGCACCTCTGATGGTTTAAGAACCATTTCTGTCTTTACCAGCCTTGAGCTGGGAACCACAAATGACAGGGAGGTTATTTTATTACACTCTGATTCTCTCAATGGGAGGATTAGGAGGGTCAATTTATGTCCCAAGCTTACTCCATTATTTGTTCCAGAGGCTGGTAAACATTATAAAGGGGTATCGCAATTGGATTTTGAATCAATAACTACAGACACTGAACCATATGTTTTAATGAGAAGCTAGATTTTTCTTACAGTGGCGGCAAAATGCCATTAGGTTCTTAAAGATATATAAGAGTTAGAAAAGATAAATATAAACAAAGTACTGTGAGGTCTCCAAATGTCATTATAGTTCATTCTTCTAAAAAGCATACTAAGGTCAACCATAATTGTTTTTGCTATGCTTTGTTACTCTGGGCCACTTCCCAATAATTTTGAAATCATATATGATATTTTCTCTGAATGTATTACTTATTCAAAGATCTCAGTTCACTTTTAAAAGAAAGTCCTATTGATGTATCTGTGAGGTATTTAATCTCTTGGTATACACTATGTGGCTTATTTCAAAGATGAGCTAAGAGCCTTCTGAGGTATACATCAAGTGACCTAGAATAGGTAAATTCATATCTCTTTAGGCTTGTCTATTTTCAGTGCAAATGAAAAGGAATCACTATGTTATTGTCTCACCTGGGAATACTGAATGCTTATTATTCAATTCATGAGAGAGAGAGTGTGTGTGTGTGTGTGTGTGTGTGTGTGTATATATATATATATATAATTAAATCTTTAGGCCAGATTTTAGAAATAATCTCTATTTTGCTGGAATATTCTTCTTTATAATTTCTCTCCTAATATTTTTTCTTAGGATTGGATGTGTGGTTTATGACTATAAGTGTTAAATCTGAATTTGTGCTTTGTTCCTGTGTAAAAATATCATTTTTATTTTCTCCTTGTTTCATAGGTGTAAGATAAAGCTAGGCTGTCGTCACTCTTAACAGTAAAGTCCTCACTTTTCAAATGAACACATAGAAGCAGCCACTACTGTGTTGAAACTGGAGTCAATTTCTCTCTTTTTCCAGAACTCCATGATGCTGATTGTAGCATTTTGATTCTAGGCATGGCTGTTTCATTCCACTACAATGCTACAGTTCTCCCCAGCAACGACCTAGTTAGCAATGCATTAGGGCAAAATGATATTATAGAAGTAGGGGCTGTAGAACCGGAGGTGAAAAAAGTACAACCTGAAAGAAAAGATCATTGTAGTCTTTTCTGTTTAAGAAAAAATGGCAATTTGGGATCCTCGATATAGTGAACATATCAGTGGTAACCATATCCTTCACAAAAACTTTTACTAATTTGTTATAATTTGTCTTGGTAAATTTGAAAAAAAAATAAGATTGGAATAAAGAAAAGGTAACCACAATTACTATTCATTATTTTCCATCTAATGGTGACATATACAATTAGAATTATTTCCTGATATTTGTGATAGCTGTGGGGACATTTTATTGGAATTTTTCCTTTCTTTAGCCAATTTTTAAACGTTTAGCTGTTTTTGTTTGCTTTATTAGTTTCTGACATATAACTTCTGATGGTTAATCTAAAAATCCAATCTATGTAATTTTAAGGTTTTTCTTCATAGTTATTAGAAGATCTTGTGAAAGTTAGTGTGGTTAGAGGAATGTGCTGCTTCTGGTAGAATGTATAAATGTTTTGTCACTATTAGATTACCTTTTTGAATTTCACTTCTCATTTTCTTGGGTGACCAACTTCTCTGAGTTTAAAACAGGGGAAACATAACAGTTATTCACATCTTTATGCCTAGAAATAATTTATGGTAAATAGATATGCCTTCAATTTAACTAGTTTAAGGATAGTATTAGGCTAGCTTCTATAGATATACATAATAAGATCAATAATAAATTTGAATCAAGTTCTTATGTCAACATAAGTAAAACATTTTAGACCAGGAAAAAAAAATCTTGTGATTTTTTTTGAGTAACTTCTGTGATATTCTGTGAAAATATGGATGAAAGCTGGAACTTTACTAAGTAACACAGTTAATGTATTTGTGGAAACACTGATAAAGAAAATAAAGCAGAATATAATCCAGTAGAATATTCATCTCTAGATGGTAGGTAATTTGTTCACTTGTGTTTCCAGTGACTAATAGCCTTCCAATACAAATTTCTTGAATATAAACAAGAAATGTATAAACTAAGGAATTATCTTTTTCAACTTATGCTTGTTCATATGTAGTTTTGCTTAAAAACTTTTTGTCTAGTTATAATAAAAACTTAAGCACTTAAATAAGTATAAAAAGACTGATGCATATGCCATAAATCTATTTCGTTTCTTTTGAGGCAAAATAGTTAGCATATGACTGACAACATGCTGCTGCTCGGCTTTACTGACAATTAGAAGTTTTGTTCCACACTGTTTTTATATATATTTTTTCTTCACTTGGGTGTGCTTATTTTCTTAAAATTTTAATTTTATTTTGTAATATAAATTATAAAATATATAATTCCTCTAAAATCATTTTTGTGAAAAGGTGGTTTCTTCCATACAAGGTGAGCAGATTAGTTGGCATTCATAGAGGAATAAACTTTAGGGTTTTATGTGTTACAGGTAAAGTCATTTATTGCAACAGGTGCATCCATAAGGTATCACAAAATTGTAAGCTATACAGTTTGAGTACTGTGACCAGTGCATAGTTAATTTTATATGAGATTCAGGAGGTAACATAGGGAATATGAAATACTGTTCCTGTTATTGAAGCAAATGTCTTTTCTCTTTCACCATCAATTTGCATTAAAATTTAATAGGATCTTGATTTGCTTTGAGCATCTATATTTATTTAGCTATAGCAAAAATACTTTATTTCATTGCTCACTACTAGATGTCTATTCAGAGTACTTATTTCATAAAAAAATTTAAAAGAAATATGTAGCTTGAAATAGATTCTCAGTTTTATAGTACATTTATGATGGTTTTTCATGCAGATAGGTTTAATAGAAACGTGCAAGATACTTGCTTAAGTTCTTGCTGACCTACACACAATGCCTGCATCCTAATAGGTCGTATTTCAGCTCCTATATTTTTGACAAATAGCTGAGCTCTAAAAAGCTCTGTCCGTGGTGCTGAAAGCTCTCATGATATATGAGCATGTCTGGCTGATAAATTCTAATGTCAGCCTCTGTGTGATAGTGATTCATCAGGTTGTAAAATTTGTGTTTTGGAAACACATTGAATTAGCAAGTTATATATTTTGGTTGTGTTAAAATTAACACAGTTTGTCCTTTCATTTTAAAGAGTTCATAACAATTACCTTACACATTGTCAAAAACAGCATTGACAATTTCTAATTAAATCCTATCAAAAAAGAAATGTGTAATATTAAATAAATTCATATGACTACAGTGGTAGAAATATTGGCAGGACAGTGACATGTTGATAATATGCAACAAGCTACTGTATAAAAGTTAAACACTTGCTTATCAACAGGCACAATGACAATTAACATGGAAGCCTGTAGCTTTGTAGAGATAAGTGATTGCCTAGCAAAACTATGGCTTATTATCCTAGTTTTTTTTATCGCTCCAGGATGTTTCTTTTGTACAAAAATACATTTATTTTTGTAGGATTATGGGGTTTTGTTTGTAAAAATGACTAAAACCCTCAAAAATCTTAGTTTTTCCCAAGTGAAATCCTTATATTTTCTATGTAAGACTTTTAAATAGCTAATAATGTTCTTGTCACTTCAATTCAATGATTCACAATCTTTTAAGCTGTGGTATTCAGGTGCCTTAAATGTAGTCATAGAGGACTGCACTTAATTTTTTTCTTTTACTTTAAATTATTTTCAGAAGCTCTTTCTTTAGTTAATAAAACTTTCCTCTTTAATTTTTATTGAACTCTGAAATTATCTGAATGATGTCATTTTTATACTGAGGTTAACTAAATAAAAGGGAGAATTTCAGAAACTTGAACCTGATAAACTTCTGTTAACGCTATATATGTTATAGTGAAATTCTAAAATCCTATAGTCTTGGAATGGGTCCTATTTCCTTGCCATGTTTGCAACATAGTAAATTATTAAGTTGTTTGCTTTTTATTTCAGTGAAGCTCATAAGTGTTTATCACAGAGAGGTTTAACATTACACCTAGATCATAGTCCTACTGAAATATGGCAATAGTTTTCTGCAAAACAAATAGCTTAATGCTTAGCTACCACTAATTATTGAAGTAAGACTTTCAGTTGCTAAGATACTGGATTTATGTTCTCTGAACCTAATAATTAAATCCACTCTAAAAGCTGCTTGTTGAGAAAAGAAAATATTTAAGTGAATACATAATTTTCTAGGGGATTTGTGTCTGTTAATAGTTAAAGGGTTAAATACAGTATTAATACTATTGTCTTTTAATATTGATAAAATGCATTTTAAAATCCATTTTTGTGCATTATAAACATGTAGTTTCATACCTAATAAAACTGTCTTACTCTTAGCATTCCAAATGCCATTATAGAAAAATGCTTTTTAAAACTTTGTCATTTAAATGATACCTGGTCAGATGATATTTCCCAGAAATTATTCTTTATTTAGAAACAAAAACAAGACAAAAGCAATTGATTTTAATCCAAAATGTATTTTTCCTTATAAAAGAGGTCCACATACTCACTGTGTCTACTCTACAGAATTTGACCATTTTATTACACCACGTGTCAATTCAAGTTTATCTGGTCACTGCGAAAACTCGTGGCTAATATGTGTAATACAACACAGGAGGAGGTATTGCTCAGTTCAACTACTCTTATAGACTTAAAAAAAATACAGAAATGTTTTTGTCCACGTTAACTGTAGTCCAGACATAAAAGTTACATGAAAGTTCTAGAAAATGGAGTTATTTGGTTGCCACAGTACCCCTTGAAGCCAGTTAATTAAAATGCTGAACTTGTACATATTTCCATTTGTCAGGAGCAGCATTGGTGAAGCTTAAACTTCTTTTTAAGAAAGTAATGTTTCTCTGCCTTTTTTTTTTTTAAGCACAATTGCAGTCTTGAGCTTTTCTTTGAAGTAGATTTAGTTGGTTGTTTCTAGGACATGTTTGTTGGCACACCTATAACAGTTGCTTTCACTTCCAGTGATGTACCTTTTTCTTTGCCTGTTTCCCAGAGGTTTATCAGAGGAGGATAAAGCTCACTGAATGCAAAGCTTGGTTTCTGTAAGTAATTCCTCACATAGCTATGTCCACCATCACAGTTCATTTCTTGAGACAGGCAGCTAACAAGACATATCATACCAATAATCCCCAAAAGGCCTCCAAGGCAAGCCATAACTGTTGTGGTGTTACTCTTTTCATACTCTTTTTGATCAGGATCCAAAGCTTTTGTGGTGACATTTACACATTGTTTTCTGTTTCTCTGATAGATGGTAGGGAGATCAATACAAATCTTATACTCAGTTGATGGGTTCAGATGAGTAAGATTATATACCTTGACATCAGATGGTATTCGAGCACTTTGGGCAGCATGAGAGTTTTCAGACTTGACAAATGCCGTCCACTTAACACTGGATTTGAGAATTTTAGAACTTGCTTTCCAAGACACCAGAACCGAATTGGCCTGAATATCTCTTATTTTAATATTCAAAGATCCATTGTTATCCTGGGGAAAATAACCATCCACTTTGATCATAACAGACTTCAAGTCAGCACCAACTAGGTTAGTTGCTATACAAGTATATAAACCCCCTTCTTTTGGGGTTATGCCACTTATATCTAGTGTGCCTTCAGAATGGACATAGAACTTTTCTGTCAGAGTATTAGGCAAGAGTTTTTGACCAGAAGGTGTTATCCAGTAGATTTCAGGCTGTGGTTCTGCAGTAGCTCTACAGTGTAAGGAAACATAACTCCCAGCTTCTGCATTCAGATTAGAAGGAAAGCTCTCGGGGGCTATAAGAGGGAGGCAGATTTCCATCATGTCCCTGAAATGTACTTGCCGAACATTCTGGCCTTGGAATTCAGGTGGGTCCATGCAAAACAGTGAATCTGGCTCCATAAATCGAATGTTGGTTTTGTTCATATTAATCCAACGGATGACACAGTCACACCTGATGGGGTTACTGTGTATGCTGATTTCTTTGAGGTTTGGCAGAGACTCAATGGTACCATGGTACAGGGCACTGAGGGCATTGCTGTTCAGCATGAGTGACTCTAGCTTGGGAAGTCGGAAAAATGCATTGGGGTGAATGTAAGACAATCTAGGGTTATTAGTAGCTTCTATTTTCCTTAAATCTGGCAAGTTATCCACAGCAAGACTGTCGATGGAAATAAGCTCAGGCATATTATTTATCCCCAATTCTTTTAAGTGTAGCATATTGCTAAAATCACCCCTTCGTATTCTATTAATAGGGTTTTTATTTAGATCCAAAAATTTGAGATTTATGACTTTTTGGAGAGCGACATGGGGCACTTTAATAAGCCTATTGTCATAAAAAGAGATACTTTCTAAGTTTTCAAGTCCAACCAAGGCGTTATCTGGTATTTCTGTGAGGTTTATACCAGCTATTACCAGGCTGCGAAGATTGATAAGAGGCTTAAAGTTCATGTCTTTGATTTTGATGATTGGATTTTCCCCAATCATCAGAATCTCTAGATTTGGAAGAGCATCAAACCACTTACTGTTGATCATCTGCAATCTATTTGAATTGAGATGAAGTCGAAGAAGATTATGTAAGCCAATAAAGGCTCCAGGTGAAATTGTAGAAAGCAAGTTGTGATTAATATAGAGTTCTTGTAAGTTGCTCAGTTCAGACAGACATTTTTCAGGCAGCTCAGTAAGTTTGTTTTCTTCTAGGTACACAGAAAGGAGCTGAGGCATCTTTTTTACATTAATATTGGTGACTGAAGATAAATTGTTTTGAGATAAATCCAGGCCAGTAAGGTTTACTGGAAAGTCTATGGAGTATTCAATTTTGGCAATATTGTTAGTCTGTAGGAGCAGAATTTGTGTGTCAGCAGGCAATCTGGCTGGAAAATTTAAAAGACCTAAGTCATTACAATCCACTGTAGATGCTTCCATATAAATGGATCTGGGTGTAAACCAAGGCCTGATTTCACATGTACATAATTGTGGGCAATCCACTTTTTTATCTACAGCTTGTACTAGTGTAGTGATAGCTAGGCCAAGTAGCACATGAATTCGGAGTGGCATGTCCTTCATCTTAGCTTTCTTCTTCAGAAATTTAATGGCCCCTTAAGGATTCCACCGTCACTGCTAGTAAGTTCAATAATAGCTGATTGATAAGGAAAATACTTGCATTTGTCAAATGATGAATGCCATAGAACCGCAAAGTTTTTCTTCATGGAAATAAGTGCCAATGCCACAATTGCGTTGTCCGAAAATGTCGTGCATATTGGAGAAGAGAAGGTCACTGTCTCCTTAATGATATAATATTGACGTATTTTTTGAAGATGGAATATGTATAGATGGTCATAGGAGATTGAGCAATTCATTTATTTAGGAGTGTAATATTCAAATCTCATGCTTGTTCAGTACTTGCAGGAGTAGCAGCATGTTGCTAAATATAATCAAATATGAAAGAGAAAAGAGAAAAATAATTAGCACAAAGGAAAACTACCCTAATTAATATCCATTAACTAATTATAATTGTTTCATGCATAAATAGTATTCCTAAGGTTTATAATTACTTCAATATGTTTTCATGCCTTTATCCTTGTCATGATTGTCCCTGATTATTCTTGGCCTAGACATTGGACAGATTGGAATTTCATCTTTAAAAGGCTAAAGTTTCATTAAATATAATGAACATATTTCCACAATTTTTTGTTATTTTAAATCTTTACTTGTTTACTCCTTGTAATTTTGTTCATTATATTTTTCATTCTCTTTAACAGTTATGGGGGAAAAAAAGGAAATCGAGTTTTCAATAATGATTTTTTCCCCTTCTTATAGAGACAAAATTAAAAAGGTTATAAATAAATAATACTGTCCTGTTAACTAACTCCAAATGAGTTTAGACTGTGTTTCCTTAGGCCCCCGGGAGACAGCATTTGGAGACAAAATTATAAAATGATTGTTAAATAAACTAGAAGTAGTGATATTTAGCTTGGTTTCCCATTTTCATTCATACTTATTTCCATAGTCTCCTTTGCATAAAGTGACTTGAATTTTGCACATATTATCATTCTTAAGTTCAGATGTATTTTTTCTTGATGATAATTTATATTCCATTGCTAACTGGAAAAAAAAAACTTTATTCTATCAGTAAACCAGACACTTAGATATTTTTCTTTTAAGTGAATGCTGATGTCTTTATCACAGAAAAATAATTCCAAAACAAAGTTGCAATTTTGATATATGCTATTTTAAAATATAATGCTCCTTTTAGGGATATATATCATGCAATTGGACTGCTGGTGAGCTTTTCCCTTCAAATGTATGGGAGGGCTAGAGAAAAGCTAGACCCTTCATTCTGGGGCCTTTTGCCTACCAGCAATAATGTTCTAGTGAATAATCAGTCTGTGAATATTGTCCTCCATTTCACTGCTGCCCAATATTGACATTGATAATGACACTATTGATTGAGTCTAAGATAAGGTGGGCTTTTCACTAACAGAGATATGGTAAATACATTTGGTGATATAGTCTCTACAGAGAGACAGAAACATTCATTTTTGTAAGTAAAAAAAAAAGTTCTTTTTCAAAATTGTAAATCATTTACAGTTCAAAGTCATACCTATTATGCCTCTTACCCTTTGTTTTCAGAGATGTGATTTTATCTGAAAACTAAATCATGAGGTTCAGATAAGTTATCTTGAATTAAAGTGTCTTTGCTATTTTTTCATTACTTTATCTGTATGCTGAACTAAAGTTTTGGGTTTTTTATTCAACATTTCAGCTATTACGTCAAATCTGTTTTAAGTAGATTCTAAACCCCTGGAGGAAAGAATCTAGCACAGTGATTTTTTTTTTTTCAATGAAGATGCCTGATAAATCCTTCTTAGGCCACAGACCCCTCCATAATCCGGTATCCCTTTTTTTCTATGTTTATCCTTATTTTCTGCCATTTTCTTGCATGCACCTTCCTCTCTACTGTTAGAGCTATAGTTGCCTCACCCTGTTTGCTGACTGGAATGCCTCTTTCTTTTTTAAAATTAAGTTTTACTGCTTCTTCAAACCTCAATTCAAGCGTCTCCCACCTGGGTAGTCTGTCACATAACTCCTCCCTCCAGATGTACTTAGCTGCCTCTCGACACTCCACAGTGGTCCCATGGCCCTAGTACACACCACTATGAGAGCATTTACTCTATTTGTTCCTTAACCAAGCACTGACCATCAGAAAGCATAATGCTTGTCTGATTTCTCATTCCCAGTTCTTGGGCATAGTAATCAGGATGTAGTAGATGCTCAAGAAATGTTGTGAGTGAACCAATACATGAATTTTATTGATTAATAAAATAATATATGCATCTTTTTACATATAATTCAAGGAATTCAATCTGTTTAATTTCCTACCTTCAGTAAGTTTAGCTGCTTTAACTTTCATAGGTCCATTTACTTACACAGAATTTGTGTTATTTGTGTTACTAAAATCCAAAAATTAGATTTGAGGATAATACAAAGGAACATTAGACTTTAAAAGAAAAAGTCAAGTTACTATTATATCTGTGGCTTATTCTTTAATTTATTCAGTCAACATTTAATGAACACCTTCTATGTGCCATTTATTGGATTAATAGCTAGAGGAAATAAAGATGACTTAGATAAGGTTAAGTCTTTTGATAAACTTTCAGTTTGGAGGGACAAACATAAGTAAACAGATGGTTATAATTCCATAGGAGAGCTCATATGGGAGCATATAAGAGGGCCCCCTGAATAAAAATAAAATAAGAATACATTGCTTCTTTATGTCCCAAATGAAGAAAAAGCCTCGGTGCAAAGTGCAAAATACATTTCTATATGTTTCCATAAATCAGTCAGCTGAGAACAGAGAAAACCATAACGTCTGCCAATTAATCAGTTAGGTCTGCTTTCTCTAGCAGAGCAAAGAGGTGTCTATGTCTTCCTCTAAGTTTACCATAGGATCAGAAATATTAAAGATGAAACATTCTGGAAGCTTTTTAAAATAAGAATTCTTATAGTAGTGAACAATTAAAATTTTGTTTTTCCTGGTCTGTAGGAAGAAATTGTCAGTACGGGAAGCACAATAGAGAATATAGAAATTTAGCCTGCCTTTGTTATAATATTGATTTTTTTTCTTATGTCTGTGGAAATAATTATGATGCTGTCACTAATAGACTATTTGGCATGGTTTCTTTGCAAGCTAGTAAGTCAGTCATAATAATATCTCCTTAGTGCTCTTTAGTTTTCAAAGTCCATCATTATTATTTATGCCATGTTAACAATGACCTTGTGAGAGAGAGGTTTATGAGGTGCTTTAATCCCCATTTTTTAATGTAAGGTATTGAGACCCATCTGCCTAAGATTACACAGCTAATAAATGATGGTTGGGATTAGAACCCAGTTTAGGCCATTAAAAGAAAACAATTTTAAGAATTATCATATTTTATTACAATTTTAATACTTGTGGACACTCATAATCAGATTTCTTTAATCTAAAAATCCCATTTTTTTCTAGATATAATAGTGTGTGAAATCTTTTATGGAAAAAGCTGCTCTTAGTAAAGAAGTCTTCATTCTTTAGCCTCATCTGCTTTTCATCATTTATGAAACAGTGATTGAACACTTACTTTTTGGCAGGCATTGTTTTAGACACTGGAAAGTTGACAAATAAGATACAATATCTGCTCACCAACTTCTTAGTTATTAAAGTAGGAAATAGTTGAGAATGCTGCACAGTAGATTTGATTTACAATAAAACTGTGAGCAGTGCTCTGTGAATGCGCAAAGGAGGGAATGCTTAGTTCTGTCCTCCTAAAGGAACAACATGAGTGTTCTATGTCTTTTGTAATGCTTATAAAAAAATCAAGTAGAGTATAGTGGGGAAACAAATGAATAAAAATATATAAAATCCACTATTTTTTAGATGAGTTTTCACAATGTTAAAGCTTAAGAACAAAGTGTGCATTCTCTATGTACCTCATTATGTGTATTACAAAGACTACAGAGTCTGCAGAAGAGAAACGTTTTGATACTTAAGTTAAAAAATTGGTGACATTAGAAAATTGCCATGGCTACGTAAAAACCCAGTTTTTCCTTTTCTTCTGTAGCAAATTGCTAGCTAAGTTCATTTGTATAAAGAACTTAAATTCCATTCTCCCATTATCTGGCTTTATATTCCCTTGTAAGACTCAGACTTTCTTCAATTCTAATTGAAGGTTCCATATCCCAAAGGTAGTGTTGAGTTATACTAAATTACCTTCCCATGAAAGACCGTTCTCTTTTTCCTCCGGAAGTATTTATTTTTCAGTTTTTCAAATCTAATTATTTGAATGTGTATGTCAACTTTCAGAAAGTAGATAATGGTAATTGGTAATTATTTAGAATAGTTTAAGGAATGCTATCCTTAAAATATGGATCTTATAATGAGAGTGATATAGGGAAAGAAATTTTGCTTTGCATTAAGAAACATGGGCCAGGTTTAGTAGATGCTTTTGTTATTGTGGACAAGATACTTCACTTTCCTGTGCCTCTGGTTATCGATCTTTAAAATTTAGAATTGGGTTGCATGATCTAAATGTAAGATTCTTTCATTTTCTAAATTTATACTATTCTGTGAACATGAAAGATTTTTTTAAAAGATGTCTAACAACTGGATGTGGACAAACTCATCTGATCTTAACCTTTGTGTTCTCTAATTGATCACAAGTTTATATTCAATACTCTAGTCCTGTGCCATTAACAAATTAGGACCAGTGGATTTTAGTCATTATGGGGACTTTTAAAGGCTATCAAATTAATTACCTGCCATTATTTCTATGTATCTTTATGTCTACACAGTAGTAAATGAAGTAGAGAGTTACTTTAGTCATCAAATTAAGGTAAACTAACCACTAGGAAGATAAATTGTCTGGATTAGATCAATTGATCTAAATTCAGATATGGATTCAAATCCCATCATTTTGCCTCCAAAGCCCAGTCTGAAGTACTAAGTTCTCAATTATTTATTAAAAAGCACCATTCATGTTGATATTTTTTTTTACAAAGGTGTTTCCTTCAACTTTATGGGTGCATTGCCTTTTTTGCTGTTATTGTTGAGTGTTTTTCTTCCTCTGATAGTGAAATTTTACTCAGATGGAATTTATAAGGCAGTTGAGTGTTGTGGGAGGAATAAAATAAGAAAAACTTTTCTAGGCCTAGTTTTGCTGTGGTGATTCAGCCAAATCACTTTGCTCTCTGAGTTTTAGTTTCCCACAAAATGTGGGGTTTGGACTAAATTTTCATTATTTTAAAATTGATTATTAATGTTCTATCAAATCCCAAAGATTTCTTATGTAGTTGCCATTATAAAGAATTCTGTTTATCGCAAAATTTTTTTCATTATTGTACAGAATTTGTGTAGTAGAATGTATGTCTTTCATACCCTTTTCTTTAATGGGTACTATCTTTTAGAGTGACTTTAGACTGGATTCTGATAGTTTGAGATTCTCAAACTGTTAAAGATTCTATTATTATTATTATAGGAATAGCTATAGATTTTTAAAAGGGGGTACTTGATATCATTTTGTTTCCTTGTCACAGTCAAAACCATATATTTTAACACAGAGAACATTAATGTAGATCATAAACAAATCATATATTTCCATTCCTCATGAAACTAGGCTCAGATGACTCCTTTAGGTCAAAATGTAGGCCTTGTAGTAAAGTTCTCTTAGGGGAACCAGTAGTAATTTAGCACAATTCTTTCCTCTCTCAAGTCTCAAAATTCTCTTTGGTCAGATTTTGAGGGAATCTTGAACTTTTAATCTTTATTCTTCTACTGTTCTCAGAATTTGAGGCTTGTTCTATATGGGGATAATTTTCTTTAAAGAATGATTCCAGTAATTCCAAATAATTACAATTGATTACAATACATCAGATTTTTGGAAGCTATTAATAGTTATAGCATAGCTCCAATTCAGAAAGGATAGTTTGCAGTATAGAAATTCCTCTTTTAGAATTTTCTTTTAAACAGTGGGGAATGAAATCTGAATCCCAAGAGTGTTTCATGTTGACGGTAGTGATTTCTGTATAGTCATAAATTACCTGCTTGTCATGATACTGTCATTTCTCATTATGAAAAGTGTTCTGATTTGTATTAATTTTTAATTATAGTTATTGCTCAACTGAGTACTTCATTAATAGCATTATATGTGAAGTTGATTTTTGCACATGATTAGCAAAACAAATGATATTGTTAAGCCATAACTTGTCTCTTTATGCTTATTTTCTTCTATGAGCATCATTCCATGTGTTGGAGAATTCTAATTTACAGTATGACATAACAATACTTTACTCAATATTCTCTGAGAGCCAATGGATTTTGATTGCCTTGTTTACTGTTTCAGCTTCACTTTTATCATTACCTTGTCATTTATCATTTGTATAGTCCCAAATGTAGGGCTCTCTGGAGGAAAAACACTTATTTATGCATTATCCTTAACATTCACTCATCTTACATTGAAGTGTAATCATCTTGTTTTCCAAATTGGGAAACAGAATGATGGCAAACTTGTTTCATGTTATAATTAAAATGTAGATCTCCATTTGGGTGATGCCCCTCTGTTTAATTACCAGCACATTAGCAGTAAGGTTATTGTGAAAGTAGGCAGTCTGAGGAGTTAGGAGGAGCCCTCATCACCTTTAGTGACTTTATTTCCAAAATGAAAGTTACCTTCAGGCTCAATGATTGCATACTTTTTGTAATAACCTAAAATACCGCCAAAACTGTTTCAATATATTTCTTTGTGCAGACATAAAGTACTTGATAAATATTGACAGAATTTACACAGAGATTTCATTATATTATCAGGTTTTCATCATGTTTATTCATGTTTTGCATGTGTCAGACTAGGGCATAGAGATAGGTAGGGTGCTAATTTCACTAGGATAAGAGTAGTCTGTGAAATGATTTCTAGGACCTATATACATTCATTGAAAATTTGGAGATTTTCTTTTTACTTGTATGTTAGGAATAATTTATATACATTTGTCAGAGAAATGATTCTTTTGGCCAAATGTGTGTATGTGTACATGTGTATACCTATGTATACTGAGATACTTTATTTCTGTTCAAGAAAATCCGGGATGCAATTGACTAAATTTATGCACTAAAGTTTCCCATTTTGTTCCAGTTTTTATTCCTATCAGTAGATGTTTTGGATGATTAATTAGGAGTTAATTTGTATTTTAACAATTTCACACGTTTTAAGAGGAAAAGTATCCCCAAATATGCTTCATTTATTCCCTTGACATTTTTGACCTCTAAAAGCTCATTGTTATCATCCATTTCCAGTTTATTTCAGAAGCTAGTACAGTGAGATGATTTATAAATGATCCATTCTTTTATCTTCGAAGGAATTTCCAGCTATATTTGGAGATAGTTTCTCTGGCAAATTCCCATAATGGAATGACAGGAGAAAGACTCATATTATGTCTTGTAATACAATGGTTTAGAAATGCATGTCTCATATAGAACCACTTCCAATTATCCTGCATTTCAGATGAAAACAGTTTGGAGTAATTATCCAGATAATTCAAGCAATTGTAAATCATTTTCTTCTTCATTGGATGACAGCCAGATATCCTAAGTCTTTGAAGTCTCCATTCTTTAAATCACCTGAAGACTGTACATTTCCCTGGTATTCTTAGAAGAAAAGAAATAAACACAGCGATCCCAGCTTGAATTGATTCTGTGGACAGGCATGTCTACGTTGCCCTATGCTTTATGATCTCCATAGGGTCTTATGCATGGGAGGACATGAAGGGCAAATATGCCACCCCAAAAAGTTTGTTTTATACTGATTGCCACAAATAAAGGCTTTTATACCAATCTCAGGAGAGATGGTTTTCAACACAGAGATATGCCGTAAAAGGATGACAGCCAAAAGGTTTTCATCCCATTTGTACTCCTTGATTAACTCAGTTTGGCAGAACCGAAAGTCATTGGTTTGTAAAGAAGATAAGGAAGCCTCTGGACAAGAGTCCAGTGATGTACTATGAATAGAAAATGAAGAGTATTTTAGTTACGATACTAATACAGAAATCTCAAAATTATATTTCAGGTAAGAATATTCCTCTGGCAGGAACTCAGAGTAGAGGGTCTCCAGGGAGTTTAGTTTCTGTTCTGCATATAATAAAATATTGGTTTTCATTGCTGTTAAACAGCATGAATATCAGTGTTTTATATTTTTACCAAGAATTGGGAAGATAAAACATGTTTTGAAAGGAAGTGAAATAAAATGAGCTCCTATGGTCAAAGAACTTCTTCAAAGGCAATAAACAAGAGAATAAATTAAAGCAGCACGTTTTCAGGTGTCCATGGGTGAGTCCATGCCTGCCATGAGTTCAGTGATGGATGATGCTTTCCTATTAACTGTACCCAATGGAGCTGACAATACAGATGTGGTCTGTATTGTTAGTTCCTTATAATAAGCAGTGAATTGTTTGCCTATTTTCATTTCAAAAGTATGCCAGATTTTCCCCATGCTCTTTGGTTTCCCCCTTATACTCTCTTTTGACAATCTGCTTAGAAAAACATTGCTATATTTGTGTCCAGAGACTACGAGAAAGATTTTAAAATAGAGTAACAACAAAAATTCCATTGAAAGCTTGCAAAAGGCTTTCTGAATTATGGTTTTGAGTCTCAAAAGTCATCTTTTAAAACAGGACATTTAGGCAGTTTTCATGTCTGTGTGCATGTTTGTGCAACTTTCTATGAGTAGAAATTCATTACATATAGTGGGTCCTTTCCCTAACACTTGTGTTAAATGGTTAATGTGTAATGACCTGGGGGGACTCTGAAGAAGTCTGAAGGGCAAAATTAGTTCTTGTTGCATGACAGGTCAGTAGAACTTTATTACTTATTTCATGTGCAGAAATAAAAGACACTATATGCAAGTTGAGTTTCCTTTTTTCCTGTCAGCTAACTTACAGCCACTTATTAGGAGCCTCACAATAGACCTTTACTTGGAGTTAATTATGTAGAACTGCCTTATGTAGATGACCTTGCAAGATTTGGTTGCATTAAATCCCCTTGAATTTATTTTAATTACTATTGACGCAGGAGGACATGGGTTGATTCACATTATACCTGCTCATAATGGACTTTATGGTGAATTCTACTTTACTATGTTTCCAATGAAATTGACCACTGTACCATTTAAGGAATAGGCTACATCTGGGTTATGAACATTTGGGGAATATGAGATCCCTAAAAGCAGTGGCATAAAAAAAGAAATGTTTTGCCTTAGAAGTGTTGAATAGAGTTAAGAGGGGAAGTAAAAATACTAAAGGGCCATTTTTTTGGAATGAAAAGCAGCATAATTGTGATGCCTACTAAATTTTAATTTTGTGTTAGTGGGCAATATAAGCCCTTGCTAGCATTACTTCTTTGACAACAGATACCTCATGAGGAGCGTGGGCAACATACCTACTTAAACATCTTTTTTCAAGGTTGCACAAGGCTAGAGGATCAAAGGGAGTTCTAAATCTTAATGGAGAAAAAGGATTCTTTCAAAACAAAGTTGTAAATTTGCATTTACTTTACACAAAGAAGCCTGGTATTCGTCTCCTGTGTGGATTAAGTGAAAACTGAGTGACAAATCATCTGTTTGGAAGAATTTTTTCATAGGTAAACTTGCTCTAGATAATTTAGGATTGTATTTCAGAGTATCAGTTTAGGCTAAGGAAAGCAAATGGTTTTACATTATGTCATAGCAGCTTCCTGGGGTAGGATTTAATACATTTTTATGGATAAAATGAACAGTGTTTGACTATTGGATCTGAGTTATGAGAAGAATTTTTCCCTTCACAGTTGCATGATTCAAGATCCGTAATCCTTTCAATTTGATATGGGACATTCACTTAACTTTGTTCCAATGTGCTGAAACAAAATTATTTTGTGAAGTAAAGTTATTTAATTTATCATTAATGTCTGTTGCAGGAATATTTCACATTGCTCAGTAAAGAATTATTCAACATTAATTTTATATTATTGAGAAACTTTCTTTGAAGCTTAAAAGTTTGTATTCTACACTTATATAACATTTTCATATTATATTTATATTTCATAGATTTCATTTAAGATAGCCATGCAGTAATGTTTATATTAAACCACTATAGATTTCAAGCTCAAGATCCAAACTTAAAAATAGAATACAACTTTTCCCATGATTTCTGTTAATTATAATTCATGATGCTGGTTAATAAGATAGAGTCTATCTTGGTAATCATGTTGTTGTTGAGGTTTTCTTGGAAGGTAAGGTATTGTTTCAGTGAAAAAAAAAGTACCCTAAATATATGAGAAGAATAATTAAAATGTGTCAGGATAATAAAAAATATGGAGTTGAAAAATATTAATGACTGATTCCCATGCATTGTATGGCAAAACATAGCTTAGAAAAAGAATATCATTTTCTCTGATGCAGACTTAATTTCAATATCCATGGACAGATAGAGTCCTGTTTGGTTTACTTGTCCTTGCATATTTTACTATAGTTCCGATCCTAAAGAATCTTTAAGGTCCTTGTCATTTCCATTATTTTCAGTTTTCTGTCATATAACAACAGCAACAAAGAACAACAACAATAGTAGTCACAATCATAATGAGCTACATTGCAAAAATTCAGTTCATTTTTCATATATGGTCTTGTTTGATTCCCACAAGAATCCTGTCAGCATGTGCCATTATGCCCACTGTACAGGTGATAAAGTGAGGCTCAGAGAGATTTAATGAGTTAGTCAAAATTGAAAGGGGTCCTAAGTGATGGCTCCATTATCAATCATCTTTCTGTTAGCCTGTGCTGCGTAAAGCTTTGTGTGACAAGAGACATCTGTACTTGATTGTCCCCTTACTAGTTGTTAATGAAATGCCTTGAAGTCTAGCCCTATGTCTTACTTACTTCCTAAGTATACATGATGCTGAGTTCTCTTCTTTGTACAACAAAATTAAACGATACTTTCTTTCAAAACTTAATTAAGATCCTTTTGTAGTTCATAGGCATGATGATTGGGTTTTCACACAGAAGTGTGAAATGTGCCTCCCTCAAACCTTGTCATGATGGCGGCACATTACCTGTCTGACATGAAAAAAAAAACTTAATTAAGGAAGAAAAGTTAATGGTTTAACGCATAGCTGACAATGAACTTGTTAAATTGTACTGAAATTATTTTAGATATTTTTGATGTTTGTTCTTTAATTTGTTTTTTAAGTCTTCTACCCGATAATACCTTATTTATGGACCACTTTACCTGACGTGGCCCCCTTGAGTCACTCCCACCATGTTGTTTTTCTTATACAGCGTTTAAGACTGCCACAAATGGTTTCCTTTTTATTTATTGCATGCTTCCCATCACTTCCACTAGAATGTTAGCTTTATTAGACTAGTTTCCTGTTTTGTTCACAACTATATCTCCAATGCTTAGCTACAATAGTGCCTAGCATTGCAGTTCAATAAATATCTACTGAGTGAATGGATGAATTATTAGTTGTTGTTAACATAAATTCCCATAATATCATAATTTTTTAAAAAAAACTTTGCTGTACAAGATGCTCATTTGTGACCTTGGTTTGGCTGATGAATGCTGAGTTTACTCATACAGTTTATGCAAGTGAACTATGAGTGAGGATATAAGTTTGGCAAACTGAGAAGTAAATGTGTGTGTATTTATTTATTTTTTAATTCAGGAGACTACAAAACTGTAACAAAACCCATTTGAAAACACTAGCATGTTTAAAAAGGTATAATTAAATATAGATTGTTTAAAAAGAATTATAAAACTACTTTCAATCTAATTTCTACCCTCGTAATATCCTGAATAAATCTGTTGTGAGGAAACTAATGGAGATAGTATATTTTGTTTGTATATCTTTTCACTTTAAGATATGGTTTTCAATTGATTTTTATAAATTATATCCTTAGTAATAGCATAGTGTGGTGAGGGTGTAAGGTATACAGTTTTTATTTTGTTTTTTGTTTTTTTTTTTTTTTAGCATTTCTGACATTTCTACTTGGAGAACAGAAGAAGAGAGGAAGCAATGTAAATTAGGTTATAATATGTTCTTAACGTCTGGAAGTGCCACAGACATTTAAAGTTAATATAAAATGCAATACCAGCAACAAAAAGAGTGATAATAAACTTTAAGATAACTGAGTGTTAAGTGTTGAGAAACGTCCTCTAACTGTGGTCCCCAAGCCCCAGTACCAGTCCGCTACCGGCCCGCAGAGCTCCAATGCGCCCCGACTCCAAACCCCACCCGTGGAAAAATTGTCTTCCATGAAACTTCAGAACAGGGGTGGGGGTGAGGGCTGCACAGCAGGAGAGGAGTGCCAGTGAGCCAGCATCTGTACTTACAGCCACTCCCCATCGCTCACGGCAACGCCTAGCTCTACGTCTCCCACTCCCCCATCAATGCAAAAACTGTCTTCTTTGACTGCTCCCTGGTGCTAAAATGGTTGGGGACCACTGCTAGAAAATCGGTTTGGTGTGGCTGGAGCGCAGACTCTGCTTGCTCTGACCTGATAGTGGAAAGTAACTATTACCTCAACAATATGAAGTCGCATCCTTAGTGAAGTCTAGATTGGAGTTAAGAATATGTACTGGAAAGTGATACTTACAGAAGACAGTATACTTTAAGGTAGGAAAACACCCATGTTGTAAAGAAATTCACATGTACTCTGTTAAGGAAAAAAGTTGATGCAAATCAAAGCAATATCTGTGTTAAGACTGGGAAAATATTTTTTGTTCCAAATTTCAGCAGAGAAACTCAGTCCAGGCAGCACATATGAACCCAGTAAAATTTACTAAAAAATTTAAGCTTTGTATGCTGCTAGAATCTATAACATTATCTGCAGAATTGGAAATATATTATGACTCAGAGCTTTGAAATGGACAGCTGAGTGTTTCAAATAAATCTTTGGGAGTTCATTGTTATCCAACAAAGTTATTGCTCACTAGATCTGAAATAACAAATCTGTGGCCTTGACATTTAATCAGAGCATGAAACACATTTATTGAATCTCATATTTGAGATTATCATTCAATAGCTCCCCAATTAAAGCATGCAAATTTTAAAATTCAATTTAGATGAAGTAAAATACAAAATGCTTGTTATATATGCACAGAATTTTTATTCATTCCTTCATAACCCATTGCCTTTTCCTCAAAATGTTTATTTTGAGTTTTTAATGAACAAAATGGCTTTAACGTAAGTATACAAAGAACTACTCAGAATTTTTTTCCTTTTTATTTTTTTGAGACAAAGGAGCTAGGAGGTTGAAGCTGCCTATATTTCTCTGTGACTGATCAGTTGAATGTAAATTATTTGTAATGCAATGTTGAAAGGAAATTTCAACCTGCTCTAAGGCTGGTATTGTACATGGTGCAATTTTACATGTCTACATCATTTAAATTATTAGACTTTAAATCTCCTCTTCAAAGTGTATCTAAAAAGAAAGGAAGAGAAGGGAGAGGAAGGATAGAAGGAAGAAGGGAAGAGAAGACAGGGGGGTGAGGGGAGGAAGGGAATTTCTGAATATCTACCATGATTCTTTTTCACATTCTAGTGAGAAATAGTCTAAGTATTGTCTATTCATGAGCATCTGCAAATCACATTGCAGCTTAACTGTCTCCTCTCTGATTTAATAGAAACTTTGATTGTTTTCTAGGACTTACATCCAGAGTAATTGTTTTTGCATTTTAATATAGAAAGAAGTAGATTGAATAAATGCATAACATATTAGAAATGCTATTAAGCAAATGATTCTATGTGGTACTGTTGAGTGAATGTTTTTCTTTACTCTTCTAACAAAACACACATTTCTCCAATTATTTTTAAACTGATTGTTCTCTATTGTTGCCCAAGGAACAGTGAAAAAAAGAGTTTGTATGTTGATTCCATTTCTTTGGTATGATTAAACAGTGTAGCACAAGACTAACACCGTGTACAGTCAGGCACTTTTCCCTCCACGATCAGTAAGGGCAGTTTTTATCTGCATCCTTGATACTTTGTATTTTCACACACTGAGACTTTAATTCCTGTTATATTATTGTTATTTATATTATAAATCCCTGGTATCTTTTCATAGCCATACTTTACCAAACCTTGCCCTATTTGATTCTCTCCTTCAAAATAGTGAGTCCTTCACTCAAGCGTAGAGTGGTGAGAAGGTTCCGCATGGCAGTAGTGGTGATGGTGGACGACATAGCTGTTTTTGCAAATGTTTTTTAAGTGAACTGTTTTTCTTAGATTCATCAAAATTAGTGAGCTTTCAGACAGAAGAGACTTACGTTAATTTGAGGACTGATAATTGAGTTCTTTTAGAAAAGGTGACCTTCCAACATCAGACCACTACCTGGAGAGTTTGAAAAGTTGTCAGACTTAGATGGTGGACGAGAAACACTGCCAGATAGAGCGTCTCTGCAGAAAAGAAAGCC
>VBSM01003176.1:30130849-30211413 GCA_008086735.1 Cheirogaleus medius
GAATAAAAAAAAAAAAAAGAAAAGTTGTCAGACTTGCCATTGAATAAGAACAATGACTTGAGTTTTTATTGGTCCATATTCAGGGCCTTAAATGTTCCAAATACTTTGCTTCTTTTCTTTTAGGTCCCAATAGAGAAGTATGTAAAGGATGGGTATTCTTCCTATTTTATTTAGCCTAGAGGTGTTAATTTGCCTGCCCGAGTGTACACTAGTGTTGGTATTATGTGTTCTGAGGTCCTGTGCAGCAGCATTGTGAACAGATTATGTTATGTGTTACTGTGAGATTAAGAATATGCTTCCAAGAAAGTTAATATATTTGTACTTTCTCTTGTTTCTGGTCCAGAAAAATAAGCTTGCCCTTACTGGTACATTAAGAATTGAGCTGTATTGTATTCCTGGGATTTGATACATACATCAGTGGAGTTAAATTGGCTAAAAGAGTTGTCAATGATAAAAGTGGAGATGCTATAGAAGAGTATAGCTTTTGTGTGACTTAGGCAATCTGTATCTATCTCTTTCATATTTGTATGATTTTTTTTCCTTTTCTCCATTTGCATAAATTGGTAGTATACGTAATGTAAATGCAAACAACAGAAAGCAAACCCATTTTTTAAAGCTATGAAAAAATAGACCAATTGTCAGGAGATTTGTTCTTTTGAGGCAGGAGGAACAGTAAAAATACATGCTGTATTTGTATCGTAGAAGGTGCTCTAAGGATGTTTTTTCCCCCAGTAAGCCAAATAAATAAATAGCCTGTGGCAGTTGCTACAGCAACCCATTTTTGTGATTTGCAGAATAAGGAGCAAACCAGATGTAAATTGTCAATCAATAAGTTTCTGTTGTAATGGAAGATGGTAACATATGCAATCTCATTTGGTCAATTTATCTACTTCTATGGTGTTTTGTTCTCTATGTAACATGCTGTCATGAATTAGTATTCCATTCCTTGGCTGCATAATCTGAGTTTCTGAGTTTTATACATGATGTTAAGTGGAATAACTAAATGTCAGCTTCATAGAAGATTGTTGTTGCAAAATGAAGATTATTTGACATCTGTTTTGTAATTTTTCAGCCTATTGGCAGGCAAATTCTTTAGTTTATTTCATGGAGAAGAATCTAATTTTTAAAGGTCACCTTAAAAGGTTTTTGATTATTTTATTTGGAAATACATATTTGCAATCTACAGAGATAAGAATACATTTTTTTTGTCTCAGACCTTGGTTGTGGAAATAGAAACAGCTCTGGACTGGAAGCTTCTGAGAGTCTATGGTCATGCCTCTCTCTGCTCTCTGTGTTGTGTCAAGTGGACCTACATTTTAGACTCAACTCACTGTAGTAGCTATTAGATCTTCAATCCTCATCCTTTGCTTTTATTTTTCATCCTTTCTTCTGTATGAGACTATTCCCTTCTCTCTGTCTTTCCCACTGTTCCAGAAGCCATACCCCTCTGAATAGATTTTTGTCCCTGCTTCTAATGGAATGACAGCCTGGATATATGTATGCATTTTTTCTTTTTATTTTAAGAAACAGAGTCTTTCTCTATCTCCCAGACTGGAATGCAGTGACATGATCATATCTCACTGCAAACTCCTTTGCTCAAGCAATCCTCTCACCTCAGCTGGGGCTACAGGTGCATGCTACCATGCCTGGCTACTTTAATTTTTTTTTTTTTTTTTGTAGAGACAGGGCCTTACTGTGTTGCCCAGGCTGGTCTCAAACTCCTGGCCTCAAGCAGTTCTCCTTCCTGGGCCTCCCAAATGTTGGGATTAGAGGCATGAGCCACTGTGCCTGGTCTGTATGCATATTTTTAATTCGATAAGAAGTGCAGCTTACACTTTCCTGGAATTAGATTAATATCTCCTCTCCTGGTGGCCTTTTGGCAAGGCCTCATATTTTCCTTCCCTACTAGCAACCTTCCTTTCCCTCCATTTAAAAATCTTTCTTTAGAATTTATTCCAAAATGTCAACAATCGGAAACACTAGGTAGGAGGATTAGTGATAAAACTTTCCTATTATTTAGCACTATTTAAAACTATTGCTGGCAACCATACTAAGTAGTTTCACATATAATATCCCCCTCATTCTTTTTTAAGATTGATATCAGCATCACTGGAAGTAATGGTATTAGTTACTCAACTGATAGCAGAAGAGTATTCAAAATACATATGCATGGAGTACTAACAACAGGAATGAGAACATTTCTAGAACAGAAGGTAGAGTTTGGTCAGTCTAAAGCAGATGAGAAAAGAAATTGTTTCATTCTCTAAAATACTAACCGTGGATTACAGAACTAAACATTTATGGAAAAATGGAACACAGAAGAAGAGGGAGAAAGAAAATTGCACGGCTTTTGTCTCTTCCCTACCTGGGGTTTTATCATTTCCAACTCTGCAAAACTGGCTCGAGAAGTGAAAAGTAGAGGCATGTATGTGCATGCATGAATAAAAGAAGGAAGGAGTCCTTCAACAGTAAGGGTCATTTCTATAGCAACTTTGGCTTTTGAAAAAGTTGCCTGAAAATAGGCCCACACTCAGAGACATAAGGGGTGTTATGCTGGGGAAGTGAATATGAAAATGTAGCTTTTCTCCCCAAACACTTATTACAGGAGAATCACTTTTCAGGGTTCTCACTTTGTTCCACACTTAACACCAATATTTCTTAAATAGCAAATGCAAATGCTTTATCTCTTGCTCTCTGGCACTCTCAGAAAGGTGTTCAGTAGAAGCAGCCTAGTGATTAAGGGGTTGAACATGGACTCTAGTTCTTCCTCTACATCTACCATGTCATTGTTTACTCATCTACTTAAAGGTAAGTGACAGTAGTACCTACCACATTAGGGATGTTGTGAAAACTAAATAAAATAATGCATTAAAAGTTCTTAGTAGAAAAAAAGTTCTTTGTTCTGCACCATAAAAAATATTAACTAAATGTTAATCACTACCAAATTAAGAGTAGTCATCATTGTGATAATAATAGGTTAGAATTTGTTGTAACTTAAACCTAGTTTAGAGGTAGAGATGTGGGAGTAGGAAGGCAGAGCAGAACAAAACTATTTGAATGGCATTTAACTCTGTTTATCATAAAAGGTTGTAGAATTTTGCTTGCCTAGTAGATTTTTTCAGTTATTTATGTGAAAATTACTCTTAAATTGTATAACAATATTTGTCAACTCAATTATATGACATGTCTTAGAATAAGAAAAAAATCATTGGAAACTGGGCGCAAGTAAGTGTGGCTAGACTTAATTTAATATCCTTAAACTGGTCAAGAAGTATTAAAAGTTGGCAAATGTTCAAAAAAATCTAGTATTTGTGTGAAAGTGTACATGTGTGCACACATACTTGTTGGCATTGCAATAGATAGTGATATAGAAATAAAGTTTTTAACTATAAATCTACAAAAGTGCTAATACGGTCTGCTTTTTGAGTTGATAGAATTGGGCAGTTGTCATTTTCTTGAGATGTGGTTATACTTGGGCGAAACAAAGCCTTATCACGATTGTTAAAATTTAATTTAAAAATTATTCATTAGTACACACAAGAAGTGCTAATAAGAGTAGAAATGAGGGAAATGAAAACTCTTTGTGTGAAGTCACTATGATAAATGAACACTCTGTAGTCATAAAGAAGACCATGTTATTGTCAGCAATTTTAATATTTTAATAACTCAGGGGCTTGAGTGCTCATTGTTCTATACTGTGTGTTCTTTTGGGAGGCAACTTATAGCAAAGTTTTAATAAAAGTTTAAAAAAATTGTCATGAGATTTATAATTTCAAATAATATAATTATTTTGTGTGTGTTATAAAGACTTTTAGGACCCCAGCAAAGCAGATTAGGGCAGAATTTGGGATGGCATGTCTAAGAGTATTCGAAGTTTCTAATAGAATACCACAAAGATTATGGATGATTCTATTTATATTTTGGATAAATAATATGAAACTCACTATTTTTTATGGTTGCCATTTTCTTATGAGTTTTCATTTAATAACTTCTCTTCCACTCTTTTTACTATATATTTTCCTGATTTAAAAAACAAAACAACTCTTCCGTTAAAATCACTTTAGGGCAAAAATTCAAAACTCCAGACCCAAGTAATTAACATGCTTGATGCAGAGCAGCAGCAACACAGTACTGTCGATAAAATGCCAGTCTAAAGGGACATCTTGAAAAGTGACTGGGTGATAGTCAGTTGGGCTTCTGCCAGACTCCAGCAGCTAAGAGGTTGTACAAATAAGGACCTTTCACAGGAAAGGCACTGCTGAGTTACTCTATATAGTTGAGTTTGGGAACTGTTGGTCGTCATGGTGCATAAAAAAAGAATGATTTGGTAGGAGCATATACTCCAATCTTTTTGAAACTCTACTAACACAGTGTTCTGTGAAATACCTACTGTTCAAGGATTAAATCACCTGGTTTGGGTTCCAATTGTCTTTAAGTAGTGGGGTCCCATTGACCAAGTGACTTATTAGCTGTAAATTCTGTCTCAGTCTAGAGATTCTGTTATGCCAATTCTGACTCTTTGTATTATTCATTGGCATTTGAAAGCAAATCCACAGGCAATGTAGAATTCATTAATTGTGCGTTTGTGGCAGTTTCTGAGTGACCCTTGGTTGAATTCTGTATAGAATGTGGTATTGTATATGAAAGTTGGAGCTCATGAACATGTACGCAAAAGGTTTGTCCATTTCTGGTAGATGTTCCTCCTAAGGGTACGTAATCTAACACCCAATAGACATCATCCAAGAGCCAAGAAATGACTACGGATGGTGTACCTTTTTGAAATGGGAGAAGTACAGATAGCAGTGATGTTTACCACAGTCTTACATTATTACATATTAAAAGGTCATCCTCTTGAATGTCATAGATCCCTTACATACAAACCACTAACTTGTTTAAGCAATATCCTATTCCCAGTCTTGGGAAAAATGCAACATAATGTGCCTATTATTGTATGCACATTCTGTATAAACTCAGGCAATTGTTTATCTCAAATAAATTTTTTTTGCTAAACCTAAATGGCAGACAATAGACAAAAAGGATTTGAATCTTTACCTGCCAATTATGAAACTTTGTGGAGAAAATAACTAGGGATTTTTAGGTGTTACTCTCAGCGATTCTGAGATTCTGCATTAAAAGTAGGCACCCAAGTGAGTTTGGTGTAGATCATCACAGTTACAGATATTTGATTTTATTTGAGATGTTATACACACATCATTCGTTATCAATATGCCAAAGTTCTGTTTACTGACTATGGATGTATCCATGGTCATTGATTAAATGGCCATCAGATGACACATGTAAATGAATAAGTGGCAAAATATCTTAGAATCTCTCTTCAAAGACTCATAGAAATCTCTATCAAGTAAAATACAGAGCAGAACATTGCTTTATAATTAAACATGATGATGTAAAAATCAAGCCCCATGCATATGTGGGGTTAAGAATTTAACACGTTAACTGCCATGTGAATTATTTAACTCATGCTAGCTTTGAACCGGGGCCTCATGAAGCATATGTAACTCACATATCTCTTCATCTTGGGAGCTGCGAGAACTATTCTTCAAGTTATATATAACTCATGCACAGAAAACAATAAAAAAATAAGAAATGCTTCAGTAAATTACAAAGGAGCATTTTGTTTTCATAGTTTTTATTCTGTTTTCATAATAAAGCACTGTAGGCCCAGGGGGAAAAAATTTTTTTTCTAGTATGGCAGTCAGTGTCATTACCTTCACCATGATGTGGGGAAGGAGTGGAACCTGCATGTAGTGATCAAGGAGGAGGAGTTACCATTCTAGATAGGAAAAATGATCTTTTCAAATATTTTGCGATCTGGTGAGCAATATTCAGAGCCGAAAGGAAAGGGTAGAAACACTATTCTACCGGTTCAATTTGCAAGAGATACATGGTCAAGAAAATTTTCCCTATTTCATTACTGATTTCCATTCCCTAAGAAATGATAAAGATCTTAGATGTTCACAAGTCCTTATGGAATTCAACTATGATAATTTTTAATACATATTACACTTCTGAAATTACACAGATTAATGAGAATGCTTAAGTAGAAAATCCACAAGTAATACTTTTATTTTAGTTTAGTTGAATTAAGTGTTCATTATATTATTCATGAAATAAGATTATACTAATCATTTTGTACCATGTGCTAAAACTGGAAAGTTTGATAAATTATTATATAAGCTTCCTGATCTTTGCTGAGCAGCGTAAAGCTATAGAAAAAGCCTGTTATTGGATACTTCTGCATAAAAAGTCAAATGCTTCCCAAAGGAGAAATATATTATGCATATTCTAAGAAATATGTGATGTAGAATAACACTGTTTTTAAAAGAATGAGCTCTGGAGTTAGAACTTCAAGGTTCAAATCAGGACCCTGCCACTAAATGCAGTTGGGCAAATACTTCTTCTTTCTAAGCCTCATTTCCCTCATGGAACTGTGAAGTGAAATGAGATGAAGTATTCAAAGAGCTTAACCAGGGTCCAGGCTGTGGTGCGTATTTAACAAACGTTGCCCAGCATCCACTCTTTTTCTTCTTTATTCTCCTCTACCTCCTCATTGTATTATATGAATATAAGAAATAGCAGAAAGAAAAAATGAACAAAAGTTTGAAATTATACATGTCCTTCCTTATCTCTTACATAGTTAGGTTATTCATAATGCATAGATATTTTAACATTTTATCACCTCAAAATTGAATTTCATTTTTCAGTTGTCCTATTGTTTATAATTTTTAAAAATATCTTCATTTTGAGAAGAAGATGTGTGTTGATACGAGCTCTCTAAACCCCATTTCTAATCATTGCAGGAATCCTGAGTAACATTTTTGCCTTAATTTTACATTCAGCCTTTTCTATGTAGGACAGTCAAATTGAAGGACTCCCCTGATAGCCCTTTGAGGAGGTCACTTAGCAAGAAATGCTGAAGTTTTACAAACAGCTGGTATAGAACACTTCTGCTGAAGTTTTAGGTTTGGCTCAGCATGCACAGTTTGAAAACCAAATTACAGCCTCCATCAATTAACTTTGCAGGGCAGGGAGCTTATTAATACTGAGGTAGATTGATGAATTGCATTGAAAATTGATGATCATACTAGCAGTGAAATAGCATTCCGACTGTTTTCATCTTCATCGTTTAAAAGAGAATGCATGAGGAAAAATAGTGTCCACAAATTACAATTGGGTCCATGGAAAGATTGTTATAAATAATGAAATTTGAGACCATGAGCTAAGCTTTGCATTTTTTTCTTTGTGCTCACTTATTGCACTGCATAACCTCAGGTAAAGAAACATGTTGAATGCTCCTTGGTGGAAAAATGGTGAAAGTGGACCATAAGCCGCCAGTTCACAGGTCCAGCTGTGAACCGAACTGCAAAAATCATTTTAGTTAATGGATAGCAACACTCAAATATAAATAAGTAACTCATAACTCTTTTGTAAGAAATGAAAAAAGAAAAACGTATGAATGAATCTGACAAAGAGACGATATTCTGGTATAAGCAGAATGTATAGTATGAAATTATAGATGGAGTTACTGCATTGTGCTATAGAATCTGACTTCGGGAAGGCAGTAGAGACTAGCTATAGCCAGGCGGTACCAACAGGAGGCAGTGTTGCCTCGTGTACAAAGGAGTGTTTTTCAGAGCAAAACCAACCTAGGTTCTCTTTTCCTGTTCTGCCTTTAATTAGTTGTGGCAAGTTACTTTTCTTCTCTAAGCCTTATTTTCCACATTTGTAATGTGGGGCTAATAATAATACGTACTTCATGTGTTTATTTATGAGGATTAAATAAGAAAATGCATGTTACATATGGTATAGAAAATGCTTCTATATAATAAATGAGAATGGCTGATATTTATCACTTCCTTAGTAAAAGATGACAAGGTCTCTGCTTTACATTGATTTATGTCATAGTATTTATTTTAATTCTTCATTTCTTTGAACATTTTGTATAACAGCAGTATATTATGCAATTTATGATGTAAATGCCAAAATGAGACTGATATCCACATGGCTTTTGCTTCTTTGTTAAAAATAAAGTACCAATTAAGGAAATGGTAGTTTGGCAGATGCCTCACTGATTTTGAAAAAGTTAGCTGAGCATCACCTTATGGCACTCTGAGCAGCTATATTGTTTGTGTAAAAAAAATATGTGTGGGTGATAAACTACAATAAGAGGAACAAATATGAATTATGTGTTTGGTGAGTGAATGAGTTCAGCTATTCACATAACGAATTGACTTGGTTGCATATAGTTTAGGCTCATATCTTGTAATGGCATTGCATGTGTTTTTCATTCAAGAATTACTATGAATGGAGCTTAGGAGGTTTATATGTTCTTAAAACATATGTATGTTTCATATATGGTGGCCTTTCCCTTCTGTAGTACTGCACTTCCTCTTCAATGATGCAGCATTGTGACCTAGACTCAGTTCCCTCTTTGCCTACTCTATATTTTGTTCTCAATGCTTCCGGCACCTGCGGTGTAAGGCCATTAACCCCATGGCCTTTGTACAAATCAAAATATACTAACTGATGGGCACACAAGTACACAGAGGGAAGTAAAAGTCATAGGAGATCAAGCGGTGAGAGGGAGGAGGAGAGAAGAACAAAAACTCACCTAAGGGGTACAATGAACACTATTTGGGTGATGGGCACATTTACAGCCCTGACTCAAGCCATGTATCAAAAACATTTGTACCCCCCTTAATATCTTTAAATTTAAAATCAAATATAATCTGTATAGATTATACTGAAATTATTCCCTGCAAATATTGAAATTTCAATAAAGGTCATTGTGGTTCCATGTGTTCTGCAGATGTTGAATACTTTTTGTAGAACATGTTCAGCATTTGGTGTTTCTGAGTGACTGAGTTTTGATAAGAATAAAATTAAACTTACAGCCCATAAATTACTGCTAACAAACAATGCTAAGACCATTATTTCTGAGGCATATGAATATAGTGATGAAGAAAATAGTCTAATGACATAAAGGCCAATGTGAAATTTATCTTTGAATATAAACACATGTGTTTAACATTTTTTTTTCTTAACTTAGGTAAACTGCAAATTAGGTGACAATGTAATTTCAAAAATGTTACTCCAGGGAATGAATCTTCAAAAATAATGGCCTTTATTTCTTTTTAGTCATTATGTTAATTTAATTTAGTAATTTTAGAAAAAAAATTATAATAAGCCCAAATCAATCCTCTCTACCATAGTGAAAATGAGGCCCCTTAAATATTTCCTGTAGTCAAATATCCAGTTTTATTCATGTCATTCATAAGTGTTGTGAGTCCTGAGTCTTCCTGAAGGTGACTGCTTAGCCCACAGCATGTTAGGGGGCTTAGTCCCAGGAGAATACATTCTCCCATTCTTGGAGGCCCTGTTTTGTACTAGACAGGAAACGTTCCCTCCTCTTTAATTCCTCAGGGAATTGGATCTCAGGGATTTTAGGCTTCCTGAAATAGAAAATATCACCTATTGATGCTAAGCCTTTAGTTGATTCCATGGGACTTTTGGTGTAGGCATGCAAAAAATGGTGATGGTCACATGCCTTTCCTGAATAGAGTAGCTGATTATCTGTGGAATGATTCTCCTTCTGGAAGTAATGCTTGACATGACAAACTTCAGAACATGTCTTTTATAGGAATGTTTATTCATTTCAAGGATTATATTACTTTTGAAATTCAAAATCTCCCCTAGAAGGAGCTCTCAGAATAATGTAAATGTTTATTGGCATTCTGACTTTACTAGTTTACAAATATAGTAGTTTACTTTAAATTAACTCATATTTTTGACTTGTTTAGTGTGTCATTGTCTCCCCAAAACAGACTAATCAGAAAGGAGATGCCAGAGAAGAGCCTTTTAAGTTGACATTTAATCCAGTGGTAATTCTTCAACTTACTTTGGGGATTTTGTTCAGAATTTTCAGCAACCTGGAAAATCCCTGAATAATTTACTCATTTCATTTTATCCAATTTTTGAGACCTTTGCCAAGTATCTCTTTATCAAAGTGCTAATGCTGTCAGACAAACATATGGATGAGTAGGTAGAACAACACACAATCTTTTTTTCCCAAGAATAGATGTTAGTTGTGTTTTACTTATTTAACTCAGGCATAGCAATAGCTGTGATTTAAATTAAGAAATACACATTTTAATTTGCAAAAATCCATCCAGATATAGTGTGGTATGGTACAAAGAACAAAGAATTTGGAAGGGTAAGGTCTGGAGTGGGAGTTCAAGAAAAAGGAAACAGGTATTTATTAATGACTTCCAAAACGCCAGGGATCAGTGCTGCATCCATGCTAACTCCTACTCTGTGGGGTCAGAAGACCCTTGCTCCTCGACATGTTAGCAAGGCTTGACCCTCACAGAACATTACCCCCCAGGTCTTAGAAGAACAGTGATCTTCATCACCATGCCCACCCTACTTCACAAGCTTGTTGTGAAGAGCCAAGTCTTTGTTGAAAAATTGCTCTGTAAACAGTTGAGCTCTAAAAAAATATTCAGTTATTATGTTTATTTTTTGTATCTCTCTTCTCAAAAGTTTTTGAGTCAGTTAATTACTATTATGTTAAGTAAAATTTGGAAAGCACATTTAGAAACAGAAATTTGCTAAAAAGAAAAAAAATAGAGTTGTGAGATTAAGGAGGTATAATTGCCTCCACCTACAAAGCTCTCACCCTAAATCTGGAAATGAAAAAGTGGGCAGGTTGGAGTAGATGGAGGGAAAAAGAGAGTGAGAGAGAGACTGGGTGAGTGTGTGAGAGAGAGGGATTGCATTCCTGAGACTACATTCATTGTTTTTCAGTGAGGTGTATAAGCAAATATAGATCCTGAAAATGGATATGGTATATAAAGAGGGGCACATCTTCATTGCCTTAAAGTATTTATAGTGAAACCAAGTAAAAAAGAATGTGGATAATCTCCTCAGAATTCTTAGAAAAAACCTTGAAACTTACTGTGGATGATCATTAGCTGAATCTCTGTAGGTAAAGGATAGTAGTATTACTATTAAGATGTTTCAAAAACAGGGCAAAGCTCTAATTTTTATAACTTACTACACAATATAGTGGACTATATTGAAAAGACGAATTATTTAAAATATGTGGGTATTATAATAATTGCTGCTTCTATTACTGAACATTGGCTTTTGCTTTTAGAGTACTTGATTATCTGGATAAACATTTCCTTACCTTTTGGGGGCATGTATCTGAGTTTTTTTGTACATATTTATGAGTTTTTAAAAACTATTATCTTTGAAAGACTGAGAAGGCAAACTTTTAATGAAGTGTTGGAGAGAGCACTCTACAGGATTCTGTCCTAGGCCTCTCCAATAAATAGCTGTGTGAATTTAAAATGTCTATTATATTGCATTATAAAGATGTTAAATACTTTAGGCCTCAGTTTCTCCACCGATTAAATTAGCACATTAGCTACTAAGAGTCTCTTGCAGTTAAAAAATTCTATGAAAACATTTTTTCCTTTCTCATGTGCTGAAGCTGTGTAATATATTTTTATTAATGGCACCATAGAAAAAAAGCCCTCACTTATGACCTAAAGATGATTTAACATGATAGCAAACAGATAAATACAAACTTCACAAATATAGCAGAAGGCCTGGTAGGCACTGCACTAAATAGATCTTTAGTCTTCTCTGCTAATCTTGTATTTAATGACCTCTGTTTAGCATCTATTGAGATCTTCCATTGCTTCTATAAAGTTAAGAAAAACATTTTGATTTCTCTGTTACCTTTTCCCATCCTCTGATACCACCTACTTTCTTTATATTAGAATCTGATTTCCTTTGACGTTGTGTCTAAAAGAGCAATTATTACTATGTTCTAGTGACTTCCTAGGAGTCTAACTAGACATCACTTTATCAGAAGTGGAGAGGAGGAATTCACTGAGCTCTATGCAGGACCTATGTTCAGTTGTTACACAGTGAAGCTTTCCTAAGTACTGGTTGCATGGCCAATATCAGAGAGCTTTATCTTTGACAGCACTGACAAGATGTACTGATGTTTTGCTTGGTGTTTACCTGCTTGATTTAGTTTCAGGTACCAGAGAGTGATACATAAGTAGCTAAACCCTCAGAACTAGGTCTACATGGAACATTTTAATGGGATGCAGACATGTCCACTGTTTTCCAGATTAGCTGGAACCACATTATTTTAAATCATTCTTTGAGGGTATCCTAACTGAGGCTAAAAGTAGGGACTCATTTTTTAGCTTCCTTTTAGTGATCTTTTCCAGATTCACCAACAGATACCTCATCTGTGACTATGTTTAGGGGCTTCTAATTAAGTAATAACATTTAATTTACATATACTTTTTTTAAAAACTCATGTTACAAACCTTTCTGATCAACTTAATTAGTTTGCTAAAAATGTCATAATGCCATGTTACATAGAAATGTTAGAAAAAAATTCAGAGTGGGGAGGGAGTGAAACATCAAACCCATTTTGTGGCAAAAGCAGTAGGTGTAGAAAAAGAACAAAGACACAGTGAAATACAGTTAGTGTATCATAAGTTGATCACCTTTTCCATAGGTCTCTAAATTGCTGGCCTAGAAAGCTGGTAACACTGTTTGTTAAGCCATTAACAACACAGCCACCACCTTCAAATAAAAAAATCCCACCTATCCGTCAGCACTCAAACTCAGCATGTTGCCTGAGACAAACGACACCCTGAAAAGGATGATCCTTTGAAGCTGGTATTGCCCAGGACACTATTATTTATGGTGTAGTTACATGACTAGGGGAGACTATGGTCAAGTCTTCCAGGCATGTACATATGTCCATTATCCGGCATTGGTAGACACTGATCAAATCACCAAACTCACTAGCACACACTAAGAGACAACACTGGCAGCCCGAAGTGACTGTATTTTTCAGACTCAAGTGGGCACATCACTGATCTCTTTAATCCACACAATATGTATGTGAGCTTTACTAAGGTTAAAGAGTGAATCCACTGTTCTTAGATGTCATCGATTGCAATTTTAAAATAGGCTGGGTAAGATTTAAGTGTGTGTGTGTATGGTATGAAAAGTTTCCCTGGAAAAGGTCTAAGAAAAACTGAAATCAATACTGCAATGCTACATTATTATATAGGAGTTTGAAATCGGGAGGTTGAATATCTACTTCAAGCTTTTCCTTTTGTTTAGGAACTTAGGAGGTAGCTCAAAATATCAGATCTGGTTTATTTCAAAAGCAACACTTCTATTGAATAGCAGAAAGACAAATAAAACACCTTTTCCTCTTTGTAATAAATCATTTTTATATATATATATATAGATTGCATGTGCTGTTTGAGGCAGAGCAAGCAAGGCTGCCAATATTGCAAGCTGATGCTTCAGCACCTTTCATTTTTCACTCTGAGCAGGAACCCTCTTCTTAAACTTGCTCATTTTACACAGGGAAAATCGAAGCCACTGGCATACTGTCAGAGCAGCTTTATTGTCATCATTTACAAAGGTCATTGGAATTAATTGACTTCTTACATTACATATTGTAAACTGATTCATTTTTTGACACATTTATGGGAAAGTGGCAGGATCTAAGTGGCTGGTTATTGTCTTTTGGCTTTGGCTTATATTATAAACTAGGGAACCAATAATAACTCTAAAATCACAGTCGTGGAAAAAAATAACACACAATTTCAAAGAAGCAGACTCCATTAACTACTTGGTTAGTTGAACCAAAGGCAAGGGAGGAGAGAGCTCCAGAAGATGAAATATAAATACTAGGTTTGTTTTAATGTCTGTCCAGGATCCATTAAACGGTGCAGTGAACGTTTCTATGAACATCATCAATTGGTGGTGTCTGTTTGAAAGCATATTCTAAGTAGCTGGCCGCTTCTTACAAGATTGGAAGTAAAAATTAACCCACACTGTATAACATGAATCATCACTACATGCATGCCCATAGAGTTTACTGAAAGTAATTCTGTCTCAAAGGCATTGCTTCTGAAAGTAAAGATGAGAAATATACGATATGAGTAATTATAGTACCAGGGCACTTTATTTTCTAGGTAGATAATTTTGAATCTTTACTTCTTTTTTTATTTTTCACATTATCCCCTTTTTAGTAAATTAGGAAGGTTCTACTCATATTCATAGCCTGCTTTCACTGAAATTAGAGGCACGGAAACAAGGACATATTGTTAAAAATGAATAAATTAGAGCTGAATTAAGCCATCTAGCTCAATAACAGCAAGGGGAATATAGCAGTTGGTTTGAACAAACAATCTTCTTAAATAGGAAATGTACTTTAAAGCCATCCTGCTGTGATGCTGTTAATTACCAAAGAAGATTAGAACTCTTCTGGTTCATGGGATCCTTTTACCTAGTGTGTGGCAGTTCCAGCTGCATTAGCAATCAGACATTCACCCTGTCCCTTCAGACCAGCGAGGGGATGTTATTAAAGGGAAGTCATTTACCCCAATCCGTAAGATATAGCCTGGCAGACATTCAATAACTGTTTGTGATATGCTCATTCCTCTACTCTGCCTGGTGGTTTTAGCTCTTGATATAAAAGAGCATTTGCCTTAATTTCCATCCACTGGGTGAGAGGAAACAAAAATGCCCCATTTCGGGGGTTGGTTTCAAAATCCAGAATAATGCGTGATCATCTTTTCATTGCAAATTAAGTGCAGAAAAAGGAAAATTGTCCTCCCAACCCATGTCTCTCTCTCCTCTCTCTTTATTTCTCTGTCTCCTTCTCTCCTGCTCTCTCTCCCTACCCACCCACCTCTCTTCTCCCC
Source organism: Cheirogaleus medius (assembly GCA_008086735.1). Classification (NCBI taxonomy): domain Eukaryota; kingdom Metazoa; phylum Chordata; class Mammalia; order Primates; family Cheirogaleidae; genus Cheirogaleus; species Cheirogaleus medius. The sequence goes on from VBSM01003176.1 coordinate 30,145,633, forward strand.
CAGTGTTCCCTTCTCTTTTCTCTCCCTCCTCTCTCTCCTCCCCCCAACACTGCTTTTTCTCTCCCACTCACATCCTCTGATGGGCATTCAAGCTAGTAAAACGCATGTTGGAGAATCCCACAAACACGGCTAGGCACACACAGAGCCGGCGAGGTTTTGCATGTGAATTTCTTCTCAAAAGTAAAATGTAAAGAAAAATGCTCTTAAAATTCAGACGAGAAGAAAATATCAAAGGAGAATTTAGGTATAAAAACATGAGCATCAACAAAACAAGACATAGAGCACATTTTAAAAGATACGTGTATTTTAAACTTACCTTGAAAAGCAGTTTCAGTGCTTAGACCACCTCCGGTGTCCCTGCGTGCTGGATTCCTCAGTTCCTTGGTTGAGATAATCACATGGTTGTGTTCTCACCGGGGTGTAAATAGGTGCATGCGTGCATGTGTGTGTGTGTGTAATAATATATCCACAAATATGTACTATGGATATGCACACATGCAAACAGTCTTATCTCTGCATTTTAAAATATAAAGGAAGGCAAGAAGCTGCAGCTAGGATTCCTTCTTTTTCCTGGAACTCTTTCTCTCAGTCGGCAGGCTGAGGCTCTCAATCCCGTGAAGAGAGATCCTGCGAGCTGGCTTTATTTCTCCTCGTTTCCATGGTGGTTAGTGGTGCATCGTTCACCCGATCAGTTGTCACACTGACATGGTGCTGCCTGCTCAGCGGTCATTAATAACTGAACACCCTCCACTCCCCAGAGAGGAGCCAATCGCTTCAGACTGCCAAGATGTAGCACTCGCAGCTGCTCCAGTCTGGTTGGCTGAAACAACCTGTCTGTTCTATGACACTGCTGCTTAGGATACAAATAAATGAAACAGGCTTGCATATTTTCCTAGGTATCGTTTTCCTTCTCTCCCTCTCTCTTCCTCTCTCTCCCTCTGTCTCCCTCTTTTTTCCTTCAGGGGAATGTTGGGAATTTTTGACAAGTTTTTCCACTTTGAGGTTATCGGTCATTCAGAGAAACTATGTTTTCACTTTGAAAATAGACAGGGCACACTGCTATTAAGGATTTCCCAAATATTAAAAACACCTGGTAGAGACTCAAGCCTCCGACTGCCTCTCAGTGAAGTTCAGCAATGGCTGTATTATTTAAGAAGAGCAGCTTGAAACTGTTTTGAGTGGCATTTGGTTCTCTATAGGTCCTACTTAATTTAACATATGTGCTTGCTGTTAAATAACACTTTGTTTTTAAAGCAATGACATCTCTTAACTGGATTGACCAGATTTTTAAAATAAGAGATATAGTTGCCTCTCTAATTCATAACACTGGGGGAGTAATTTTTAAAAATGTGTATTTCAATTATATTCACTCCTTACGTGATGCCAGTCACATATGAATGGGTACATGTAGGGGTGTTTGTGTGTATATCTGTGTGTGTGTTTAGGATGTGTGTTTTGCTACTCTGGGAAAATATTTCAACTATAATAAAGTCTCAAGAAAGTGATTTATCCTTATTATTAGTCCTATTAACTCTGAGTGGGTATTTACCATAATCTATATAAGCCATATATGTAAAACATTTTTTGAATTACCAGAAATATGGAAAACAGAAAAGCATAGCAGTTTATATTTTTTCAAAAAACAGCTATAAAAAAATAGACAGCAGTTTTAAAAATGCATGTTTGGTAACCTTAATTAGCATACTAGAAAAACATTTTGTTGAAAACAATGGAACATGAGGATTAATTTGTCAACAGGTCAAAAGCAGGCTAGATTCATGACTCTAGCCCTAATTTTGAGAGACTACCCTCTAGTGGAGTAAAAAGAAATGACATTTATTAGATTTACTTGGGGGAAAGGCTTCACATCTAATTGTTCCTTAAGTATTTATTGAAATGACATACACAATAGTTTGCAGTTATTATAATCATAATAGGAAATTTAAAAAATGGTAGGTTTGTCTTTACTAAATATCCTCACTCTATAGTTGTCTATAGCTTCCAAATGCTTTAATTTTTTCCCTAGAAGTATTTATTCAAATGGTTTCTAACCCTTTGATACAGTTCAAGTCAAAAGCAGCTTCTCACTTAACCTAATAACACTTATTTCAGAATGTTATTGTGAGGTTTTATTCCTTACTAGATACTAGGGTTTGATCAGAAATCACATAGTCAATTCTGTAGATATTAGGGATTATGATTGAGTGTTGGGATATTGTGTTGAAGTATGTCTGCATATAATTTAAGGTACTTATAATGGTAATTATCACCCTTCTTACCCCTTTTACTCTCTCCAACTCTAATTTCTTTCATATTCTGAATCATTTCAACACTTGCAGTATTTATTTTCACATATTGAAAAATTATCTTAAAATTGTGATAATTATGTGAAAAAGAAGTTTTAGTTTTATACTATGGATTCTTAAGTGATTCATTTTGGTTGACTGGCGTCAACCACATAATTGACAAATCTAGTAATCAAACCAATTAAAATGAACCAGCCTAATGAAAGTAAGTTGTGACATACACATGACTAAACAGTTAATACTTTCTTAGTTTTTAAATGAAACTAACAATCATATCTAATATTTTAAATTTCAGTGTCATTCAGAAATCAAAGAAAAATCTTTTAAGTTTTAATTTAGTTAGAATTGATGAAGATAGGTATTTTATATGCTATCTTAGATTATTTCATAGGAAGTTTTATAAATGATTACGCTTTTTGGAAGGTGAGAGATGATGAGATTGCTCTTCCTATAATTGTCCTTTTAATATAGGTACATGATAAATTCAAAAGATTTTATGCTCATCGTTACAAATTTAATATCATGAAACACCAGAAATGAGATTTGCATGTGGGACAGAAAATAACTCTAGCTTTGTATGGAAAGTATGAGGATTCTTTTCTTTGGCTGGAGTTTCCATCCTGCTACCACAGCATCAGCAGCTTAGCACAATCAGTGTGTGTTTCAGGTTTTTTTTTTTTTTTTTTTTTTTTTTCGCTTACCAGGGAATTTAGGCATTTACTGGAAATACGAAAGATGACTATCCCAAAGATATATGAAAACATGATTAATATTTAGGTATCATAGCTACATAATAAAATACCATATGAAAACATGCAGTTGTGATGGGGTAAGGATTTTAGGGCTTTTGAATCAGTACAATTGTGAGTGGTCAAATGAGAACCATGGGATATTAGAACTCTACCATTCTAGAAGGTCAAGAAGACTTGTTTAGGTGCACGCAGCTGGTACAAGACAGTCAGGAATAGAACCCCTGAGGTCTTCCAAGATTTCTTCACCACATTACCCTATCATCTGCTGGATAATTGACAAATCTCTGCTCTTTTTTCTTTTCCTTCTCTTTTTTTCTTCCTTCCTCTCTCCCTCCCTCCTTCTCTCCCTTCTTTTGTGTTTCTTTCTTAAGTTTGTTCCTTTAGAACCCACTAAAACTTCAGAGAAATTTCACATTGCAAATCCACCGCGTTAGATGGATGTGTGTGTTAGCTACATTGAAGTAAATGTCTCCAGGGTTTCCAAAATGAATGTTTGGTTTTAGTGAAAATATATTGAAAGGATTTTAAAACATAAATGAATCATCACAACCTTTAAATTATGTTGAAAGAGTTCTTGCTTCATCATCAAATAAGAAAATATTGGGATGTGATATTTTCTTATTGTATTCACTCTTTCATTAATTTTCTTTGTATTCATTGGTTTAAGTTATTAACTTGTGACTGGTTCATTGCTATTTCATCAAATCCTGGGCTTTATTTGCCTGTTTGTTTTTGTTACAGAAGTAGTCTGGGTAGTGTGTTCAGTGCAGGTTCTGGAGACAGACTGTCTGGGTTTGAATCCTTACCTGCCACTTCCAGTGACCCAGAGCATCATTTTAAGTATCATCTCCGTTAAGTATCATCCGTACATCTCGGTTTAAGTATCATCCGTGCATCTCAATTTTCTCCTAGAATTGTTATGAGGATTAAAGTTGTTAATACATACCCAAGAGCTTAGAAAAGTGCCTGAAACATAGTAAGCTTGAAAGCGTGTTTGGCATCATGATCATTGCCATTATTATCATAGCGGTCATTGTTATCATAGTGATCCTCCTCCTCCACCTCTTCCTCTTCTTCTTCTTCTTCTTCATTTTGTTCCAGCATTCCCCTTTGTTTGAAATTCCTTTCTGTTTTCTACTCCAAGCCCTTGACTTTCGCCTGTCTACCTATTGTTATATAAATTGTTTGAGTTCAAATGTTCCTTCCCTGTGGAATCTTCTCTGGCCCTCTTACAAGGTGTGATCGTTCATTTGACCCACTCTAGCACTCCTGATCCTTCTTAATACTTACCACATTTTTTTTTTTGCTATTATAATTGTTTCTATAGTTTTACCCGTTTCTCCTTTTAGCTTGTAAGATGCTCCTAGAGGAGGGAGTATATCTTATTACATCTTCAAACTCCATAATGCGTACTAAATGGAGAAAATAACATTTGTTGAGCACTAACATATGTCTGTGTGTGTTTTAAAAGTTGTTTAATCTTCACATCTTTATAAGTTAGATATTTTTATCTCCATTTGACAGTGTAGAAACGCTGGGTGAAAGGCATTAGGTTATTGCCCAATGTCCCCAAACTATTAAATAATGGGGCTAAAATTTGAACTCAGTTCTGTCTCTTTTCTGAGCCAAGGCTCTTCCTACTGCACAAGGCGCTCAATATTCATTTGTAACATAAATGAATGCTTGATGGATGGCTGAGCCAACCAATTCAATGTAGTCAGCAACAGGGATGCCAAAAATAAAATACTATTTTTAAAAAGGAATGAATTTTATGCACTAGACAGTGGATGCTTTTATATAGTTAGGGTTGTTCAGTGTTGATGACAGAAATTTTATTGCTGTCACGATTTGAGAAATAAAGCTCTGAAGAAATGCAGTGCCTAATGGGAAAGATGAGTTTATATGCTCAGAAAGCTAAATACATATGAATGAGGCACTGATGGTGAGGGGCTGACATTGAGTTAGGAAGGTCTTCAGTGACTTTGTCCTTTGTGGTATAAATTTGTATTGCAGATTAGCTCTCAGTTAACTTAGAAACATGATGTAAGGTACGTAGCATTGGTTGGTTGTTAGAATGTTGAACTAAAGCCAGTTGGGTCAGAGTTCTCATTTTCTTTTTCAAAAGTATTTGGAAAGTAGAATTGAAAGAAAAATGAGATCCTTATTTTCCTATAGGTCTTATTTTTATTGAAAGATATGACTCATTTGAAGAATAAAAGCAATTTCACCACTCCAGGAAATTCACAACCAAGAACAAGATGTTAGAAATCAAAGAGACAGATTTGTTTCTCTGTCCATCTCTTCCTCAGATTTCTTTCTTCTTCCCTTTGTTTCTCTTTGTCTTCCTCTGTAGGTACAAAAGGTTCCTCATCTTGGCTTTTCTCTGTGCCTCTGTCCATTCTTTTCTCTCAGATCATTGACTTTTACCACTTCTCTAGTGATGTGAAAAAAACTTGGGTGCTATTAACTCGCATGTACAGGATAGAAATTGTGTATATGGTTTGATCCAGATTTGTAAAATAAAACTTTTAAAAAATACAGTGGGTAGATAGGTAAATAGCTAGATAGATAGGTACACAGTTTGTAAGTTACACAGAAATGATTGAAAAGAAATATACCAAAAACCTAAATATACCAAACTATTGCCAGTAGTTTTTTCTTTGATGAGGGATAATGGGTGGTTTTTCTTTTTCTTTATTTTAAATACTTCTCACATTTTCTACAATCAATACATACTGTGTTTATAATAAAAATAATAGTTATTTAAAAAATCAGATATAAATTTCTTCTGGGTAGCATTTTATTTCTATAAATTAGAGCTGTCTTGTTAAATAAAATATCTAACCTTCTTAACTTTATATTCAGTTTCATCTACAATCTAACAATTAAAACAGCAATAATAACAGTAACAGCAATAATAATAGACATTTTTTGAGTGCTTGTCTTGTGCCAAGTAGTCTGTAAAGAGTTTTTCATGAATTGTGTCATTCATTCCTCCTTATTAGAATACTAGATAACTGTTAACCTCATTTTACAGATCAGAAAACTGAGAAAGTTTGGCTGAATGTGTAGAAAGTCACATAGTTACTCACTGGTAGAGTCAGCAATCAAACCAAGCCTGTATCTGATGCCAAAGCTGGCGTCTGTAACCACTATGAACACTAAGTCTGAGAAATTCCCCATGTCACTGTGCAGTCTTTCTTTTCCTCTCTTCCAACACATCCCATCCCTCTGCCACTTCAAATAGCTCATCATTTCCTAAACATATCCTGCATTTTGCATTCTTAGATGTTTATTTGTTCTACAAGCATACCAACTATATAAAGCTTCTGCTCGAAAACTTCATCCTTTCAGAAGGCTCCTCTATCTCAATGAAAATAAGTGTTTTCCTTATTCTATCACATTTTAAATTTATTTTTTATTATTTATCTTGTTCCAACATATATTTCACTTTATGGTTTATTTGTGCCTAGATAGTAATCAACTCGAAGGCAGAAAATGTGTCCTGTTTGCTTTGTATTTCCAACAGTTCATTTTATATATTAAAAGGTTGTTCAGTGACTGAAGGAGTAATTTACTACTTGTTTTTATGTGCTTATTTTGTTCCAAACATTTGAGTAAATTCAGAGAACCATTTACTTAAAACCTAAATGGAAACAGTCCCATCAAGGGATATATTTTGTCAGATTGGTGACTTTAGTTATGCGTGAGATTGTTTGTAACAGAGCTGTTAGTTGTGGGAGAATAGAGCAGATCTCTTGACTTGGCTTTTTCTTCACTGATCATGTCTCATTTTTTTTTATCATCTTTGATTAGTACTTATTAAATGCACTTGGGTTCATATAACTCTACGAAGAATCATGTAACTTCTAGGCAAAAATTAAACTACCATAACCAAGATGGCATGTAAGTTTATATAAGTTTTAGGCAAAACTTAAGAACCAAGATGGCAATGAGATGACATCTCATTTGCCCTTGGTGCAGTATTCTTATGCAAAGTTTGTTGATATTTTCTTTGCTTTGACATGGGTTCTTTAGTAAAGGTGGGCTAATGAAAATCATGAGTTTACATTTAAGTAAGAGATCAGGGCAGTGATTTCTGAGAAAGAAAAAACAAATTTTTTTTTTTAAGTAAAATACTAAGGGTTAGGAATTGAGTTATATTGTACCATATAGAAGTTAAAGAGTCATTTGAATTTTCATGAATATTTTATGTCACTTTTACTTGACTTCTAGAAGGGAAAACAAAGTGGCTGTTATCATTCTCATCGGATTCTCTTTCTTCATTGATGGAGAATACAGAAGGCCCAGAGCTAAAATTCTCTAATTTGTTAGTGATGGTTCATAGAGTTATTCCTTTTAGTGTAGGGAAGGTGTTTTCCAGAATGAAAGCCACCTACTGCAGCTATTAGGGACAGCAGAGTGGATGGGAGATTCCTGTAGCTACTGCCCACATCAACAACACTGCTGAGTTTTTAGCTTTAAATCTTAAAATTATCTTCAACTCTATTTTACAATCCTAATATATTCTACTGGGACTACACAAATCTTCCCAATTTTTTTTTTCCTATTACTCAGTTGAAAGCAGATTTGCCATACTTTTAACTACTCTACAGACCTGTTCTTCCTTTTCCCTCCTTAACTGACATTCAATCTGCTTTTAGGACCTGATAATTTTTATGACTCTCTCTGCTTGCAGACCGCTCATTTTCTTATCTCTTAGGGCTGAAAGTGTTTGGCACGTGCATGTTTATGGGGAATCAAGTCCGTGCACTTCCTCTAGCTTCCCAATATCAATTTTAATACATTAATTATTTTTCTCTTCTATGTGGCACATTCCACTCTTTATCTTCTCATTTTGCTATTACCTACCTACTTAGTAGATTCTAGACTTCATATCTGGTGAACAATATTCTTTCCCACCTAAATTGCTGCTAAAATCTTGGAAGGGTTCAAATTCTATGTATAAAACCAGGCCCAAATTACTAGAACTCCTTAAATGAAAATAAGTTTCACTTCGTTTCAGAGACCTATACCCAGGAATACTGCCTTGTTCTTGTTGGTGACTAGAATTGTTCTACCTCAGCAGTATGAACTTCAGCTTTCTGCTTTTGACCGTAACCCTCTGTCCATCTGCCTGTTTTACAACTGTGCTCCCCCTACATCTGCTTTTTGACATCACAGATCCTTCAAATCTTCTGAGGCCAGTTCTCTCCTGGCTGTCCTCATCTCTCTCCCTTTCCTATCTACCAAAGTTGATCATCTAAAGTACTTATCAGTCACCTTCATTCTCTTGTTCTCGTCACCCACCATACCTTGTCCAGTCAGAACCCCTGGACAATGCTGTGATCTTGGGTCTCTGCTCCTGTGTCCATGAGGCAGAGTGTTTCTGGAAGAAATCACGCAGCGGTGCACACTGGTATCCACTATAAAGGTAGTGTCAGGCCTCAGCTGAGTCTGCAGAGGTGCCTTCCCAGCCTTACATTTGTCCTAAGTCATTACTTTATTCATGATCTTCAAGGACGTTTCTGAACTTTAGCACTCTCTTTAACATCCCTTCTCAGTCACTGACTATTCTTATGAAAATGTCATTGCTTTTAACTTTATTGGACTCTGCCTTTAGGTATGAACTCCCTTAATTTCACGACTTCCTGACCTACTAATATATCTTTGTCCAAATTCGTTATCGCTCTCTTTTTTAGTTTCAAAGAATGAGACTTTTCGCATTGCCGATCTCTATGTCATTCCCTTTATTCCTTCAAATTCATCAACTTTTGTGTTCTCAGGAATTTGTCCCCAGTAGCCTTTCTCTCCATTCTACCCTGCAACTGACACATTTCCACAAAATGCATAGATATGCTTAATTCTCACTGAAATGACGACAATTATTCCTTTAATCTTTAACTCTGGTCTATCTTTCCATCTCTATCCTGCTCATATAAGTTTCTCAAAAGAGTTGTCACCATTTGCTACAACTACACCATCACTTTTACTTACTTTATCAGCTTACCTTTATCTGGCTTCTAATCCAACCCTGCTACTGAAATTCTGCTTTGGGGAACCAGTGCCCTCCCAATTTGGTTCTTGCACAGCAAAGCCTCTGAGTCATTCTCGTGCTTGTCTGCACATTCTGCTATCATCATTGGCTTGTCTACCTCTTAAGTATTTATTTTAAGCGGTTTTGTCTACTGCTCTTCACATGTTCTCTTAGATGATCTCTCTTCTATTTACATACTTACTACTTTGAAATCTGTATCACTACTTTTGCAAATAAAATTCTTCCCCCATGTCTGTCTATATACTCCTCAAGCTGTTGGATAAATGTCTCTATTTGCAAGCCCCTCAGACACCTTGGACTCTACATGTCTAAAACTGACCTCTTGAGCTCTCCCCTCAACTAGCTTTCCTTTCTTTATTTTCATTTCTGTTGTGGTATCACCACCTAGTTACCCAGAGAAGTGCAGAATCTTTGGTCCTCCTTGTGCCTCATATCCTGCATTTAACCAGTCACTAAATCCTGTTCGTTTTCTTTTTTTTTTTTTTTTTCTTGAGACAAAGTCTCGCTCTATTGCCCTGGCTAGAGTGCAGTGGTGCACTCTAGCTCACTGCAGCCTCTAACGCCTAGGCTCCAGCGATCCACCTGCCTCAACCGCCTGAGTAGCTGGAACTCCAGGTGCATGCCACCATGCCTGGCTCTTTTTTCTATTTTTAGTAGAGATGTTAGGGTTTTGCTCTTATTCAGGCTAGTCTCAAACTCCTGACCTCAAGTGATCCTCCTGCCTTGGCCTCCCATTGTGCTAGGATTACAGGAGTGAGTTACCGCACTTGGCCTAAATCCTGCTGATGTTTATCTCTAAATTTTCTTGAATCATGTTCTGTATCTGCTAGGCCTCTTACCTTGTTTGCTGTAATTATTCCTACTTCCTGCTTCCAGACTCATCCCTTCTAGTCCATGTTCTCCTTCCAACAGCACAGTGAGGCACACATTTGCCTTTAGCAAGGCTGCCTCTCATTGTTCACTCTTTAATTTTCAGCTCAATTATTTCCTCTTCTAAGAAATCTGTTTCCTGACATAAGAGGCTGGGTTCGGTGCTTTGCCTCTGGGTTCATAATATAGAGTAATTGATCAGAATGTTTTGTTGAATAAATGGATGAATAAATTTTAAGTAGAGGTTTCATGGGTAAGAAAGTGAAATGGCAAATTGTTTAAAAGTAGCAGTATTATATCTTTAAATCTATAATTGTGGGTATGTAGACTCATGTAAATAAGAGTAGGGCTATGCTTTGATACTTGTGTGAGAAAGTTAGCCATAATCCATGGCCAACTGGGTCAGAGATATTTGCTCTTAATTACACAGAGAACTGATGTGGTGAATATGAGCCATGAGGGGAAATCCATCATAATTTCTGGAAAAAAGATCACACAGCCATCAAGATGGGGAAGCATTATTCTCTTTGATAGCAAATTTACTATTATTGTTATTTTTGTTGTTATATTATTGTTGTTCAGGAAAATACAAATGACTTTCCTTGAGCTATCCACAAAACACAATGGAATAGATCACAATTTGAAATATGTTTTGCTATGCAAATGTAGAAATTATGTGTGCTGAAATAAAAGTACCTAGAATAATAATAAATGGCATTTGTTGAGTTTATATGTAAGACTCTGAAGCTTAGTAAACGCTGCATACATATGGTTTCATTCTTACAGTACAATACTGAACTATGAGGGAGTGAGGAGCTTTCCCCTTTTCACAGAAGAGGAACCTGAGGTCAGTTAACTTTTGCAGTCATCGAGTGAGGAGCTAGAGCGGGAACAGGAGTCAGACTCCAAAGCCAGCAATCTTAAAACTGTACTTTCTTCTCTCTACTTACCATCCAAGGCCCTTATTCTCTTCTTCTTTGCATGTTTTATAGCCCAACTTTTGCTCCCTGTATGTGCTTGTTTATAACCAGATTGATACAACATGTTCACAGTAGACTGCTGATGTAATTTAGCTGTACCTCACACTTTTCTCAACTCAGAATCTTTGACTATATTCTTATCTTCCTAATTGGATGATTGACATAGTGTTAAGATATTTATAAACCATTATCCTCAAAGGCAAGCATTATATCAACTCAGATTTTTTTTTTTAATTTTAATGTTGGTTTTTATTTTGGATAGTTGTCTGTATTTGCTTTTGAGAGTCAATATTTAAGATGAATGACAATCGTATAACTCAATTAGAGAAACCAGTGCTTTTCCTAAGTATCGTGTTGTCCTAAAAATAAATAAGCAAATGGATAAATAGATATACATAAAACTTCATCATAAAACTTCTACATAAAGCTGTTATACACACACACACACACACACACACACACACATACTTGAGACTATAAAAAGGCAAAATTTGCACCCCATTTTAACAACAGAATTTCAAAGCTTTTTTGAAGACTATTGCTATGCAGAAAACTGGAAAATCAGAAATAGTCTTCAGGCATAGACAGAACAAGAATACGACAAGCATACGTTTTTAAGGTAAGGAAATGTTGTAAAATATAATCAAACAAAAGAACAACACGTGTCTCTTTTGTGAAATCGCTTATCTTTCTTTCCATTCCATAGAAATGCAGAAAAAGAGCAAATTAACCCTCACTGTTAAGAGTACTTCTTACATCCTTAAGCTTTTATAAAGGGTACATTTTATTAGAAATGCAATGAATATTCAGTGCTTTGGCCAGTTTAGACTTTGGGGGTGCTCCCCAGCTGTATAAGGCTCACTGAGAGCCTACGTGTGAACCACACGCCAGGGAGAAGCCTGGCTGGCTGGAGGGGCTGAGCTGAAGGCTTTTACATAGTTCCCATTACTAAGGAAACCACTCGTTTTGTCTGAACATGCTCTGAATAGATGTCTCATTTGAAGTCTAGTGCTCAAACCATGAGGATTGCATTATGGAGCCGAGAAAGAAATGAGGGGAACAAAAAATGCTTGAAAATGCCACCAAGCATTCACAAAGCATCGCACTGTAATAACATTCCATGAGACAGAAGGTGCATTTATTTTTGCCGCATTCCAAGTTATTTTGGTGTTATAAAAGCAAATTCCTTTGCCTGCCCACGTAATCAAAATAAGAAAAGCAGATGTTCTTCTGACCTAATCTTAATTCCTGCTCTTGTTAGGGTCTCACTGAGAAGTGTGACATACAGCACAGGAAGGACAAAATATGGATTCTCATATTAATCTAGATTTGTTCTGTTGTGCTTTATAACTAAATGGTGTAGTGCTATCTCTGTGCCAATAAACAAACACATGTTCAGAGTCAGACCTCAGGATTTGCAGCCTCCAAATCGTCACTGTTAAATTCAGAATGACTACTGCAAACTGGTGCTTGGTGCTCTTTAATGAGCATTCAATTCAGATTCTAAGTGAGAAAACACTGCTTCTAGGAGGCTCCTGCTCCACTCTCCAGCTCCTATCAACCCACAGCAAGGAAAGTATTAAATAGCTACTACTTTAAAAAAGCAGGTGATCGTCTTTCTCCCTCACCCTGGAAAGCAGTGTTTGTGGGATTTTGATTACAACATGCTCTCTATTATCCCCCTCCCTCCCTCCCTATCTATCTATCTATCTATCTATCTATCTAGAAAATGACGTTTTCTTAAAGTACATAAAGTGCCATGCAGACACCCAATCAGAAGTTGCTGCCTCTAAACTGATACAGAAAGTCAGGGGAGTGAAGCATCGTTACCTGTATTTTGAACTACTTTAATCCTTTCAGCAAACAAGAGATTTATCAATACATTAATTAATCCACAAATGCAGAAAGTAACAAATATTTATAGATTACTTGTTTTACTATTTTGCTGACAGTCATTACAGTTAGGTGACCTCTCTGCACAAGAGTCCATGATCAAGTGAGATTCTGGGACTCGTAGTCCAGAGCTTTTGCACTGCACTAAGGACAGCCCCTGTGTGCAGAGGCTGCTCCAGTCTCTCCTTGAAGCACCACTGTTACAAAGAGGTGCTAGCATGTCTAAAAGCTAGAAACAAGCATAATAAACAATTACAAGTTTCCTTCCTTCATGGATCTTTAAAGATTAGTAGTATAAAGTTAATAAATGTGAAAAGCCAACAGCAGCATTGTCAGAAGTCTTATGTTTTTTTCTTAAGACCTTTTCCTTTTTCCTTAAGTTCTTTTAAATATATTGGCAGTCATGCATTTTTAATAAACATATTTCAAGTAGTTATCTTTTTCAAATTTCTGGCCTGACTAAATTTAAGAAATGCCAAATTCAGGAGAATTAAATCAGGATAAACTGAGTAGTTTTCTAGCATTTAAGATGGCATCCTAACATCACTAAAAAGGCCCTAGATTTGAAAGCATGGCAGAAGAAAGTTTTTTTTTCTTGTGAAAGTATACAAATACTTACCCTGTCAATAATATCCTCACTAGTTCTGATTATGGGTTTTCAATTCATTTTCAAATGAACAGCCAGAAGGCCAGAAGCTGCCAGCTGTTTCTGATCTGATGTGTCTACAGAATATTTACTTAGAGTGTATACTTAGCAGTTTAGATATTGTGGCTGCTGATGAGAAAATTCTTCTAACACTGAGACTTTTTATGAAGTTTCTGTTTTTAAAATGAACATACGTTAGGCTCCTTATAAGTTACCCTGTAGGGTTTGGCAGAAAACAGGATGTCTGCATCTTTGTATTCCTGGTACTTAGCACAATGCCTGGCATGCAGTAAGAATTCATTAAGAGGAGATCGAACTGAATTGTTTGATATGAGAAAAATATAGCAAACTCGGCATTTATAGGTGACCCTTAGCCTAACATAATTGAGTGTAACGTGATGGAAACAGCAACTATTTCACTTTCTTTAACATTTAGTTAACAAAATCTAATTTTTCTATGTCCTTTCGATCACCCGTAACCTTTTTTGAAATATTCTTTTTGTATGTATATGTACATACATATTTATATGTATAAAAGTGATAAAATTGCATTGAAAGGATTGAGTCTAACAGCTCTTGTTTTGTTTCAAGCTTACAGTGGTTATATTATATTTCAATCTTACTGGAAGAACTCTCAAAATGTCTTCAGGTACCATGAACCATCAGACATTCATTATAATTCTGTTTCCACCTGCAGCAATAAGATCAGCAGTCCACTGTGACAATCATACATTCACTTAACACCAAGCATCCTCTTATTTGGAGAAGTAAGTCCTGTTTAGAAGACTGAAATTTGTTCTCAGATCAAAGAGATTATGTCTTTGTCTGTTTTCTGTTGTTAGAACAGATTACCACAGACTGAGTAATTTATAAAGAAATGAAATTTATATTTTACAGTTCTGGAGGCTGGGAGGTCCGTGGTTGAGGGCCATCTCTGGTAAAGTCCTTCTTGCTACGTCACACATGGCAGAGGGCATCACATAGAGTACAGGAACATGCTGATTTAGATCTCTCTTCCTCTTCTTACAAACCATGTCTCATCATGGGGGCTCACCTCTGGTGACTTTATCTAATCCTAATTACCTCCCAAAGGCCCCACCACCAAATACTTTCAACATGCAAATTTAGGGATCATGATTCAAACACGAAATTGGGAACATATTCAAACCATTAGCAGAGTATAATTGGAATAAGAATGGAGAATTTATTTATCATCCAAATTATTAGTACATATCTATAAATGTAAAGTTAGAAGCTTTTTACTATTTCTTTTTGAAAAGTTACAGTTTTTACTATGCATATATAAGCAAATATGTTGAGTTATGAAGTTATCTCATATGTGACTTGAGACATTGTGTTAAGTCACAAGACAAAACTTACCTTCCCATTAAAGACAAAATTGTAAGAATGATTAAAATGTAGTAAATTTAAATGTAAGTAAATGCCCATTTGTATAGTATTATGTTTAGAAAGAGTAGATTTAGGGAAAAAAAATCAATGTCATATTTAACTGAATGAAATATATATTGATTTTGATTCCTTCCATATTATTTAACTAAATAAATGTTGAGATTTTAAATGTTTATTAGGTCAAGTAGGATTTGCTTTATGAATCTGGGTGTACCTGAGTTAGGTGCATAAATATTTAGGATTGTTATGTCGTCTTGTTCAATTGTACTCTTCATCATTATATAGTGACCATCTTTGTATTTCATTACTTTTCTTGATTTGAAGACGAAGTTATCTGAAATCAGAACTGCTATGCCAGCTTTCTTTTGGCTTCCATTTGCATGAAATATTATTTATCATCCCTTCACCTTGAGTCTGAATGCATCCTTGTGGGTTGGATTTATTTCCTGAAGACAGCAGATACTTGGCTTATGTATATTTGTGCATTCGGCCAGCCTATGTCACTTTAGTGGGCAGTTTTAGCCATTCACATTTATTGAAAGAATTGATAAGTGGGGCAGATTTCTGTTCATCCTGTTGAGTTGAACTTTGTGGCTTTGTTTTCTCTCTTGAACCATTGTGGTATCTGGTTTTTGACCTTTAGCTTTTAGATGATACACTGGTGAGTATTTATTGTGCTGATCTGTGTGTAACACTGTTCTGACTACTTCCAGAAAGGCAGATCTTGTCTTGATGAACTCTTTCAGTCTTTGCTTGTCTGAGAAGGTCTTTATTTCTCCTTCATATAAGAAACTTAGTTTTTCAGGGTATAAGATTCTAGGCTGGGAATTATTCTGTTTGAGAAGAGTGAGAATGGGGCCCCAGTTGATCTAAAGAAAATGATAAACAGCAACACTGTAATACCCAGGGATTTCAACACCCCTCTGACAGAATAGGACAGTTCCTCCAAATAGAAAATAAACAAAGAAACAATGCACTTAAAGAGAACTCTAGAACAAATGGGCCTAACTGACATTTACCGAATGTTCTACCCCCAAACCACTGAATATATGTTTTTCTCATTAGCTCATGGGATATTCTCTAAGATTGACCATATCCTAGGCCACAAAGCATGTCTCAACAAATTTAAAAAAATAGAAATTATACCATGCATCTTCTTAGATGACAGTGGAATAAAATTACAAATAAACTCCAACAGAAACTCTCATCTCTACACAAAGTCATGGAAACTAAACAACCTTCTGCTGAATGATTATTGTGTTAAGGAGGAAGTTAAGATGGAAATCAAAAGATTCTATGAACTAAATGATACAGGAGACACAAGTTAACAAAATCTGTGGGACACAGCTACAGCATTCCTGAGAGGAAAATTTATATCCATAAATGCCTAAATCCAAAAGACAGAAAGATCACAAATCAACAATCTAATGAATCATCTCAAAGAATTGGAAAAGGATAAGCAAACCAACCTGAAACCCAACAGAAGAAAAGAAATAACAAAGATCAGAGCAGAACTAAATGAAATTGATGATAAAACTATATGGATGATTAATAAAAAAGGTCGGTTCTTTGAAAAAATAAATAAAATGGACACACTTCTTGCTAGATTAATGAGAAGCAGAAAAGAAAGGACTCTGATAAGCTCCATCAGGAATGAAAAAGGAGAAATTATAACTGATACCATGGAAATACAAAATATCATCTCTGAATACTATAAAAACCTCTGTTCACATAAACTTGAAAATGTGGAGGAACTGGGGAAATTCTTGGAAACACACAGCCTCCCTAGGCTCAATCAGGAAGAAATAGAATTCCTGAACAGACCACTATCAAACACCAAAATTGAAGCAGCAATAAAGAACTTCCTAAAAAGAAAAGACCCAGACCAGATGGTTTTACTTCCAAATTTTACCAGACCTACAAATAAGAATTGATACTTCTCCTGCAGAAATTATCCCACAACATTGAGAAGAAGGAATCCTCCCAAACACATTGTATGAAGCCAACATCACCCTGATACCAAAACCAGGAAAGGATGCCACAACAACAAAAAATCTATAGCCCAATATCCCTTATGAATATAGACAGAAAAATTCTCAGCAAAATCCTAGCAAGTTGATTTCAGATGCCTTTAAAAAATATAATCCATCACGACCAAGTGGGCTTCATCCCAGAAATGCAGGGATGTTTTAAAATATGCAAATCTATACATATAATTCATCACATAAATAGAAGCAAAAACCTTGTGATCCTCTCAATAGACACAGAAAAAGCATTTGACAAAATTCAGCATCCTTAAAATTTAACTATTTGTTCTCGCAGAGATTAAATTTTGGCTGACACCTGTCCCTGCAATAGTCAATGCACTTTAGAATGATATGGCAAATCTACACTGAATACCTACCTTATCATTCAACTTTAGCATGTTATAAAACTGATGATGTGGTGTTGCATTTGCACAGATATAATTAATAATAATTATAACTTGTTTCAAAGTGTCACTTAAAACAGTAGCTTTAGAACAGAGATTTTGCTGATGCAAGATACAATGAAAAGAAATGAGAGCATCTGGATCTGTTAATACTTTTCTTTTTTATCTGTGCAATAAACCCTTCATGTTTTCCTGTCATGGAAGGTGCACCATTTGTTCATCCACTCACTAAATTTACTAAATTCAGTTCAGCTTTACATTTATCTTGAAAGTTGTTTAAAATGTATATCCCCTATCTTCTGTTTGCAGGAGTACCCAAATGAGTAACTCTTCATATCAAAGAGAATCTTCTGTTATGAGTGAAATGAAGTATAAAACCTGTGCTGAGTCAGGAGTATTATTTGATTCATCTGAAGTGATTGAATAATACATATTTTTCCTTTTGAAATATTGCGTGAAGTTCTGTTCAGTTGAAGGCTAATTCATGTTCCTGATCAGCTATAGGTCTCCTTGAAAGAGGCAGTTGTTCGTACTTTGAAATATCATTGGGGTCTATGTATCCTAGAATTCTGACAATGCACTATTTCACAGTTTTTCCATCACTGAATGGCTTCCCTTTTTCCTGAGTATATAAGCTACTTTGTAAGTTGCTGCAGTGACATTATTTCTAGGTCTTATTGCTGCTTGAAAGAATTGTCTTTGCTTTTACTTTTCATCTTTTAATTTCTGCAATACAACCATTCACATCTCTACCCCTAATTTAAACTATTTGTGGTCCTTCTGAGTGTTATGATGCTGATGAACATGACATTATTTAATGTTAATATTGAAATATCATAAAACAAGCACATCATCTTTAGCAGAAACAAGATAATATTGTAATTCCCAATCTTCATTAGAAAATCTGTTTTCTTCCTTCAGCGTTCTCTTACTCTTCTTTGGCATGGGCTGTTAAGCAGACAGAATTGAAAGATACTGTCGAGTTATGCACTATTCACAAATTCCACTTCAAACAGAAACACAGTGCACCATTGTCAAAAGCTGATAAGACCAGCATACTTGACCCCCATAAACTCTCACTAACCAGCCTCCTGTGATAGTGGTGCCAGTCAGGCGGGTAAAGTTAGAACTAAATCATGAGCTTAGCAGCCATCAGTTTAGCCCTTATAGCTTACTAATGTTCTACTTGTGCCAGTCAATCTGGGAGGATTATTTCGTTGAAACTTTGGTATTTTAAATATGTTTGTTTTAAAAATTAAATAAAAATGTAAAATGCCATCAAAAATATATTAATAAAAATAAAAGGATTTGTTTTGTAAAATTTGGATTCAGTCAAAAGATTGCACTTGAAGACCTAGAAGGCCATATGTGGCCTTAAAGCCACAGGTTCCCCACTCCTGGTATATACTTTGGTATACTTTGTTTTTTGCCCTTACATAATAGAAAGTATTCTATATTTAAAAAATTATAAAAATAAAAGAATCATTATTTTAGTACCTGTGTTAATACCGTATACATGTTCCATTCTCCAAATATTGGGCTGTTGTTTTTCTAAATGTTTTTTCAATGTTCTTTATTATAAATAATGCAGTAAAATATCATAGGCTAGGATTGCTTTACATGATTTTCTAGATTAAATGATTTGGGCAGTTTAAGACTCCTGACATGTATTACAGATTGCTTTCCTGAAAGCTCATGGCAAATTCACACAGCAGCATATGAGTCTCCTTTCTACCATACCCTTGCCAGCATTCATTCATTCATTCAAGAATTAGCACCCGTCTAAGTGTTCTAAGTGATAAGAATATAAAGGTGAAAAATAAGGTCACTGATTTCACAAATGTTACTTGTTGGGGCGATCTAGGTGGTTGGTGATAAATAGGCAATGGTAAACTTGCAAGTAAGTAATGATTTCAGATATGAGTAAATGTTATTTAAAAAAAAATTAAAACAGGGAAATAGCATAGTGCATAACAAAGAGGGATGATTAACATAAAGCGTTAAAGCAGCTTACCCTTAGAAGGTGACATTTCATCACAGACATGAACTTTGAAAGGAGAGTTAATTAGCCTAAGAAACAGGGGCAGCGTGTTCCAGGCAAAGGAGCAGTGTGTGGAAAGTTCCCAAGGCAGGAATGAGCTTGGCATTGGGTAGTGACAGAAAACGGCCAGTATGCATGAGAGTAACCAACAACGAGGAAGTTAAGTGTTAGGATGTGAGGCCTGAATGGTAATAAGAACTGAGATCTACCATGGTCTTGTAAACCACGGATAGGAACTAGATTTTAATTGCAGTGGACAGCTATTTGATGGTTTTAAGGAAGGTAGAGATTTTTTTGCATTTATAATTTTTTATTCATTATTTTAAAAACCATTGAGCTGGCGTATGGAGAATTGATTAGAGGTAGGTAGAAGTTAAGAGGAGAAACAGATGCTGATGGCTGGACTTCCATGGTAGCTGAAGAGATGCTGAGAGATGGTGGGATTCCAGAGATATTTTAAATTTAGACTAAAAGGACTGCTAATGAGTTGTTTGTAAGGGATATAGAAAAAGACGATGTAAGCAAGACTCCTACATTGTGGTAGAGAGTGATGCTGCCTAGGTGGATGGTAGTGCTATTAATTGAGATGTGGGATTCTGAGAAAAAAGCAAGTTGTCCTCATCCCCAGCAGAGTTCTATTTTACACACATAATAGAGGGGTAATGTTTTAAAATGTTCAAATTCTTTGATCTCTTGTTTAACTGTGTAAAACATAAAATAACAACCAAACAAAAAAACTTTGCCCTCATCAGCTCTAGTCATTCATTTCCCTGAAGGGAGATTAAAATTGCAACAAAAGAAATTCCAAGAAGTAGTCAGTATAAGATGCAGCTCTGTTTTGCAAAAATATAATTATGAAACCAGCTGAAGAAACAGCTAGTACAAAGACCCTAAGGTGTGAATTTCTGGACCAAATACAAGCCAGGCTTTCATCTTAAGATAAGATTTTGCTGATTCCACCTGAGCCCAAGTGACTCAGTGCATACAATTTTTCCATAGTTGAAGGAGAGACCAAATCTATTAAGGTCTAGCTGCAATCAGAAAGAGGGAAAATAGAATATAGTAGAAGGAAAAGAAAAGCCTTTTATTTTGCCCTGAGGATTTTTAGGGAGAAAAGAGGGAAAAGGGATGAGAGAGTAAGGTGTTTGGAGAGGTGTCTTCCAAAGTGCCCTTGTGGCTCTAGCTTGGACATGGGTGGGTACATTAAGTAAACAATAATATCATTGGTTAGGTGTCCAGTAAGATATTACCTTTTTGCTCTCCCATCACATCACTCTTACACTTTGCCATAGCAATTTGACCACACTATAAAATAAGCAGAGGGATTCCCTAAGATTTAGCTTTTCTGAACCACAAATGCTGGGTTGAGAAACAGCAGGCTAGTGGGCAAAGAGTCCCAGCAGCAGAAGGTAGGCTTGTTCCTTAGCTAGAAACTGAATGGAAGACAAGACAGTCATCTAGGAGGTAGCCACCAGTGAGAGATGAGGTGAAGCTGATTCAGCTACAAAGAACTATCAGGCTCCCAGCAAACCAATGGAGACAAAAAAATCCCCAAACCACACATGACCCAACCGTCCAAATAAAACCCCACAAAAATGGTACCATCCATAGATTGCAGCTTTCAGTGTCAGTAGGGCAAGTAGCACCCACAAGCACACTGAGTAGCTCTCACCTCTGCAGTGCTTCTTAGACTTGTGAATCACCTAAGGATGTTGTTAAAATGTAAATTCTGATGCAGTAGGGCTGGAGTTTAGCCTGGGATTCTGCATCTCTGACAAACTCCCAGGAGATGTTGATGCTGCTGGTTTACAGACCATACTTTGAATAGGGAGGACTAACATACACACAGCACCATCGTGAAAGCCAGTGGACCCTTCCCCACCAGTGTCATGAGGGGGGCTATTTGAAGAACCAAACTTTTTTTTTTCCCTAGAGAAAAATTAAGTATTATCTGAAGGATCTCTCAAACATTAGACTAGACCAAATTTAAACCAGATGGGATATATACTTCATTTGATTTTCTGATACCAAGTGGAAGGCTGGGGAGAACAATTACATTGGCTGTAAACAAAGAAAAACATTACTTTTTTTCACCGTGTATTCCAGAACAGTGAGCTAAGTTCGGGGTGCCTTTTACCCAAATAATAGACACATCACATTTCGGATACGCAAGCATGGAGCTCAGAGGAGAGATCAGAGATTAATGTGAACATTTATCAGTAATCAGCATGTCTTCAGAGGCAGCGATCTGGACAAAGAGGGTGCAGAGCAGCAGTACGGTCTGAGGATCTGGACCTGGAGCACTCTATCCTTTAACGGTGAAGCAAAAATGGAAAAGCCAGTAGAGGAGAATGAGAAGGAGCAAGAAGCAGAAAGAAAGCCAGAACTTAGTGTTATAGAGGCACAGAGAAGAAACGTTCTCAAGAAGAACGGTGTGGCTGTTTTAAATGTTCCTGCAATTTTGAGTATTAGGAAATCAGAATACTGACCATTAGATCTGGCAACTACTTATTTGTGTGTATATATTATATATTTTAAAATATTTTTATATATATTTATATATGTGCATATACATACATAACTTTTAAGAGTTTTAAACAGGCTTGTAAAAAGATAGCTGTCAAGTTTGCTCACATTACAATGAAACTTCTTGAACACCTTGCCTTAGAGCCTTCATCTCTACTTCCTTGCTGCCCAGGGTGTCTTCAGTCCACTCTAATCGGCCTTTGATCTCTGTCATTGCATTAAATGGTTCCTACTGGTGACCTCCATGTGGCCGAATTCCCTCAGATTTCTTTATTATAAAGGATTCTATGTGCAAGGAGTTTTTCTCTTGAGATTTTCAGCATTTCTGGTTTTTGGTTATAGTCAAAAGTACTGCAAAACTCCTGTTGCTGAAATCTGATATGTGATTACAATCTTGGCCAGAACCAGAAGTGAAAAGAAAAACAGGTATTCAAATCTTTCTGAAAGTTAAAAAGGCATTCTAAGAAACATGGAGACTCTGGCACCCTCTTCTGTAGCAATCAAGCCCTATTAGCAAGAACATTAGAATGTTGGTTCCCAGCAGTGTCTGTGCAGAATGAAATCTCTGTGAGCCAATTTCCTTTTTCCAAAGGGATCTAGATATTGCTCACAAAATTCTAGTTAGTTGGCAGAGGAACAAGTATTTAGGCAGAAATATGTCCAAAAATGAGAGGACTAAAGATATACCTCGTGTGCCTATGTATTTTACATGGGACCAAGATTAACTGGGTTTTGCTCCGAACCCTAAGAATAAAGCTTTTTCAGCATTGCTAGAAATAAACCTTGCTTTAAAAATTTGTTGTGAGTGTAGTATTTATGAAAAGCAAATTAGTATTCTATAAATTCTCTCACACATTTAAATTGATAAGCAGCTAAAAGAGAGACCCCAAAGCATTTGATGAGGCATCGTGTTAGGTGGACAGATTACAGGTCAGGGAGTGAATAAACCAGGTTTCTAATTCTAGCTGTGACCTCAATTTTAATATATTGGTTTGGGTAGATCATTTAAGCTTTCTAGACCTTATTTCTATATCTATAAAATGAGAGGATTAAACCTAATTGTCTCCAGGGTCCTTTCCAGCTCTGATGTTTTATGAACCTGTAGTTCAAAGGTCAAAATCACTGGGTAACAAAGCAGAATTCAGGAAGTATTTTTTGTACAAAAGTGATTTCCATTTGAATGGTTAGATATCAAAGCTTGGATATTGTCCTAGATTCTAGGGACAGGCTAAGGGATAGAGAGGAACAGAAGACTGACCAGTAAAGAGAAACACACATGCAGCAATTTATCCCAAATCCATTTCTTGAATTTCCCTACAAAGAAGCCAAAGGTTAATAATTAAAGGAAGTTAGTGTATAAACTATTAGAAATAAGTATTATCCTCCTGAATGGCACAGTTCTGCTACATAATTAGTAACACAACTAAGGAAACATTTAAGGGCCACCTCTATTTCAGAGAACAACAGTTAACAGAAGATGCCTCTGAAGGAAAATGGTGGAATCCCACACAGTTGAGACTCCTAAAAATGAACTCAAAATAGCAGTAAATATGATGCCACAGGGAATAATCTGGCACTGGCAAGCAGATAGACTTGATCAGCAAATGGGATTTCTCATTTCCGTTTGTCATGTTACTAAGAGGAAAATGGCCATCCAGAGAGAATATGGCTGAGAACATAGCGTCAGATCTATACAAACATACTAGCTTGAATGAAAAAATAAAAAACTATCTCAGATACTATTTTTTAAAAATTTAACTTATAATTTTGAAAATTAAACTTGAAAAAAGTTGTAAGAATACTACAAGGAATCCCCAAATATTCAGCAATTGAGAATATTTTAGCACATTTATTCTCTCTCTCTCCCTCTCTCTCTCTCTCTCTCTCCCTCTCTCTCTCCCTCTCTCTCTCCCTCTCCCTCTCCCTCTCTTTCTCTCTCCCTCTCTCTCTCTCTCTCTCTCTCTCCCCGCCCCTCCCTCCTTCCCCACCTCTCTATATGTGTAGGGATGTGGACGTGAGTGTATTTATATGCATGTATATATACTCATTGTCATTTTTACTACTATCATTATTGCTAATCTACTTGAAAATAAGTTGCAAATATGAAGACCTTTTAGCCCTAAATCCTTTCTAAGAAGTTTATCTCTTTCATAGTTCTTAAAATCATAAAATACATTACTTTTAACATCAGTACAATGCTATTATATATTCCATATTCAAATTTCACCAATTGTTCCAATAATGTTCTTTATAGCCATTTCTTTGTCCTTGCCAAGGATCCAGTCCAGGATCATGTGTCGCCCTCAGTTGTAATGTCGCTTTAGACTCCTTTAATCTAAAATTTTTCGCTTTTCTTTGTCTTTTATGATACTGACATTTTTTGAGTTTTGTACAAAGTCTCTTGGGTTTTTCTAATGTGTTCTCGTGCATGTATTGAGGTTATGCATTTTCAAATTAATATAAGTACGTCATATCAGGAGGCCCAGGATGCCTGTTTGCCCCAGGTCTAGTGACATTAATTAGCAGAGGTAGTGTCTGCCAGGTTTCCCAATGGAGAGTTAACTTTTTTTTTTTTGGTATTAAGTAATACATTTTGTATAAATATTCATTTTCTTGTAAATTTTTATGCGATAGTTTTAGCATCCACTGATGGTTCTTGCCTGAGTCAAGTACTCTTATGATGTTGCAAAAATGGTTGTTTCTAACTTTGTCATTCTTTGTATTTATTAGTTGGCATCTCATTGTAAGGAAGAGCTTTCTCTTCTCTCTTCTTGTTTAGCATCATTAATCATTGTGATTCTTAAATTGTCTCAGATTCGCCAGTTTGCAATATTTCCTTTTAAAATCTTTTAAAATTCTTTTTCATTCATTTGTCATGATCTTGTCTTTTTGTTATGGATGATTATCAACAGAGTCTTGAGAATTAAAAATAAATAAATAAATAAAAGTTTTTTAAAAGTTAAAGTCATGTAACATAAAATTAACCACTTAAAAATGTACCATGTACCAATTCATTTAGTATATTCATAGTGTTATGCAACCACCACCTATATCAAGTTCTAAACATTTTTACCACATCAAAAGAAAACTCTGTACCCATTTATGCAATCATTTCCTGTTCTCCATTTCCCCTAGTTCTTGACAACTACCATTCTGCTTTCTGTCTCTATGAATTTATTTATTCTGGAAATTTCATATAAATGAAATTATACAATATGTGATCTTTGTGTCTGGATTCTTTCACTGAGTATAATATTTTCTAGGTTCATCCACATGGTAGTATGGGTCAGTACTTTACTCCTTTATGACTGAATAATATTCTATTGTTTAAACCACATTTGGTTTATCCATTTATTCACTGATAGGTATTTTGGTTGTTTCTACCTTCTCACTATTGTGAACAGTGCTGCTATGAACATTCATATACAAATGTTTGGTCAAGTACCTGTTTTCAATTTTGAGGGGTTATTGGATTATATGGTAATTCTATATTTAACTTTTTGAGGAGCCACTGAACTGTTTTTCCAAATTAGCTATACTATGTTATGTTTCCGCCAGCTATAGATGACGGTTAAACTTCACCACATCCTCACCAACACTTATTATTTTCTGGGTTTTTTTTTTTCTTATTCTTACAATTCTAGTGTGTGTGAAATGGCATCTGGTAGTTTTGATTCGTGTTTCTCTAATGACTAATTATGCTGAGAATCCTTTTATATACTTGTTGGCCATTTATATTCTTTGGATAAATGTCTGTTCAAGTCTTTTGCCCTTTTTAAAGTGGTTATTTGTCTTTTTGTTATTAAGTTGTAAGAGTTCTTTATATGCTGTAAACTCTTGGTAATATATCATATTACTTAAAAAATAAAAAGTACAAATGTTTTTAAAGTCATGATTTTTTTCTGATCTGAAATTTAAGTGAGAGACTTGAATGAATAATCCTGCCAAGAAAAATATCAAATAGATAATCCTTTCAATTAACTGAAATTTGAAGATATTTCTATGTATATATACAATTGAAAAGTATAGGATTATTCTATTTTTATGCATGTAGGGTTCAGTTAAAATATCATATGATATATGACCAGCTGTCTCAGATACTTTCAATGTAGCCACCATGATGCAACAGAGCATTTTGGAGTCCCCCAGTGAATCGGTAACCTAAACTCACTAGGGAAATCATTTTAAACTCAGTTAATATTTCTCTGATGAGGCTCAATTTGGCAAACTTATAATGTGTAGTTTCTGAAAACAAATTACCCTGGTTACGTTTTTACTAATCTTCCTTTCTTAATCAAAAATGTCCTATCACCAGTTCCTTTCTAAACAGATAACATTTTTATTTAACCAAAAAAAAAAAAAATCCAAAGCATTTTCTAGCTGTTGTCTCCATATATAACTACATTCCTGTTTACTGTTATTCACAAACTGAACACTAACCACTATTTGCCATGACATCCTTAATGCAGCCATGAAGCATGCTAATTTAAACTCTGGTGGAATGTTTTGGAGCACATGGGATTGCTGATATTTTCAGGTGCAAAGTCTTCCTTTTGAGGTAAAGTCCAAAACCCTTTACAGTTTTGTGGTGCTCAGTATTTTTTTCCAATTGAATTTATAGCTTTCTTTTTATTATTCAAAGCTTCTTTGGACTTTACACATTGGCAGGTGTTTTTCTCACTATCATTTTACATCTTGTTCTACATTCCTGACAAAAATGTGAACTACTTAAGTAAAAACTGTTTTCCTTCCAACCTATAAATCTGTGTGGTGAGGTTCTGGATAATATTTATCACCCTTCTTCTGTTATATATGGACTATCTTTGAAATAGGGCACCCTGCATGTAAAACTTCAGGGATGGCTGTACCTAAAGCTGAAATGTGGCTTGTGTGATGATATATTTGCAAATAGTAGAAGCACTTTTTGGTAGGACATTGTTCTGTCTTTGGCCATGAAAGCTGGTTCAGTAGCATATTCTAGAAAGATTGGAAGAGAGCCTGGGGGTCAATTTTTTAGTGTTTTTGCCACTGTCCTCCCACATTAGCTTTCTCTCCAGGAAGGAGACCAGTTGCAGGTGACTCCATCTCCCCTCCTCATCTTGGCCCTAAATGGTAATTGGGTGGGAATTATGAACAGTACCTCAGAGGGTCTCAGGAGACTCACTGCTTCATATATTCACATGTATATTTGTGTGTTTGGAATCCAAATGCTACTAAACATTAGTAAGTATAATCATCCATTTCCGTTATAATTACTAATCTCTAAATAGCAATGAAGAGACATACAGAGTTTTTTTTTGCATAGAAACATGGAATGTTGTATTTTAAGAGACCTTATATATTATCCAGTATAATTTTCTAATTTTATAGCTGAAAAACTCAGGTCCAGTGTTATTTTTTGCCTATTATTATAGATTACTTCATTATTCCTCATTTTATCAAATGTTTTGAGTTCAAAGGACAGCCAACAATCATCTAGTCCAAATATATCAAATAAACAACATTTCTGCTGTATCTTGCCTGTGGCAGACGTTGCTAATTGATCAAATACTCCTTCTCACTGAGCACAGAGCATCCTTCTTCATGCCCAGCAGTCACTGGTAAAACGGAGTTTGTATAGGGAAGGAATTTATTTGCTTTACCAGATCTAATACAGTCCCTCAATTTAAAAATGAGGCTATTAAAGAAAAATAATAATTTATTTGCTTAAGTTACAAAAGGAATCATTTACTAAGCAGACCTCTTGAGTCTTGGTAGACTATCCACTCTACTTTGCCTGAGCATATCCATATGCCCAGGTGAATACCAAACTGAGTACTGAGTGAAACACAACTTTCTCAAGGAATTACTCTTTTATTGTTACTGGCAAAGAGATAGCTAATTTCATTCCCTGATTAGCCCAATAATTCAATGGACAGAACAACAAAAGGGATTTGAGTTAGACTTCTGAGATGTCTTTTCTAAAAATAGAATGACCTCATGGTTCGTTCAGGGAAATTTAAAGTGCAAAGAATAAATAGAGTCTTTTAATGTTCCTATTCTCTATATTTAAATTTTAGTTGGAAATTAAAGGGAACTTTTTAATTGGCTTATGGTAGCACTAAGACATTTTTCTTTCTATTGTTGGATATAGTACTATTATAAATATTAACAATAATAACTTGGAATGATCATAATTTATATTTGATATTATAATTGATATTTTTCTCCAAAACATTTTATTGTCTGAATAAAGAATATTTGTGAAATTTTAAAGCCCACACCTTGTGCAGTTTGTAGTTTTCCCTCCAGAACTGTGAAGCAGTACTGTTTTGCAAAATATGTATAAAATGACAACTTTAAGCCGCATATTGATTTTATGAAAATATGAAGACCACTTACTTTTTCTTGGTGCTCCTTGCGTATTCATTTATATCAACTTGGAAATGTGAGAAATTATTTCATACTGAATACATTTTTCTCTGTTGAAATCTATTGTGAAATGTTTCTTTTCTACAATGAAAAATGCTGCCCGTCAGTCATAAATATTTTTTGCAAAATAATTAGTGATACATGAAATAAATTTTAGCCACCTATCTTCTTACACATTTTCCTTTTATTATTCTGTATTCTCTATGGTCTCTTTATATATATGTACATGTATGTGTATATAGGTGAGCATGTATATATATGCTGATACATACACACACTATCCATCATTGTTATTTGATCTCTAGTGCATGTTGCTATGATTTTGTTTGCAGGGGGGTGTGTGTGTATACGTGTATATATATGCAATGCTTCACACTTCAAATATCCTGTTGGTACATAGGTTAATTCCAGGATTACTAAGCACTCAGGCTTCTTTGAAGGACCATGCATCTTTTGCACACATCCCCAGTCACTTGCTGAAATTATCGTATCTATTGGAGACTATAACTATGCATTTTCCTAGTTCACTGCCTATTTCTCTTACTTTTCTTTCTTTATCCTCTTTGCCAACTTTCATTCTGCCTGTTGTAATGGAAAGGGCATATTCTCTGCAATTAGACAAACCTGGGTTCAAATTTCACTTTTATCACTTCCTAGCTATGTAATTGTAACTTTAAACAAGTTATTTTTTACCTTTTTGGGCCTCAGTTTCCCCTTGAAATAATGCTTTCCTGGGTCAGTGACTTTCCCAATGGGGAAAGAGAAAAATGGACCCGTCAGATTAGGAGAAATTGAAGAGGATTATTTATAAAGGGACTTATTTAATTACAAATGTAATTATCCAAAGGAAGATGTGTAGGAGGAGCAATTTCTGTCAAAGAGGGACACAGCCAGCCTGAGACAGTTCTACAGGGAGAGAAACACATGAATAGATACCAGCTTTTCTCCCCTCCCTCTCTCTACCCCTCATCTCTGGGCTCCCCATTGGCCACACTCAACCTTAAGCCAGAGGATAAGCCTGTGTATGTAATCCATACCGTTCAGCCTCCCAGGTCAGAGATCATGTCAAATGCAAGAGTGTAAGCCAACTATGAAGTTAAAGGTAACAGTCCCCAAGACTGCCCTCACCTGTGATACCAACTACATTTGAGTGGAGGGTCCCACAACTACTTTCCAGTTTGATAATTTGCTTGAAGGACTTATATAACTCTCCAAAAGCTGTTATACTCATTGTGGTTTATCAGAGGGAAAGGACACATTAAAATCGGCTAATGTAAGAAGCACATAGAGCATGTTGCAGAAAGTACCAATCGTGAAGCCACCATTGATTGTTCTTTTCCTATGGAGTCTGGGCACATTCCTTTCTGGCCTAAATGTTTGACAGTATGCATGGACTATTGCTAACCAGTGGAGCCTACCAAGTCTCGGTGTTCAGAATTTGTAGTGGGGCTCGGTATACGTAAACGTGATTGATTGCTGACTTGCCCATGTGGCTGATCTCAGTCTCTAGACTGACTGATACCATGTGACTCAAAGCCTCCACCCTAAGCCACATTATTGGTTTATATGGTGTGGCCAGGCCTTACCCTAAATCATATTGTGAGACTCTCCAGCACCACTCAAGTCCCCCAGGCAATCAGAGACACTCGCGACATTCTAAGGGCCTAGAAATTACCTACCAGAAGCCAAGGGCAAAGGCCAGCCCTCGTTCTGGGTAAGGTAAAATCCTGTACTACACGGTAGAAAAGAGTAGGGAAGGTGGATCTGGAGATGCAAAAGTTAGCTGTTTGGCCCATTGCTTTTGAGTATTACTTAATTCTTAAGATTAAAAGAAATAATCAATGAAAAGCACCTAGTGTGCTACCTGGAACATGGTCCCTCTCTATTTAAAATGTTATTTTCTTAAGTAGTTTCACTGATCCTTCTCTCCTTTTCCTTCAGAAATATCATTTGTTTTTATGCCTCACTTTTATTGTAGTTACTGATGATCATATTTTAAAATCTCATTTATTTCTTTATTCTTTGTTCATTAATTTATTCACTCACTAAGTATTTATTGAATGCCTACTTTATCCCAGTACAGATGTAGTTCCTGTCCTCATAGAATTTACAGCCTACTTTGAAAGAGAAACAACCGAGCCAACCAGCCCTCCTCCCTACTCCCACACACATGTAAATACAAAGTAGAGTAGCTCCAAATTATAGAAAAATTTCAAGGAAAAGACAGGGTACTGAGTTAGAGAACAACAGTGGGACTATATTGAATGGGGTAGGAGATAACCTTAACACTAAGATGCTAACATTGTAAAGGAGCCAACTCTGAAATGATGGTGGCAGTGGGAGAGCATTCCATAAAGAAGGATTTCCTGAGGCAGGAAAGAGCGTGGTGCAGAGAGTAAATGAAAGAATATTCATGTGGCTAGAACGTTGTGAGTGAAGAGCAATGAAAAATGGAAAACAGATTTTAATGGAAGTGTCACAGGAAAACCAATGAAAGGGCTTTGTGCAATAGTAATAATAATAATCATTTCGTTTGTACTTTTAAGTATTACACTAGCTGCACTTTGGACTAATGATGTGTTTCATAAACTGGGTGGGAACAAAGTGGAACCCAAAAGAACTCTTAGAGTCTATTAGAGCAGTCAAAGAGATGAGGGTGTCATGGACATTTGAGGGGACAGTGCATATGGCGAAAAGCCTGTGGACTTGAGATGTATTGGGAGGTAGGTTGATGGGGGTGCAGATAAGGAAAGTGAGGGAGAGGGATTAATGGAACATGAGCTCTGGCCAACTCCCTTACTTTTAGCAGTTGATACCAGTCTGAACCAAAGGACACTCACCATAGATTGACAGCTTTGTCATTCCCAGCTCCTACAGGCAATGCTACCTGGGCTTCCTGCAGACTGTGCAAGACCCACGATATTCCTTGCCTGGATAACAAAGTCCAGACTCATCCAGTCAGTCAGCCCTCTGTTGTTTGGTCCTGGCAGTACCTGCTTTATTGACCACATTTCACTAGTGTGTATGGTTCACTAGCCAGTCTGATTAGCCGCTGTGCTCTGAATCACATGCCCACTTCCCTCCAATCTGTGAACCTGACTTAGCTATGCCCACCACTCAACTCTTACTTGGTTTTGAAAATTAGCTGATAGACCATCATCTCCTGCATGAAACTCCTCTCCTACCCCAGGTGATTAAAGAACTAGATTTCACGCTCATAGCCATGCAGTTTAAGAGTGCATGAAAGCGTGAAAAGAAGCACTGTTCTCTTCCAAGTCTATTTTATCTTTTCTTATGCATAAAAAATTATAGAAATGTTGGGATGTTTTAAAAAGGAGCGTTCGGTCCTAACTTGGTCTAAATCCCAGTAACCTAATGTCATAGGTTTCTTATAGTTTGTGAGAGTGAAATTCATCTATGTAAGTGAAATACCTAAACTTTTAAGATAGTATCTGACTCAAAACAGGAAGAGAAAGCAAGCTCTGCAAATATACACAATATTCATTTTCCCAAGCAGCTTATTTTTAAATAAGTATCTGTACTGATGCATAATAATAAACTGTTCTAGAGTTCTTAGTTGCCCTAAGCATTTTACATGAATTAATTCATTTAGTGGTTTTATAAAAACAGTGAGATGAATACTAAATCATCTCCATCTTTTAGATTTAAGACTGAGGCTTAAAAAGCTGAGATAACTTGCCCCAAAGTCTTACAACCAGTAAGTATTGGAGCCAGGACTCAAACGACTTCACTCCTGCGCATGCCTTGATCCAAACCCCACTATGATGCCTGTTCATAGAATTCCCATCAAATATAGTGAATTTAAAGCTGAAGGGTTATATGTAGGCATGCTGGGGGACAAGAGTGGAATTCTTGAGTATTATTTCAATTTGTAGATTTATATTATCGGGTTTTCCTGAAAGGTCAGAAAATAATAAGGTACGTGGGTAAAATAATGTGATTTCTTGTACAAAAGTGGGAATGCAAAATTGAGGGCATTTTTAAGCTTGAGTTGTGGTAGTACCTGCAAATGCAGTTAAGATAAATGAATGACTAGTTCACACGTTCTTTCTGAGTTGTCAGTAATAGGCTTGGTTAAAAAGGTCATATCCATCTTGATAGCAAATGAATATTTATTTTTTTTAAATTTGCTTTTTGGCTTCCTTAGGTTTATTACACTGCTGTTTACAAAAATAAATCAGTGAAGACTTGGCACATTGCAGACTCTGTTTTCTAGACACTGAAAGAAATGCTGGCAACATTTCCATTAGCTTACTAACTAATGAGACAGCACTGGCTACTTTCACAGGACTTGAATTCTGGCAGGAACAGTCCTTTTTTTTTCACAATTATGCTTTTAATCTTAAAGTTATTACCATATGCTGTACAGTCAAAAGTATATTTACTTATATATATGCTGAATGAAAAGGCTCTCTCTACCTTCTCATGGTATATAGAGTGCCATAATTGTAGATACTTGAAGTGAAAAAGCAAGGGTATTAAGTTTATCCTTGGGGAGAAGTTGTTTTGTGGTTTCCTGTCAAAAGTTTTAGTAGTAGTTCAATGCCTATCTCACTTGATTAGGAAAATATGTAAATGACAAATATGTATGCCAAAATATATAAAAATCAATCAGTGGTTTGATTTTAGACCCTGGGAGAACAGAGTTGGTAATAAGATAGAATCTTTCCCTCATGAAGTGTCTAGTCTAGCAGAGGAGATAGGTCTGTAATAACAAAATATTTTGGAGAACTAAAAGCTGGGTACTGTGGGCTATTATTGTGGACTACAGAGGGGAAATGCTTAATTTCCCATAGAACAATTAGAGAAGCCTTAAGTTTTTCACTATCATATATATAAGTGGATAAGTTCAAATCCTTTAAACAATGTGCTTAATTTCATTTTCGTTTATGGTCCTATTTTATATGGCTAAAGTACTGAGTACTTATCTACCATGGCTAAGATGTGAGAAAGGGGACATAAGGAAGGAAGAAAACACAGTGAGAAAGTCCCAAAGTGAGAAAATACAATGATTTTTTAATAGAAAAAAGATAATGATTTCTGTTTTCAAGGGTTTAGTTTTTTTAAAGCAGAAATTTGGTAGTAGGGCTCAAGTTTGTAAATGCTGGATTCATTCCAAGTGAGTATTTTCCTAAGACTTCTGCTAATTTTTCTGAAGGTAAGGAAAGGTGACAATAATTTGGATAGGTATTTATAGGTTTCTGTATACTGATTTACTTTGTGAGTTCTTAAAGCTTCATACTTAGGGAAGATGAGTTAGAAGGTAGTGTGGCAAACTGAACTATATGGATTCTTTTGTCCTTAATTGTCTCATTTTCATAAATGCTACAAATTTATTTTTTTAATTTATAATATAAAGAACCATGTTCTCTTGAATTTTAATGTTGTTTGTGATTTTGTTCTTAGTTCATATTTAATGGGAACAAAGTGTGTCCTACAAACACCAAATACCAAGAATTCTTAAGCTTATTTCATAAGAATTGTTTTCTTTAAGTCTGAAGTTTGGAATATTTTAAACAGATTAGCCAGGACATTTCAGAAATAAGACTAAAACACACATTATAATTTTGTAGTGACATTAGTATAGTCCTGGTGTAAAAATTGTAGATATCTTTTTTATTAATTGTCTTTTGTGTGAACTCATAATAATGAGATTGTCTTTGGGATGACAGCCCGAGCTAGAAATGATGTGGCTTTTACTCTGTTTATGGTGCCTGCATCTGCATTTATATGGCTTTCTGAAAAAAAAAAAAAGAAGAAGAAGAAGAAAAATTCATGTGTTTATGGAAATTTGAGGCATTATAATTTTTAGTTGACCAAATTCTGCCTTTTTTAGAAATGGAGATGTTAGTTACTTTGGGCCTTTATGTTGTGATCATGAGAGTTCTGCTAAAGAGCCTGTAGAACAAAATTTGGATAATATTTAATTTAGAATACATACATTATAATACAGACACACAATATATATGCTGTATAAATGTGCATGTCATATTTATATAGTTGTAGAAAATTCTCATGGATAAGAATGTTTTATAATGACCACATATTTAACATTAAGGAAGTTTTTACTGTGATTATTTCATTATTTTTTTCTATTGCTGAATAATTAAATGTGACATTTCATCTGGCTTGAAAGCACCAAATAATACTTAATGAGCATTCAGTTGATTAGAATTTTGATCTCATGGTTAAGCCTAATATCTATGATCCAAAAAGATGCATTTATTACATTTAGCAGTACTAGTACCACGGGCAGGTGTTATTTCACTGATAAGCTTGGCATAGGTTACCATTTATTCAGTTGCATTTAATATATATACAGCTTTCTATGAATGATAAATATTGTTA
Source organism: Cheirogaleus medius (assembly GCA_008086735.1). Lineage (NCBI taxonomy): Eukaryota > Metazoa > Chordata > Mammalia > Primates > Cheirogaleidae > Cheirogaleus > Cheirogaleus medius. The sequence continues at coordinate 30,180,326 of VBSM01003176.1, forward strand.
AACCTTTAAAATAAATGTCTATAGCATATTAACCAAGGGATAACTTTTACTTGTCATATTATTTTTAAAATTCTCACATTTCTTTTCTGTAAGACTTGCAAAAGATGTGTTTTGGTGTTAGACTGTAATGAATAAGAATTACAATTTTAAAAGACTATTATTTTAAAAACCAACTTCTCTGAGGATGAGATCTCAAGACAATATAAATACCTCCAATATTCTTTAGGAATGGAAGATGCAGTGGCTGTTGCCTATCTCATAGAAATCATCAGTTTGTACAAAAGGGGAAAGTATCATGCCAATGAGTTAAATGTAGGAAGTAGCCTCTGAAAACTACAGAGAAGGGGGAGTATGATTCATGAGAGAACACTTTAACATTAGTTATTGTCACTGGAAGCCAAAGTGGTGTGTCCTTTATGAACTCAAAAAAGAATGTCATTAACAATTTAGAAACATTGTATCTGTGACCAAAAATGAAAGAATTCAAGGTAATTACATTTAGAAGTGAAATCCAGCTTAATATGATAAACTCTATTAAGTAGATTTGGGGTTCTCATATGCAGTTGATTCTTGTACAACACAGGTTTGAACTGCACAGGGCCACTTACATGTGGATTTTCTTTTGCCTCTGCCTCCTCTGAGATAGCAACAGCAACCCCTCCTCTTCCTTCTCCTCCTCCCCTTCCTCCTCCTTAGCCTAGTCAACATGAGGATGACTAGGATGAAGATCTTTATCAAAATCCACTTCCACTTAAGGACTAGTAAATATATTTTCTCTCATGATTTTTAATAACATTTTCTTTTCTCTAAATTTCTTCATTGTAAGTATATAGTATGCAATGCATATAACATACAAAATATGTGTTAATTGAGTGTTTATGTTATCAGTAAGACTTCCAGTCAACAGTAGGCTATTAGTTAAATTTTAGTCAAGAGTTACACTGGAATTTTCAACCATATGGGGGGGGGGGTCAGTGCCCCTAACTTATGTAGTTCAAGGGTCACCTGAATTATGAAAGGGTTTCACATCAAACATTTTAAATATCTTAAATTTATAGCTATTTGGAACAATATTGATGATATTGATGCATCAATTAGAGGGAAGGGATTTAACCCTATGAGTGTCTTTCCAGGTAAATATAGTGTGTAATTATAAAGGCTTTCTCTCCCTCTCTTTTTACATCTCAGGTTTCATCTTAACTCCAGGCTTAAGAGGCAGGAGGAAGATATCATTGAGCAAAATTGTCATAGTCACTGTCAAGCTTTATGGTTGACAGAATGTCATAAGTGTAGTGTTTTATATAATTGAATATTTATAGATGATAAAGCCTGTATTAGTGTTACTCACTTTATTTTTTACTAGATTTTCCTTAATAATGTTTTAAATGCTATGTCATGCTAAATAGGTATGAGTGTACTCAGATATGCATTAGTTGGTTAAATAAACAACTTATTCTTAAGTGCATCTTTAAATATATAATTAGAGATGTGTTTAAAATAACATAACCCATTGATATTAGGCTCTAATTGATAAAATATAAATTATGCAAAATATTTAAAAGAGTTAAATGGCATCAGTTTTTATTAAACATGCCAGTTCTAAAAGTACTAGCCTGAGTATGTTATTGACACATGTACATCATTATAACAAATTTCTGGTATTAGCATGTACTAGCCCCTAGAATTTGCCACATCGTATCTCATGATTATAGGAAGGCATGTTCAAATATATGTATATTTACCCCTTAGGGTGGTTTTATATACTTACAAGTCATTTTGCCTCCTCCCTGAATTTCCTCATTGTTTTGCCTACTATGTCCTTTGAAGCCTAATGGATCATTTTCAGTCAGTCATCATTATCCATTCTTAACCAAGGACAGCAATTAAGCTTGTGCAGAGTGGCAGAGAACTAAGGCCCAAGGGTCCAATCTGAGAAAGCAGTTAAGCAGTTTGCTAAGACAGGTGGGGGTCAAAACAGATTGGAAACCAGCTTCCAGCAGAGAAAGGTAGATAATACAGAAGAGAACAGAGGCCCAGGCAAGGGTTTGTGAACAAGTTAGGAAGAGAATCCCTGATAGTTATTTTAGCAATGGAAGCAAGCTTCTTCCAAAGAGGAAGAAAGGACAGTGAAGTATGAGAGCTCTTGCTATGCCAACTCCATGACTAGAGAAATGGGTGAGGGCGAGGTCAGTGCTGCTCCTGGTGGTCACTTTTGAGCCAGCCCAACTATTTTGTTTTCTATTAATTTATTACCATTTTTTTGTTTTGTTTGTCTAGTGGAGAATGTATAGATTGAGCCTATAACTTTACTAATAATTCTCTTCTATCTTTTGCTATTTTGTTCTTCAATTTTATCACATTGAGAAGACTTATTCTGAACTGTTAAAGCATTGCCCAGTGGAGAAAAGAAGCAGTATAGAGATTTTCCTCCTGAGATTGATTTTAGTGCCTGGTGTAACGAATACACATTCCAACAGTGGGAGGTGCTGGCACAGTTTCATTCTCTTCTGGCCATGCTATCTCTCCCCAGAAGGTATTTCTGGTCATTATCTTCAGCTTGAAAACCCCTTCTCTTCTGCGGTGTCTAACATCCTCCAGTGTGTGTCTGAGAAAAATGGCCCCTCATGGGTTTCTGCAGGGATTTATGTGCTCAGTTCCTGAGACATAGCTCATTGGTAAAGATAATTCTGCATCAGGAACCATTTGACATTTCTTGGGTACATTTAAATTGTGTCTTGTAAAGACTGCAAATGGTTTAATTGGGCCATTTGGTGTGCCCTGATGCCAAGCATATGTGCCAGTTGATGTCCCTTTGATAGTTTCTTCAAAATGAAGTATTTTTAAATGTCTTCAAGACAGGGGAGCTCTTATCATGGCTAAAAAATAGCTAAAGAGAGAAAAGGACATTTAAAAAGTCAAAACAACACAATGATTAAAAAATGCTTCTGTCTCAATGGCATAGATTTTTTGAAAATTGAGATATCAATGTACAAATGAATTTGTAGATTCCTGTATATTAAAATATATCAAGTAGAATTCTTTTTAAATGCAGTCTTAAAAATATGTTTTCACAAAGAAGATATTGAGGTTTTAAAGATTTTAGTGCACCGATTTGCTTCTTTCCCCAATGACTCATTTTTTCTTCCTTTTATTGCAAATTACCACTTCACTGATTCCTCTCATAGTAATGATTCACATAAATCTAATTTCTCTTTGAAAATGAGGGGGTTTTTTTGATTACCTTACCTCACTACCATAAAGACCTTAATTAATTTGAATTAAAATACTAAATACAAAATGCTTAATTTGTTTAGCAATTAAGGGTTTTATTATTCTACAATCTGATATGATTCCTTCTTGGTAAGTCTTATGGAATTGACATAGCAAAGATACACTTATTTATCAGAAGATTATTTGGTGCATTTGGCACAGAATGGAATTCCCTATTCATGTGTTTCTTGCAGTTCTTTCTTGACTATATTTGATTGTCTGTCCTGTGATATAGATAGAGCTAAGCTTATGTGGTGCCAAATTTTGGTGAGAGAAAACAGAAACCTATTTGGACAGAAAAGAACATGGGAATGACTAAACACAGAAGCTGGTTATTCATTTAGACCTTAGAGCTGGAGAAGCACTTGTTCAGAGGGGAAAACTAAACTATAAAATCCCTGTCTTCTTTCTCTGCAGTCTATTGATACTCACCAATATTCTTGGTACCTATTCTAAAAAAAACAAAACAAAACAAAACAAAACAAAAAAACAGGCTGTTTATGATATAATCAATCATGATTCTTCTTAAAGTGGGAGAACCTAAGATTTAAAAAAGAAGTTTCAATATATAAATGCTTTGAATTTTTTTATAGTGCCTTCTGTGATTAGCCACAATTAGAATGAATCCACTATTCTTTTTTTAGCCAACTTATGTCTCAAAAGGTAGACATTTCTCAAACATTTTTCCCCTTGAAATTTGTAAGCATGAAAGCTTAAGCTATTAGTGAATCTCTGAGAATTTTTATACTAATATAAGCAGCCTTGTATTTATAAAGCATTTTTCATTAAAGGGCTTCAAAGCACTTTAGAAATATTTTCTGATACTATTCAAAATAGAGGTGACTTTTCAGAAGGCACAGAACCAAGACTGGTCTTCTCAGGTTTCTTTGTCCTGTACTCTGTTCACTAGATATGTTTACTCAGGACAGTTTCCTGGAGATTTTCACAGGCTCCCCAGGGGAAATACTCAGTGGTCTCAGAAACAAAATAACTTAGAGACATAAGAGAAAAACAAAGCACTGTTTTAGTAAAAATGCTGACAATATAGAAATAAACAGTCACATGCTAGTCCCTCTTCACCTTTATTTTTGGAGAAGAAGAAATGCATAAAAATACTTTAAATACCATTAAAAAAAAAAAAACTAAACCGCACCCTCCCTTTGTAGGGTGCTGAATATTGTTTCTCTTATCCATTGTTTGCCAGTAAGTTTTCTTACTGTAAGTAAGCTTTCTTACAGTAAGCTTCAAAGGACAGCTTTCTCATTTGTTGATTTACTCAGCTTTTACTGAGATTCTCTAGACAAGAGGCCTGATGACTAAAACAACTTGAATGCATCCTAATATGTGTTTTTAGGGGAGAATAAAAAAAAATTTTGAAAGGATGTAGTACATATTGGGAACAAATGTAGTTGAACCCAAAAGAATATATTTGCTAAGCTGCTATCCATAGATAGGGAATGATTAGGCCCAGCACAGAATCACCCACAAAACAGAGACACTTACACTGCTAAAATCTACATATAGGTAATTCACATTATCTGGTAAATTTGCTTTAAAAAGACTGTTGATCTGCCCAGTAAAAAGCAAAAAAAGAGGTTTCCACTTCAAACCAAACATCATATCTTAAACTTGCATTTCTGGCCTCAAGTGATCCTCTAGCCTTGGCCTCCCTCCCAGAGTGCTAGGATTGCAGGTATGAGCCACTACTCTTGGCCTAAACCAGACAACATATCATTAACATACCTAAAGGAAGAATGTATCAACACAAAGGGGATGAGAGAGGGTGACCTAACATTTTCAGTACCTTCTAGTATTATGTAAATACTTTGCGTATGTTTTCTTTATTCCTCACAACTCTCCTAGTAGGTTTTACTTACCCCTGTTTTACAGAGAGGATAATTGAGCCCATGGAGGTTGACATAATTTCTCCTAAGTTTCAGAAGAGGGAAATGTCAGTTATAATTTGAAATCTGGTGAATTTGGCTTCAAAATCTGTAAGATTCTTTACCAGTGCCATCCGTTTCTATGGAGTGAAAGCTTCTGGGGAAATTAGAAAAGGTTTTTGTGAATGGACAGTCTATGATTATCCAATGAGTGCTTAATGAATGCCTATTATATACTTTATTCTTAGAAAGGAAACTGTTGGAGCACAATCATTTTACTTTAATACCACTATTAGATTGAAATACATTTCAGAATTTGAGACTACGCCTGCCCCTCTAATCCCCTCCCTGCACCTCCCTGGCTACCCTGAACCCCCTGGTATATACATACACCCATAAATCTTCCCCACAACTGGTGCAGGAGAAACTTAAAACTCAAACCTTTGACCAGGGAGAGGTGAGTTATGTTACAATCCTCTTTAGCCAACCTCTGCTCCTTAAATTTGTTAGGTGAGGATCAGACCACTGTGTCTACCGTGCTCTCTGATGGCATATTCCGATGGTCCTTTAATTCCTCACCCTCCCCTATGGGAGGTGTGGGACTCACAGCATGTCTGTCAATTCTCTTTAAGTATCTACTCTTTGCAATTTCTAATTTAATCCCCTTGTATCTTCAGAGTGGATGCTGAACTGTAAAACTGTTTTCACTATTTCCTTTGCAAGTCCTGTAAAAGTAGCTTAGCATTTTGCTTTTGCTTGGAATTTGTTTTGGAAGTACTTGCACATAGTTTTTTGTTCTCAACTTTTTTGGGCTTCAGATGACCAGTTCATCTGACAAAGAGACTCAATTTAATATCCTGTTGTTACACACGTTTTTTGTGAAGGAAGAAATTTCATTAAGTAATGTAGAATTTAATTGGTGGATCAAAGGCAAGAGACATTTCAAGATAATGACCAAATTCTTACAAAGAGTGATCAGTTATTTGGAATTTTAAAGGAACTAAAATGTCACTTAACTGTAGTCTGAAATCTTAATATCCCTTAACACTCTTTAGAGTATCATAAAAATCAATGCTCAAAGCTTAAAGAGAGCAGTTTCTTTAGCATTGTAATTTTAAAAGATGCCTGGAGGTATTTGGCTATCTATTTAAGTTGGTCTCTGCTAATGGTTGAGAACATACCAAGACTCTAGGTCCAATTAACAGACAATTTTTCCTAGATTTCAAACTGATGTATGTAGCATTTGGATATGCCAGATTCTCTTCTGAGGGCAGGGACCAACTTCATGTTTTTGTAGTAGTTCAGAATAGTGCTTTGCAGAAGATACATGCTCAGGAAATATAAATTATTTAAGTGACTCTATTTATGGTCACTTCTTCCTATGTACTGTAAACAGTTGTCTTTTCAGAGTCTTTATGAAGCACAAGTATAATATATTCCTTGGAGATTATGCTTTAAAAATCACAACATGTTGACCATGTAGATAGTATTGTAGCATATGTTTTAAAATGTTATTTTGCTTGTTGACTTATTTAACAAATACTTATTGGCTGTGGTGGTGTTGCAGCCCTCATCCCTCTAAAAAAGCATCTAACAATAACCAGAGTCAGTATGGTAAGTACTGTAATTAAGGTATAATACATACTTCAGTGGGAAAACAGGATGGATGCAAGCAACTGGTGGGTGGTGGTCAGGAAGGAGTTTACAGAGAAGATGATATGTGAATCACTTCTAGAAGGATGAGAAAAGACATTCCCAACAGAGGTGACAACATGCTTCCATCACAGAGAGAGGGAATAGCAAATGTGTAAGCAAATAGTTTTCTGCTTAGGAGCTGAAGAGCTGTATGATCTTGAACAACTGCTTCAGCCTCCTTGAGCCTCAGTTTTCTTATTTTTAACAGAATGCCTACCTGATAAGTTATTGGAGAATTAGCTTATGATGTCAAGCTCTTGGCTCAGTACCTGTTACACAGTCAGCACAGGAGGCAATGGATACAAAGTTCCCAGCACCAGGCCTGGCAAGTAGTAAACAGCCTGAACTGTAAATTATTATTGTTATTGTAATTTCATCCTTTGTTTCCTTTCTCTAGTCTGTATAGACTTAATTTCATTATTAAGATAAAATAGAAACTAGTAAAGATTACTTCCTAATCCAGGTTTGGGACATTGGATGACAAATTATTTGCAGTGGGATGTTGAAGGACAAAAACTCAAATCGTTCAATGATCTTGGTAAAGTAAGCTGCCAGTGACTCAATTTCCTCTTTGATTAAAACTCATATTATGCCTTTAGCTTTCAAATTCATTTGGTATTTTTACCATGGATCAACATGAAAGCAACAGTAATACTTGTTGGTAGAAGGAAGTATTCTGTTTTGCAGAATTAAAAAGGTTTGTGAGAAAACTTAAATTTATTTACCAGCTTTTCTAAGAAGGTACTTTATTCTGCAAGAGAAGGGGTCTTGAGGTCAGTTTGTTAGCTGAGTGTTCAAAGCAGCATTTTAGCTAGTGCTGCTTACTACTGATTAAATCAGTGCGTCTAGAGAAGCACATTTTCAGTAAGAAACTGTTAACAGAAAAAGACCCAAACTCTATAAAATAATTTAAAGAGATTTATCCTGAGCCAAATGTGTGTGACCAGCCCAGAGGATATCACCTCAAGAGATCCTGAGAAAATGTGCCCAGGGTAGCTGGGTGACAGTTTGATATTATACATTCATAGAGACAAGAATTACATGTAAGACCCTAAGTCAGTAAATGGAGGGCTTACATTGGTTTGCCTCGAAAAGGCTGGATATCTGTGTGTGTGTGTGTGTGTGTGTGTGTGTGTGTGTGTGTGTAAAACAGGTTATAGGTGGGTTTAAAGATTCTTTTTGATTTGTAATTGGTTAAAGAAATGAGGCTTTGTCTAAAGACTTGGAATGTTTTAATTTAAGATGAGGGTGTCTGTAAATCACAGACAGACTTCTGGACATTTACCAAACTCAAGTGACCTGTTGAGTAAATTGATGGCCTGAAGGTATGGTATAAGCTTTGTTTTTTATAGCCTTAGGCCTATTAATGAGTTACAAAGGATGTCTCCAAGAAGGGAAGGGGGCATGAGGCATGTCTGACCTCCCTTCTCATGGCCAGCAACTCAGCTTTAGGATATTTCTGGGTCCCCTTTACCAAGGGGACTTCCATTCAGTCAGTTGGGTAGGGAGGGGTAGTTAAGATTTTATTTTAGTTCACAAAGCTGATAGGCTTCAATACAGGCTGATAGGTTACCTAAGTTACTCTTTCTCAAATTATCGTACTCATTAAAAAAAAAAAAAGTGTGTCTTTTTTTTTTCACATATGGTGGAATAAAGAAGGTAGAAATTTGAACTTGGAGGAAGACTAAGAAGATATAGTTATTGGGGCTTTAAGCTGTGGGGCAGCTGACTATCAGTTTAAATAGAAATCAGAATGTAGGGTGAGGGGAAACTTGCCATTTCCCTCAAAAGTTTGCTGAAAGATCAATTGACAATTAAGGCAAATTAATAAGAGAAAGGTTAATTACGATGTACATGGAGAGAAAGCACAGAGTGATTACCCAGTATTCCAATGAAGTTCAGATATTTTTATACATGCCTTTTAGAAGGAATGGGGGAAAATGAGGAGCATAGGTAATTCTGTTTAGGGGTGAGAAAGGGTTGCTAGGGAGGATGTCTGGATGGGGGAAACAGATTGACTTGTAAATTAACATAGAGACAGGTATTATGTTTTAAATGAGGTCTGGTTGCATTCTATAATATATTGAGATAACAGGGAGAGGAAGGAAAGTCAATTTCCCCTTTGGTCTTTTGGTCAGGTCAATCCTGTTTATGCAGCTAGAGGGAAAGCCTCTTCTAAAGGCCTGTTAATCTCTAAGAGCCTTTAATTCAAAATACTCTTTATACCAATGAGTCATATTTGGGGGGAAATTTCCTGAGCTCCTTCAAGAACAATCATCCAAGGTTGTAGATTTTGGGGGTTGGATATCAAGGCTGATCAGCAAACCCATTGACTCTCAAAAGTTGAGGAGGGAGTTCTGGCCAGCCTTATCCCAACACTTTGTGCCTGTGGGTTCCCCAAACAAGGACAGGAATTGTTCATGATCTTCTAATATGGAACTAGTGGCTTAGCTCTTGTTGTGAGATAACTGTCAATGCTAACTCCCTGTTGTTCTAAGTGAAGTAACCATACAACTTGCAAAGTCAAATATGCCTGCAGTTTCCCTGTTCCTTTTGTCAACATCTCTGATATTGGTTATCATCTCCCTCTGGTTCCTTTACTTTTCCTTGGATGAATTTTGACATCTATATACCCCTTGCAAACAAACTAAATAAATGCCACATAGGCACCAGTAAAATACTCATCAAGTGCATCTCATGTCCCAACTTTTCAGACTTGAGTGAAGAACAGTGGCTTATACATAGTGAATTACAACTAAATGCTGAACATGTTACCAAAACTTTTGTACTTGTCCCCAAGGCAGAATCAGTGAGAACAAACAACAAGGCCAAATGGTTTGAGGGGGAAAAAAAGATAAGTTTATATTTTGCTGGCAAATGGGGAGGGCGGCAGACTAATGTCTCAAAAGACCACCATCCTGTCTTTAACCAGAAAAACAGGACTTATTAAAGCGGGGGTTTCAGTGGTTGGGTTCTGGTCTATGTGACCTGTGTCACATGTCATGGCTTCAGGATATTGTTGTTTAACTATAATTGGTGGTTTCTGTGGACTTTATCTCCAGTGATTATGATCTTGTGACCCTTGTCTGGACAATTCTGTTGAGCCATTTCCTGTGATTTAAGATAATAGAAAACAAACAGCAAAGAACATTTTTCTGCCCCTTTAATTATTGGCCTCAGGAACAAATGCAGGTTTTAATTCCCAAAAAGGGTGGGAGGTATTAAAGAGACAACTTATAAAACATTTTGTTGCCCTTTTTCAGACCTTTACCTCTGTTATAAACATGCCTGTATTACCAAAACTCAAGTCTCAGGAACATTTAGAATAACTCCCTATATGAAGCCTATTTTCATCTCTTTGACTGAAACTGCATAAAAATGTTTCTATATGATGATACTTAAGAGAAGTAGTATGTTTCTTGTCTCTTTTAATTGTTCTGTACTCTTGTTAGCATTATTATTTCTGAGGTTGGGGGCATTTGAAGGGTAGTGGGTCTCTGGTGAGTTACCAGTTTAGTGATTAGATGGTTGGACAGTTTCACTGGGATTTAAGCCCTTTAGAGAAGTGGTTCCCAAACTCTTATGCACATTGAAATCTTCTAGGAAGTGTCAAGAAGTACTGATTCCTCGGCCCTACCCCCGAAGAGGGTGATTTAATTGTTTGAGGGTCTGGGCTGGGTTTGGAATTTTTAAAGAGATCCCCAGGTAATTCCAGTGTACATACAGTTTTGAGAATCACTGTCTAGCCAGCTTTTAAAAATACTTCTGCTTAAACTCCAGTTCATACCAATGATATCAGAACCTTTGGGATAGGGACTCAGAAATTCTTATTAAAATATTCTAATGTACAGCCAGGAATGTTAAAATAGTATCAAGTTCAGGGTGTGAATTATCTGTTCTGTATCATTCCTAAAAATGGAGGCTTAGAATAAAAGCAACCAATTTATTATGCCTTCAGTTAATTATTGAGTAGTTTCTAAATAGTTGGCTTTTATGAATTAATTTACTAAACATTCTAACTAAGCTTATACTTAATTATAAATGTATATTCTTCCTTCTATCTCTAAGTAAACTATAGAAAATGAATATGGGATAGCTTATTAGTACTCCCTCATAAAGACAACTGACAACAAGTAAGTAGATCTGGGTTTCCCTGCTACTGGCTGTCTTGCTCCATAGTGATTCTTGTAGTCTCTCCTACTGAACTCCCTGTCGTCTCTTGAAGTGCCACTGACTCGTGGCTATAGATGTTGCTAGAGTTTTATAGATTCTCCTTGGAATTAGCTGAGGAGTCATCTATAGCTAGATATATATTGTAGTCAACAATGGCCTTTCTTTACCAATCTATATAGAGGTTCACATCCCTTTATTCATTAATTGTACAAGTATTATTAGCATCTTCTATGTACCACGTATTGTGGTAGGTGTGGGAAATACAATTTATGAATAAAACAATCCCTGGCCTATAGGAACTCTCAATCTGTTCCAATTCACTATGGTGAATGTTAAGATAGTAGTAAGTCCAGGGTGCCAGATATCTATTCTTGATATAGCTCACTCAGCAGTGAATACTTGCTCTCTTGCTCCTCCTTTTTGAAATTGGATTCAGTGGGTTTCTTTACTGTCCTCAGACAGATCTATACATAACCCTCCTGTATCCCTTTTTTCCTTAAACTGATCAGCAGGCTGCTGAGGAGAGAGACTTAAATAGCATCTCAACATTGGTAATGTATTGCTGCCCATTAATGTGTTGGATCACACACATTTTCTGGATACCTCTTAAATGGCAAACAAAGTAAATTCTCTGAAGAGCTAGGCTCACGTTAGTTATGATTCTCATTTAATTTATTTTACAATACCTCTTCTGAGGTAGGTATCTTCATTTCATTGTCCAGATAAGGATAGTGGGACATAAAATGATTGTAGCAGATGTGAAAGAAATGTGGGGAAAAACGAAGTTTCTTTATTTACTACAGTCCAGTGTCTTTTCTGCTAAATGACATAGACTTTGAAAAGTTGCTAATGTATGACTTTGTTCTATGAAGAGCTTTCTTTATATAACAGATGAAGGCTTCTAGGCCATTCTCTGAGTGAGTCCTGGTAATGCACTCTTATACCGTACACCTGTTATCATCTTAGGCAGAATAGGCACCAAGGGATGATGTGTTGCCCTGTGAAGGGTTTAAGAACCACTCCTCATAGTGGATGCTGAGCCTTGCTAACAAGCTCTCTACTGCTAACCCTGAGTGAGTGAGCATGATTGGATGCAGAGCCAAGAATATTATTTGCAAAGGCAACAATTCTTTGTCACCCTCATATTATTAAAAAAAAATAGCTATCCCATCTAAATATGTTTCATATTTCTTGCTATATAAACTGTAAACCTAGGCTTTCCAGGCCAGTGATTTTCCACATTTATGCTATCATCTTCCTGACAAAGGCATTAGTATATGTAAACTACCCATGTTAGTATTAACTATAATTTTTAAGACTTTTCATACAAATCTTTTTCATACAAAGTTTGGTTATTTTTATGCCCTATTATCAGTTAAGTTTCTGAAAACATTTTGTCAATTGCTATGCTTAATATTAATATTACTTCTAGCCCTCTCCTTTTTCTGGGGTCACTTACCTTTTGCTGAAGAGAAGGGCGGATCCAGGTTGTAGGGCTTGTAGCTTATACAATTTTGAAATGTTTTTTGAAGAAATATAAAATTACAAATGAAATTGTATATTTATTTTTTTTGGAATAGAAGAAAAATACCCAATAATTATTGGAGCTTTGGAGATTTACGTCCTTTCATTTTGAGATCTCTTTCAGGCAGTTTACCAGAAATGTCCCATAGATGTGCTTTTCCTCTCTGGAATATTCTGTAACCTTCAACAATACCTAGCATTTTAGGGGACTATGCAAATGAAGGGCCCTAAAGATCAAGTTGCATTAGCTTATAGTAAATCTAGCTTTGAATGATACACATATTTTATTTGGCTCATTCTTGACTAATAGTTTAGCTGGTATACAGTTCTATTTCCTTTACATTTAGAAGATAATATTCAATAGTCCTCTGTAATCTGTTGCTGATGAGAAATCCATCGCCAATCTAATTTCCTTATCAGTAGATGATTTTTGTCTTTCAGGTAGCAATTAAGCTATTCTCTTTAACTTGATGTATTATAATTTCCCTACCATGGTTCTACAGGTGGATTGATATTTTGTGTTCCTGCTTGGTCCTCAGTGTATACTTTTCCATATATCTTGCTTCAGTTCTTGAATTTCTTATACATTATTTCTCCTAATTTTTTTTTCTTTCCCTCTTTGTACACTGTGTGACTCTTACTGGATGTATGTGAGAGCTTCTCAGTCTCTCCTTCATGTCTTTTAATTGTTCTTTCATATTTTTTATTACATCATCTTTCTGAATGCATTCTGGGTATCTGCTAAATGCTGTTTAAAATTTACTAATTCCCTCTTTTACTATGGTAAGTTTACAGTGTATTCAATCTATTCCCTTATTCCCATATTTCTAATTGCTTCTTTTTTATCTGTACTTGGTATTGTTTTATTTCTGTCTGCCTTAAATTTCTTATGCTTTATTTTACAAACTTATTTCTTCTTTTATCTTTTTGAGTTTTTAAAATATCCTTATTTTCAAATTATTTTAAATTTTATTAAGGTTTTAAGTTTTTCTCTAATGAATACTTCTCCAAATTTTATTGTTTTTCACTTATTATTTCTCTTCTAAAATCTGTTGTGTAATTTTGTTCTGTATTCTTCAATTGTGTGAAAGGTTCTTATTCCAATCTGTATTAGTTTCCCATTGATGTTGTAACAAATTACCACAAACTTAGTGATTTAAAACAACACAAATTTATTACCTTATAATTCTGTAGATCAGAAGTATGATGTTTCTCTCTGGGCTAAAGTCAAGGTGTCAGCCAAGTCTGCATCCTTCTGGAGATTCTAGGGCAGCATTAGTTTCCTTGCCTTTTCCTGCCTTTAGAGGCTGCCCACATCCTTAGCCCATGGCCTCCTATGCCTTCAAAGCCAGCAGTGGCCGGTAGAGTCTTTTCCTAGATTGCATCAGTCTGACACTGACTCTTCTGCCCCCTGCTTTCACTTGGGTGCTAGGAGAAAGGTTCAGAGAGGTAGTCAAGGTCCATATCACAAAGATCATAGGAAAGGGCTTGGGTTTCGATGAAAGTACCAATAAAAAGCCATAAATAGTTGTATACAGAGGAGTTACAAGATTCAATTTATATCTTCCTGAATAAATGATCCTATTAGTTACTATGTGGGGAATAAAATTGTAGGGAGAACATTTAGGAGACTTCCTTTGAATAATCCAGATGAGAAAGCATATATATTTTACTAGGGTAGCAGCATTGGAAATGAAGAGAAGGGTACATTTTGAGGATATACTTTGGAGATAAAGGCTATAGGATTTGCTAATGCCTTGAGTCTGGGAAATGTGGGAAAAGGAAAAATCAAGGATGTCTCTTGTTGTTTTGGCTGAGTAGGCTAACTAGCAAGCCAAATAATTGCGCTTCAGTAGAGAAACAGATTTTATCTTACCTTGTAGCTATTGTGAGTCTTGTATCTGAAAGCTAAGAATGAAATCTGTGAGCTGTTTTTAGCAGTTTCGTCTTGCAGGGTTTCATTGACTGCAATTTATATATTAATCTCACCATTATCTCTTTGTTACTTTCCTATCTTTGTATTTTTTCTACTTTATCTTCCTCATTTAAAAAATTTTCAATGACATTTTTCACATTCTGTAAGCTGCCTTAAATCAAGTCAGTATATAAATAAATTATAAATAAACATAAATAAATTATAATCAAACAGCATCCTGAATTGTCAATTACCCACTATCTGCATATGTAAACTTTAAAGTTTGTCATTCATTATTTCACTTAAAACACAGACACAAATACAGATACCTTAAATTGTTGTTGGGATAAAAAAGCATCAAATTTGTTGATTTGTTTTTTTGTCAGTCAGTCATGCCTTTTTTGCATTAGTGTTGTATGCCCAAGTTTGTTGTTGTTCTGTCATTCATCAACCAATTTTGAATAGTTAAGAAGTAGGACATTAATAGGTTGACAAATAGTAGATCTGATTTGTTCATAAAGATATCCAAAATTACAGAGTTTGTACATTTTTAGATTCTAAGTCACTAGAGGTCAAGGCAATGTTGGTTTAATTCTCTGCATTTGGCATTTCGTCCTATTCCATACTATGTGAAGATGAGACTGTGTGTAATGTTGTTTTTAATGGTGATGGTGAGGAAACTTCTAAATAGATCATAAAGCATCTAGCAAACAATAAGTTCACTCTATTGAAAATGCTTCAGAGAATACAGTTGCTTGACATAATGTCTTTTGATTTATGCTGAAATGACAAGAATTAGTGAATGTCTCAATGTTTTATTTTTGTTAAGGGATCAGTACCTCTTGGATTATAAACTTTCTTATACATCTCTATCAAATCCCTTTACTGACAAAAGTACTGACAAAATTATTAGTCATTCTCTTGTATTGGAAGGTTGACTGATGATCTCTATTTAATATTCCTGCCCTCAACTGTTTTGGTCTCATATTTAGTAATTAAAAGCATTTTCTTCTATGCTACTTCTCATTTGGTACATATTAACTAAGACTTCTTCATTACACCTCTGTAGAGATGGCAGGAAGAATGCTACTGATGTAATTATTTCTGGTGCTAGACTGAAAAAAACTATTATATCAAGGGTCATACAATACTAGCCTTTTCCAGTACTGAAGCACAGATTTTTACTGTTCTGTTTGTTCTTTTTTTATGTTTAATTTTTAACCCATAGTGTTTAAAAGGGAATGAATTTGTACCTAAAGAAAATTCTCAACTTCAGCTAACATGGAGAAAATAAAACTGCAAGACTGAACTGGCAGATGTCAAATTTGCATCTCATTTAATGTTTATGTATTTTCCTACCGGCATTTTTGGGTGCTGTATAAATAAACTGTTAAGATGTTAATGTTGGGAGGAGGAGGGGCAAGAAGGTGGGACCTTAAATAACCATAAAATTAAAGGCTTCCTGGTTGAGTTAATTATAATACCTCATCAATGTACCATATTAATACTTTTTTTTAAATGCCATTTTTTAAAATTAAATTATAGATGTGTTTAATTCAAGAGAAGCCTTTAAGAAAGGATCTTATGTGTTTGCTTTTCTTTTCATATTTTGAAAATTAAAAGAGGGTATAATACATTGCCCTTGGCAGTTACTACAGGTTGGGAAATCAACTACTGATAGAGATTACAGGAATGTGTGTGGATTGGGTGAGGCGCAGTGGAGGTATAGGAGGTTGTTGTTTCTGAGACAAGTGCAGCCAACAGAATCAACAGAAATAGGAATTTGACTTCTTTTGCCCTATTCACTTTTTTTTTCTTTTAGCAAACAGGCTCTTGCTCTGTCACGCTGGCTGGAGTATAGTGGTACCATCA
The DNA here is from genome assembly GCA_008086735.1 of Cheirogaleus medius. Lineage (NCBI taxonomy): Eukaryota > Metazoa > Chordata > Mammalia > Primates > Cheirogaleidae > Cheirogaleus > Cheirogaleus medius. Next base: position 30,196,658 of record VBSM01003176.1, read on the forward strand.
TGGCTCACTGTAACCTCAAATTCCTGGGCTCAAGTGATTCTCCTCCCTCAGCATCCCAAAGAGCTAGAACTATAGCCGGAAGCCACCAGGCCTGGCTAATTTTTAAAATTTTTTTGTAGAGATGGAGTCTTGCTCTGTTGCCCAGGGTGGTTTTGCACTCCTAGGCCCAAGTGATCCTCTAGCTTCAGCCTCCCAAAGTGTGGGGATTACAGGTGTGAGCCACAGTGCCTGGATCCCCATTGACTTTTGACATTTATTCTTTTATTCAGGAGAGATTTATTGAACTGCAGTTATAAGCTAGACACTCTGCTAGGTACTGAGTTACAGTGAATAAGACATCTCTGCCCTTTTAAAACTTAGAACCATCTTTCATTTCTTTATTATTTTTCCTAGCCTCAGAATACCAGAGGGTGGGCCAAGACAAGATTATCGTAGATTAGAGAGAATTGGGAAAGGTTGAGTTTAATAAGCATCTTTAAAATCCTGAAATCCCAATTTAGATGTTAGTCATCTGTGTGGCAGGGCAGACCTGCTATTCACTAAGCTCTTAAGCAGAGCTAATATCTTAGGCAGGGTATTAAATAGATCAAGCTCTTACCTGGCTTGACCTACTTCCTTGCTTTCTCCTTGCCTGGTCAGGTACCCTGTGACCCCTGCCAGCATCTAGCTTCCTGCTTGAGTTTATTCTTTCCCCAAGTGCCTTGGATATTACCAGTAGGCTAACCCTTACAGAAGAGAAAATCTTTAAATGGCATGTATGATGGCCATATTAAATATCAGGACATGTGGCTTTAGGAATGAGTGTACATGAGAAGACTATAAGGAATGTTTTAAGAATCTTAGAGTGTTACTTATTTCATTTAACAAATACATTATTTAGCACTTCTTATATGACAGGCTCCATTCCAAGCTCATTTCACCCTTACAGCAGCCCTGTAAGGTAGATTATTATTTTTACGTCCATTTTATAGATACGGAAACTGAGGCCCTGAGAGGTTAAATGACTCAAGTTTACACATCTAGTGGACTTAGCATTAAAATTCAGGCATTCTGGCTCTGGAGTCTACGTACTTAACACTAACTATTCTAGATTGCCTCATATCTCTATATAATCGTATGGGGGACACCAATGTCTGTGCCCTCATGGATTGTATGAGTCAGAAATTCAAAGGAAAGTCCTAGGCTCAAAACAGAACAGAATTCATGCATGTAGATGGTAGTTTTAAGCCAAAAGAGTCAGGGAGATTCTCAAGGGTCCTGGGATCTAGCGACACTTAAATAACTGGTGACAAAAGCACAATCAGAAATGTAGACTGAGGGTAAAGAGATTCAAGAAAATGCTATCTTGGAAACTAAGGAAAGATACAGTTTCAACAAGAGTTTAACTTCACATGTGCCCCTGAGAGGTTAAAAGAATGCAAGGTAGAAAAAGCCACTGTATCTGGCAGTTAAGAGATCATTGCTGCCTTTTTCTAGAATTGGATATTTATAGTAAAGAAGAATGAGCTGCTGCCACAAAAACACATTTTAAGGAAACATAAGTACATGCTTAGACTTTTTATTTACACATATTTATTACTCCTTTTGTGAAACAAATTCAGTGAATTTCATGGCTTTTTTTCCCTATAAGCTTAATATTTTGATCACAACTCAGCTAAGTTTAGTTGTAGATACATACATATTTTTTCAATAAAGGAATATCAAAAATTTATGAGCCCCAGGAAAACAATAATTTAAATTTCCTTAGGTGGTACATGGCCATAAGAATTAGCCACTAATCCCTAAGCAGGATTATCTTCTGGAAGATTTATTATACCAAAATACTAGCTGTGAATCATAATTCAGAACTGATAGAATTATATGATGACATTGTACATTTGTAATTGAATGCATGCTAACATGAATGATTTGAGTATTTTCCTTCAGTGCAATATTTGAGCCACGTTATAGCATCAATATTAATTTATGATATTTTTCGATGTAACTAAAAGTTGATTTATCATAGTGTCCCTTGCCCTAGTTAAAGTCTTATCCATCTTTGTTATACATCAGTCTTGAAGAGTATGCCTTAAAAAGTGAAAACAGGTATAGATTCTTTAAATATAGGAGAGTTTTAGATTAAAAGATATTTCAGGATATATAATCAAATGTTAGATAAATTTGGTTAAATTCTGCCTTCTTATAATTGTTTAGTATAATACATTTCATTAAACCCAGGGGAGAAAATTTCCTAAGCTGGTTATTTTCGTCAGTAAGGATAAAAAATCAAGTTGTTTTAATTAAGTTTTCAGTGCCACTATTGTTGTTGCTCTATGTATCCTAAGGTTTCCCAACCTATAAACTGCTGTTGGTCATTTTGGTAACTACATAGCTCCTTAAGTAATTTAGTTATTTAATAGGAATATAAAACTCTTTTCAGATAAATCATTTTTGGAAAATGGAGTTTAATTTTTTATTCATAGAAATAAGTGGCTAGTGTAATGGCCATACCCTTTTATAGATGGTTCTGTACATATGGAATTGGGCACATGTGCTACTGAAGTTCAATGATAGCCAACAATATATCAATATATAGAAAGATGGGAAAATATTCCTTAGATAAAATTTGCACATGATTAAGGAAGGAATGGAGATGCTGGAATTACTTCATCAGTTTCATATTTTTGTGAACTTCTGATTAATACAGTAAAAATAGATTGTTTTGCCATTTAAAAAATATAATTCCCATGTTAATATTTTATTACATGGGCTAATAAATAGATAGAGAATACAGAAGGGAGAGTTCACTGACCTGAATTAATGTGAATTTCTTTGAATTGGGTTATCTATACTTGATAAATTTAATGTTTTATTTCCAGGTGACACCTACCTACTTATAAGCATTACCATACAGAGCATCTGAACATATCTTCCTTAACATGCCATAGATGTAATATTTATGTTAATCATAAGGGTTAATAAATTTGCTTGTAATTTGCTTAGAAAATGCATTTTGTTTTTATTAAAAATAAACTAGGTGTTTCAAAATTTTCACAACTCCCAAAATAGAACACTTTACTATATTTTTTATCCCAGTCATCATTAGAATAACTGAGTCATAGTAGATAAATTCTGAAACTTAAGTTTTCAAATTTGAGATTTTATTTTCTAAAATTAAAATGAAATACATGTTTTGAATTGATGTTTGAAATAGATTCAGTGACCTCGTATATTAAAAATGATGGAAAATATGAGATCAAAGCTGTCTTCATGGCACCAATGCCAAACATCCTATTCTGTGCATTGTGGTTATTGGAATTTGGAATAGAAATTACATGCAGAAGGAAATGATGCCCCTTCACCAAATATTTTAAGTCTGAGATTTAAAAGAAAAAAAAAATCCCTGAATTTCAAGGCTTAGAAATTTATTTCTATTACCTTCTTATTTATATTTAAGTCACAAGTAGAAAACTTAATTGTGATTAATGAATTATCATCTTTAAGTTTGATCTTAAGTATTATTTATGCTTTGAGAAGATTCCGAAGAATTTATTTCCCAGATTTCTTAATCTATTCTCTAGTAATAGTATGATCTATAAAGATGATCCTCTTTGATTTTTAACTATGCTTCATTTCAACTTATGTCAGATAAACTGTTTTCATAAAAGTATTGAAAATGGTACCTTCCCTCCACAAAATACTCGATGATATTCAATATATCCTTTTACCATTCATTATATTTCCATCAATAGATAGAAGTGGCATAGTTTTATGCCCAAAGGTTCATTTCACTGACCAGATCAGACTCGTCTTTAAGTTTTAGTTTAGGCCATTGTGACCACTCATTGCACACTGTTCGGAATCATGGTGGATTTTGATGAGCTTGCTAACCGAGGTTAGAGTCTTTGAACCTAGCTGGCTTTAACAGGTTGGAAAAGAAGACAACTTTCTCTCCCTGCCCTCCTTTTACTGCTAGTCATTGACAAGGACAGGATCCTCAACAATAACTAAATCAGGCAGGGCTGTGCCTTAACTCCATTCCCATTGCCCTTCCAGTTTGCTCTCCACTAATCTGTCGCTTATCATTTTCCTTTGCCACCAAGGAATTGTGAATAATTACATTTAGATTTTATAAAAATAAGAATCATTGGATTCTCTCTTTTCTTTGCCTTTTAAATTCTGTAAGTACTTTTAAATGGACATGAGCTTTTCTCTTAAGTTAGAGTATGCTGCCATACCTACCAGTGATTATGTGCAAATATTTTAACTTCAAATTAGGGTTCTTCATTGCAATATTTGGCAGTTCTGGTGTGGTGAATATTTTACTGGTATGTTAACTATCTCATACTGGCCTATAGGAGAGAGTTTCTCCGTGATGGATAGATTATTTAGGCACAGTTAGGGTGAGCACATTAAGATATTACCACAGTTTTTTTGTTTCTTAATAAAATGCAGTGCATTTTAAGTTGTCATCTGGAAATAGATATGTAAACTTTACCATCTCTTTATCTCATTTTTTAATTTTTCTGCACGTTTCTCTCTTTTCATTATGTCCTTTATCAGATAATTTAAAATTATATATAATTAATTACCTTAAATCATTTTAGTAAAGTTTGCTCTGTGTCTGATATTAACAAGGCCAATATTCCATTATGTAAATCTCAATACATGGGAGAACCCAGAAAGTAAATACTTGAATAATAACTACCTGCTTTGAAGAGAAGATAACTGAGTTTATTTATATTGTAAATGTTATTTCACAGTTCAGTCAGTTATCTTGCTGGGTAATAAAAGACCCTGAAATTAAAATGACCCCTTTTCACAAAATATGGCTATAGGATTCATTTACTACAAAGCTGCCTTGGTTGGATATTACTCCTCCTGAAATAGAAAATGATATCCTACTAATGCATCTGAAGTGGGCTTTAAAACCATCCCAGGCACTCTTGTGAAATTAATGACTTCTGCTTTTGGCCTCCATTACATCTTATGATTCTCTTGTACTATGCTTACTTTTCCTGTGTTTCCTCTGACTTCGTATCTTATTGGTTACATTCCAGATCTTTGGAAACTCCACTTCAGAAATAGTATGTTTTTACAGCTGTTTTGAAAACCTTCAGACCTCTACAAATTTGAAAACACAAATCTTAAGATTAATGTTCCATACAATGCATAGTACTTTAAGGACATCTTAGCCTTCTAGGTATTGAAGCACCTAACAGCTTGATGAAGAAAATCAGCTTACAGCAGAACAGTGTAATGATGAAAAAATGTTAATTAAATTTTTCCTTGTAAAAATTTCATTTTAAGTCTGAATGATTCCTATACAGCAGTGTTATTAGCTGGGATTGAGGAATCTGCTTAGGAGTTCGGACTGGTCGTTATTGGTCCTTGACATTTCATTCATATGCATATTTATTCTATTGTAAAATATTATGTCACCTGAAGACATTAATAAACAAAAATGTTTTCTTTTAATTGTAAAACTCCCTCGGGTGATTCCGTGAGCAGAAATTTATAATCTTAATAGATTCATTAGAAAAATAAATGACACCATTTTGAACATGTCAAGCCCCTTATTCACCTGTCCAAAACTACAGAAATTGTAAAGTTACCTGGTTTGTAAAAATACCCTTTTACAAGAATGTATGATAGAATTGAACAGCTTTTAGATCAAGTAGTAGTATTAAAAAAAGATGTGTAACATCAGTAAAATTCCAGATCCTTTGGAAGCATTGATGGATTTATTAATCCTTTATTTTTCACTCACTGGTCATTTTTTTGGCTAATCATCTAAATTTCTGAAGGAGGAAGATGCTATGAAGAGAAAAGAAAAGGAGACTAAAGATCCTGCCCTAGAGGATCCTGATGGTTATAATCCACTTAAGTGTCTACAGATAAATTGTAATGTGTCAAAATGCCAAATTTATGATGTCATATAAATACATTAAAGAACACTAAAGAATTTATTGAATCAGAATATTAGAACTAAAAGGGACCTTAGCAATCCTTAAGTGCAAATACTTTCTTTTAGGAATGAGTAAGCTGAGGGCCAAAAGAGAAGGTGCATTACCTGGGGCTCACTGGCTGGCCCGCATAGAGCTGGGACCAGAATTTCGTTCACAGTGCTTTATGCTGTTGTGAAGGGGCCATGTTTGTGCAGAGAAAGGATTCTGGAAAAAGATAAATCTTGAGCTTAAAGGAAATAGCATTATAAATAGCAGTAAACTAGATCTAGAGATTTGTGTTTCTTGTGTCAGTTCTAAGTTTTTTTTAGTTCTAAAATTCCATATTTCTTGATTTTGCTTGGTAGCATACAGGTAATAATATGAGCAATAATAATTAAAATAGTAATAATGACTAAAAGTTGCAGAACTTCCTATGTGCTAGGCTCAGTTTTAAGCAATTTATATTCATTCACTCACTTAATCATCACAACAACCACTTGAGGTAAGTGCTGCTATCATTCCCATTTTACAGATGAGGAAGCTGAGGTACAGAGAAGTAACTTGCCCAAGGTCAAATGTGGAATGTTACAAGAATGTATACATGGAATGGCCAGCCCAATCCATGTTAAGTGACTCCATTTAGAAAAAGGGTTACTATGGTAAGGAATAGAGATAATTAAGAAGGGTTTCTCCAAAGAGAATTTAAAAAAATAAAATAATATAGTAATTATTTATTGTTGTCTAACATTATGATGTGCAACATTTCCATAACCTCCCCCTAACTGATAGAAGAAAATAATCCTTTGAAGTGTCTGATCATGGCTTGTGTCAACAGTTCTCAAAGGTATTATTGCTAGGATTGGTATATGTTAGAATGTATACGATGAGGCACAACCCATTTCATTTGTGATCAGTCATGCATGTAGAAACAGTCACTATTTATTACTGTATTCTTTGGTTTAAAGTCTCACTCTAATCAAATAACCTTGTCTCTGAAAGCATCTATAGTTAACTACTAACTCATACTCCCCATATTTTTGTTTAGAGTTTTGTGTTATCTTTTATTTCTTGCTTGATTTAGAAAGTTTTATGTAGCTTTTTTACTTCAGTTTACTAAATGCTGGTTTATGCAGGAAGGTGTGAATGGGGTTAACTGATGCTGTCTTTTTATTCCTGTTCTTGTCCTTACATTTTAGGCATCTCCTAGTGTTATTGGTCAAAGTGGTGCAGAAGATACAGAATGAGGTAGTAATAGTAGTTCTAAATAAAACTGCTGATTTTTGTAGGCTTGGAGAAACTGATGCCATTTCAAAGTAGAGCTGTATTTTATCCAGTCTCAAAGGAGTGTTGGGTTCCTTAATGTTCTCTGGTTTCTTTTAACATCCTATTATTGACTAATAAAATGGTAAAAAAAAAAAAAAAGAATTGTAATTTTATAGGGTCTATAATGGAAGTACAGTTTAGTTACATGTGTAGTTCTGTGAAGTTTGATGAACTTTAACATCTGTCTCTTTTGTTTTTATTCAACAATATTTACTCCTCTCTTGGTAAGTATTAGGTACTGTTATAGGTGTGGGGATGTGTGTCCAGTGCCATTGTGGTTATTAGCCTGTTATTACTCAAGGTTATCTATTGAAGTAAAGTTTCTCAGAGGATCAGATTTAACTTTTTGAAGCTAATGCATGGCAAATTTTCAGTGTTATATAGCCTAAATTTATTCTAACTGCTGTCCAGATATTGTTAGACATAAAATTATTAGATATATAAATTATTATGGTGCAAACTAAGTGCTGAGTACTGCCTTTCTACAATACAGAATGTTGCCTATAACTCTTTCCTTTCCCTTCCTCTTTCCTTTTCCCTTTCTTCATCCCCTTCCTCCTTTTCTCTCTCTCCCTCTCTTTCTCTCTCCCTCTCTCTGTCCTTCCTTCATATTTTGTTACAGAATCATTAGAAAAAAAATTAAAATTAGGTCTATGAATTAAACAAATTTCTGTTCTAACTAGTAAAAAACTGACTTATCATCTAGAGAACATACCGAGTAAACTATAAAATCTAGAAAGTATGTATCTGATAATATCAAAACAAGTAAGAGTTAGGTAACTAGTTACTAATATATAGAGGTTGATATGGTACTCATAAAATTTGTATCTATCATAACTGCTTTTTTGATGTGTTCTTTTGGGTATAACCAACTCTTCCCCATTTGCCTGGAACATTCCCATTTTTAGCCCTAAACATCTTATATGTCAGGAAACCCCTCAGTCTTGGGCATGTGGAATGGCTGGTCATCCTGATTATATCTAAATCTAAAGATTTAATGTTCTCAATTCCATGGGGGAAGTAATTAATGAGCAAATATTACACACAGACCTATTTAGCTCTTTTCTTTAAATATAGTGATGGATAATTTAAATATAAGTCATAGATGGGTGTATGGATGGATGGATGAATAGATAAATATATAGGAAAATGTGCAATATGCCTTATGATTGGTTAGGAAACATCACCTGCTGAAATTCTCTTCATTTCTTAAGCCCAACTCATTTGTCATTTGGGGGGCAAGATTTTTATGATTATTGTAGAATGCCTAGAAAATTCTGTTTATACTGTCATTACTATATGTACCATAGTTATGTTATACTTAGTTGTGTGCATGTCTGTTTTCTCTACTAGAATATGCATTCTTTGCAGTCAGAATTATGTCTTAATACATCTTTGTACTTCAACCCCTGTATACCATCCTGTGCTGTGCAAGAGCTGAATACATGATTGCTGAATTAGCATTCATCAACTCCAATTTCATTACTATTTTACTTTTAATCATCTTTATTGAAATATAATTTACCTACAATAAAATTCACCAGTTTTAAATGTACAGGCCAATAAATTATAACAAAATCAAGATAGAAAGCATTCCTGGCCCAGCATGGTAACTTACGCCTGTAATCCTAGCACTTTGGGAAACCAAGGGATAGAGAGTCAGGGGAGGATCACTTGTGGTCAGGAGTTCAGGACCAGCCTGAGCAAGAGGGATACCTGAGACCCCATCTGTAGAAAAATTAGCCAGGAGTGGTGGCTTGTGCCTGTAGTACCAGCTACTCTTAAGGCTGAGGCAAGAGGACCACTTGAGCCCAGGTGTTTGAGGTTGCAGTGAGCTATGATGATGCCACTTCACTCTAGCCCCAGCAACTGAGCAAGACCCTGTATAAAAAAAAAAAAAAGAAAAAAAAAATTCCCTTCACTCCCCAAACTTCCCCTGTGCCCCTTTGCAGTTACTCTCTTCTCACCACTTCTAGCCCCTCACAGCTACTGATGGGCTCATGTCACTATAGTTTCATCTTTTCTAGCATTGCATTTGAATTTCATATGTCTTGCTTGGATTGCCAGTAATTTATTTCATATTATTTATGAGTAATATTCTCTCATATGAATATACCACAATTTCTTCATGCACTAATCTCTCGATGGGAATTTGTGTTATGTATAGTTTTTGGCTATTATAAATAACACTGCTATGAATATTAACATACAAGTTATTGTATTGATGTATGTTTTTATTTCTCATGGGTATATATTGGAATGTCATATAGTTGGAATCATATAGTATGTAGCTTCTTCAGATTGCCCTCTTTCACTTAGCAACGTGCATTAATGGTTTCTGCTTGTTTTTTAGTGACTTTATAACTCACATTTTTATAGCCAAATGATATTTTGTTATATGGATGTACCACAGTTTGTTTACTATTGAAGGGTCTTGGTTGCTTATCAGTTTGGGCAATTATTAATAAAGCTACTATAAACATTCCTGTGCAGGTTTTTGTAATGACATAATTTTAACGCATTTAATTAAATATCAAGGAGCATAGTTGATGGATTGTATGGTAAGAATCTGTTAAGTTTTGTAAAAAACTGCCAAACTGTCTTCCAAAATGTCTGTACCATTTTGCATTCCCATCACCATGATGAGAGTTTCCCTTGATCCAAATCCTCATCAGCATTTGGTGTTGTCAGTAATTTGGACTTTAGTCACTCTTATTAGTGTGTAATATAAAGATTTCATTGTCTTAATTTGAAATTCTGTAATGACATATGATGGACATTTCATATGTTTATTTTCCATCTGTGTATTTTCTTAGATGAGAGGTCTGTTCAGATCTTTTGTCCATTTTTAAATCGGGTTGTTTTCTTATTGCTGAGTTTTAACGTTCTTTGCAACGTTTTTATTTTGGATATGTCATTTATCTGATACGTGTTTTGCAAATATTTTATCTTAGACTGTGATTTGTCCTTTTATTAATAGTGCTTTTCATAGAGCAGAAGTTTTTAATTTTAATGAAGTCCAACTGAACAATTTTTTTCTTCATGGATTATGCTTTTTGTGTTGTGTCTAAAAGGTTATCATTTAAACCATAGGTCATCTAGCTTTTCTCCTATGTTATCTTCTTGGCTTGTATCGTTTTGTGTTTTGTGTTTAAGTCTATGATCCATTTGGAGTTAATTTTTGTAAAATATGTAAATTCCATGTCTAGATCTATTTTTTTGCAAGTGGATGTTCCAGCACCATTGGTTGAAATAGCTGTCCTTTCTCCATTGAATGGCCTTTCCTCCTTTGTCAAAGATCAGTTGATCATATTTATGTAGGCTCATTTCTGGGCTCTCTATTCTGTTCTTTTGATCTATTTTTCTGTTCTTTTGCTAGTACTAACTAGCAAAATTGTACTAACTATTAGTACAATTAGTAAGCTAGTACTAACGATCTTGATTAGCTTTATTTTAAGTTTTGAAGTCAGGTAGGATCAGTCCTCAGACTTCATTCTCCTTCAACACTGGGTTAGCTATACTGGGTCTTTTTTTTTTTTTTTTCTTCTTCTATATAAACTTCAGAATCAGATCATTGATATCCACAAAATAACTTGCTATGATTGATTGGGATTGCATTAGATATGTAGGTCAACTTGGGAAAAACTGACATCTTGACAATATTGAGTGTTCCTATTCATGCACATGGAATATTTCTCCATTCATTTAGATCTTTGATTTCTTTTATCTGAGTTTTGTAGTTTTCCTTATATAGATCTGGTACATATTTTTTTTCAGATTTATACCTCAGTCTTTCTGTCTTTCTGTTCTTTTCTTTTCTTTTCTTTTTTGATGGGGGGATGCATTTATTAGACTTCTCCAGATAAAGAGAATCAACAGGATGTGTTTGTTTGTGTGTGTGTGCGTGTGTGTGTTTGTACTTTGTAGAATTACCCTGTCTTGAAATTTCCCTGGTGTTTTTCTCATGATCAAATGGATTTATTGGGTTTTGGAGCAATACCACAGAGGTAAAATGCCTTTTAAAAAATTACATAGCAAAGCTCCTTACTATCAACATGATTTATTACCATTGTTGTTGACTTTGATCACCTGGCTAAGGTCATGTTTGCCAGGTTTCTGCACTATATAGTTACTCTTTTTCTGTCTTTTCTATACTATAGTCTTTGGAAGGTAGTCATTATGAGCAACTCACAGTCAAGGAATGGAGAGTTATTCTCCTCCTCCTTGAAGGTAGAGTACCAACATAAATTATTTGGAATTCTTCTGCTTGGGATATTTGCCTCTTCATCCTCATTAATTTATATATTCGATTGTTTGTTTATATCTGTATAGGCTAATGGATATTTATTTTAGATTCTGAATTATAATCCGCTACTTTTTCATTTTTTTATTGCTCAAATTTGTTCAGCTTTGGTCCTTAGGAGGTATTTTAGTTGGCTTTGGTGTCCCTTTTACATATCCACATCAGTGTAAGATCTTTTTCTCTCACCTCTTTATTTTCTGGCACTATAAATGCTCCAGGCTCACCTTTTATGTTCCCTGCCCTTGTCCTAGAATCGACCATTCTCTCAAAGACCTCAGGGACCTTTTATTGGAAAATGGTATTAAAAACCAAGATCAGGGCACTAGGTATGCTCATTCCTCCTGGGATACGATTGCCTCTAGGCCCTCTTAGCTGGCAGAACAAAGAAATACATGTATGTAGAAATCTGTATCTATACTAAGCTAAACATGAGTTCATACCGATGTCTCCTACTCTAATCCATTACCAAATGAATGATTCTAATCACCCCTTTTTGCTTAGCTCTGACCTCCTGCACCAAGAATGAGAACTCTGGTTCCTACTCGACATCATCCATTTACTTAAGTTTTCAATTTTTACATAAATGTGCTTTTGCTTTCATTTATTGTTCTCACCATATACATTTTTGCTTGACAGTATTGTAAACACAGTAACTATGTAATTAATTACTTTTTATTAGTATAAAGTCAATACATACTTATCAGTCTCTGATAGTGGGTAATTTCAGTAGCCCACCCCCACACCCAGAGAATGTCTGGGCTGGAGTCTTGGTGACAACAACTCCATGAGATTCCTTTAGAAGCTGCAAAGCTAAATCTTTAATCAGAGTCAAAATTGACATCTTCTCCGACTTCCCCATGTTTATTGTATAAAGCCTTCAACTATACAAAACCCATATGAAGGATGTGGAAAAATTTTTTTTAAATTTTGTAATAATAAAACTAATTATATCATCCATTGATATTATATTAATATGACCATATGTTTTTACATCAAATGGGAAAATAAGGAAAGAAGTTTAATGAAAGGAAATAAAGTTTTTAAAAATAGCATCAATTTTGAGTATATATTATAGATCTTTTTCACTTATTTTTCTTCATTTTAGATGATGGGGAAATTATAGGAAGCGACTGATGTTTTAAAAGTAATTGCCTCAGCTCTCTGATTTCCTGTTAGTGATTGGAGGCACTAGGTTCATTTCTGAACTCCGTGCCGCCTCATTGCCATGTGGCTCTTCAGGATGAGTTTCACCTGTGGCAGGATCAAGGCTGCCTTTTGTGGTAATGAGCTGGAATGTGCTACAGTCTGGCTTTCTGGAAGGAATCGGGGACTTGGGTAAAGAAACAATTCTGGCAGACTGGGTTTTAGGATTGTCACTTGTGATTCTGTCACTGTCCCATTAGAGTGTTTTTGTTTCGTTTTTACAATGCCCATGAAACATGATCTGGAATCCTGCCAGAAGCCATTTATGCTGTCAATTGTTTTTAAAGCTGTTCTTCTCTTTGACTAACAATAACTTTCTTAAAAATCAGGAATATCAAGTTCATTCCTTCAGTAGTTTCAGTAATGTGTTGCTGGATCGAAGTGGTTGAAATTACAACTGGTGTGGAGAGTGATGAGCAATAAATTGAAATACCCAAATATCTTATTTTCTAAGTATAACACTCATTTTCTTCTAACATGGTAGGCTCCAATTTGTATATCTTTTTAGATTCATGGCAAAAGAGTCACAAGGTGTTTGACCATTATGAATGGACTCTAGGCATTGACAGGATAATTTAGGTTGTCTAGATGATTTCAATTATAATAAAACCTTTGGATCTTGAGATAAAACAAGTCTTTGAAAGGAATTTATTCCTGTCTGGTCAGAGCCACCTGATGCAGAGAAATGGGTATTTATATCCTTTCAGCTGCTTACTATTAATTTGATCTAAATGTGTCACTGACTTCTTTATGTTTTAATATTTGCACCTCTAAAATGGGGAGGGTACCTCCCTAGAGGACCCCACTGCCCAGAAGAGCCACTTTGAAAAGTGTGAAGACAGACGTTGCCTTCTCTCGTTTCTGATGGCTCCCAGCAAGCAGTGAGCTGAAACCAGATCTCTCCCTGGTGTAATTCTCTGCTTGACCTTCCTTGACCTATGTCCCATGGAAGTTGTTAAACTCTCTATTGTACATAAAGAGTTAAGCTACTGGTTTATGGAAATTGGGTCAATGTCAAGGAGTTTTTAACTCTGTTGAGAACTCATATAAGTGACTGTTTTGTCATGTGACTGATCAACTGTATCTACCTAGAAGAATCATATTTGCTCCCTTTGCAATAACTATGGATGGTTTCTCTAATATTTTTATAAATAGTGTTTTTTTCGCAAGGCTGGTAGGTATTTATGTAAAGATTATTTAATTTTAATTCATGCATACATATCTTAATTCATTAGGCATATTTCAGATTTTCTGAAGAATATTCAGATTCCGGTAACATTTGAAGAAAATCTTATTTTATAACTTAGTTTTTAGAGTCCCACTCAAAAGATAATTTTTTTCCCTGCCTCAAACCCAATCATTTTATATTGCAGATGTATTTTTTTCTAGAGAACCTCTTCTTGATGGTATAATTAATAAGTGTTTTCACAGACAGTAGTACAATCTTCATTACAAGTAAACTACATAGCCTTTCCATTGCATAAAAATTTTATCATGGCTTTTTGCTGTTATCTTTGTATACAAAGGAGATGATTAAGTATATTCAGCAATAATGAGATTTCCTTATGCTGATTGCAAAATCTAATTTGTATAATATGTAGATCAAAGAGAAGGAGAGAGAGAATGTGGTAGAGTATAAGGAAAAAGACACATACCAAGCAATGTAGAGTATTTGTAGTTTGTCACTGACCTTGTGTTCAATCGGAGTGTGCTTCATCTAGTAAAATACGACAGCTACCAAGTTAATGGTTACTAGACTTGACAAAACAAATTTATTTTACCAAGCTTTGACTAGGGTTATGAAAGTCTCATTCCATTGCTGAATTTGTAACTTATTTGCAAACATTATTAAAGTTAGTTTTACCGCTCAGGGTTCTTCCGATGTCTATCCAGAGAAAGAAATAAGATTAACATTTTTTATACTATCATTCTTTTAAAAAAAAAAATTGGCCGGGCGCGGTGGCTCACCCCTGTAATCCTAGCACTCTGGGAGGCCGAGG
>VBSM01003176.1:30217891-30289672 GCA_008086735.1 Cheirogaleus medius
AAAAAAAAAAAGCTGAGCTGGTAGCTGTGGAAAGAGAGATTGGGTTAGTAGTCTAGTAACAAGAGATCTGAAAAGGGAGATGAGAACTTTTATCTGAATGAGAATAAGTAGAAAAGAACAGATCTAAGTGCATTTCCCCATACCCCATTAAACCAGTCTCCTAGTCTTAGAAATAGGTCTTCATTAATCTGATGGAGAATATTTATTTTGTCTTTTAAGAAATGTAGGTCACAACCTCTACTCACCCTGAGTGGTAAGCCATTTTCACTAATAATCACTCAAGCTTCCCTGTCGGGCTATCAGGGCATCCAGGATGCAGCTGTTTTCAAATATAGCAGAGGCTAGGCTGTTGACTTCTTACTGAAGTGCTCCCAATGCTTGCATAGTGATATTGAACTCTTACTCTATTACCCTGGAGAGATTCAAAACTATCTTTTCAATCTCTTGAGTTCCAAAGGCCAGGCAACAAGTCCTGAGCACCAAAAAGAATTGTGATATACAAGTGTTGCTGTTTTTCTATTTTTTTTTATATATAATGTAATATCTAGTGCATTAGCTTGGTACCACTTTATGAATGAAAGAGCCCAAGTTTATAATTTGGCTGGTATTTAAAATGGAGTACCTGGTAGCAGAGAGTGTCACATAATCAGGTCCACAGGATCCTGACCATCTAGGTGGGAACCACTTGTATATTTTATTGCCACATACAATATTTACAGATAGAATCAGGTTGGAACCTGTGACCTGCCAGTCTGGAGTTTGCTGTGCCTCTTCTTCCTCATTGGCGATTCCGTATCTCCAGTGTCTGTGTGTCCCTGCCAGTCTATGGGAACAGAACAGCTTACAAAACATTTGATATTAAAGGCCTTTGTTCTGGTTCTGGCAGTTACGGTGCTTGGTTTTGTCACTTAACCAAGTCAGTCCAGACTTTTGGTCTGTCCATATATAATCTTTAGCATCTGGCAACTTAACAAGGGAAGTGAGTGTTCTACCCAGAGTTGTACAGGCCTTGCCTGTGAGCTGTTCATAACATCTGGTGATTTGACAATTGTTGACATTGTGAGAGTTAGTGTCAGCACCATCTAAGAAATGCAAGAATGCCATCTGTGGAATCAAACCATGGAGTCTGATCACAGTATTGCCCTAGTATGTCACCCAGAAAAGATCCAGCATCATCCCTGCTTTCAATGTAGAGGGATGATGCTGGATCTTTCTAGTGACTTTACCTGAGCAAAAGATAGTTTTTGAGCTTTCACAGAGGTTTTTCTGTGTCCATTTGACTCACCAACAGGAGAAACAGCATGATGTTTTTTCCCTCTGGTTGTAGATGCCACATCTTGTCATATATCCATCTTTTGCACTGGTTCCACCAGGCATTCACGTTGGCAGAAACGAAAATGAGTTCAGATTCCTTTGCATGATTTAGGTGTTGGCATAACCCGCAATTAGATTGCTTAGTTAGTGTGGCCAGGGTTTGAAAGACTGGTATAGAGAGACGCTGGGTCCGTGCCTGAACTGCTGGGAAAACAGTAAGGCTTAGTATAAGAGCAAGGCATAGTTTGAAAGAGTGATAGTGGAAGGTTAAAAGGAGGATGGGATAGGTTGAGGTGATCTCCATTCAGCCTCCAATGTGCAATCCTTGAAGGGGAAGACTTAAAATAAGGAATAGTTTAAAAGGACCTTTTTTGGGGGGGTAGGGGGTGGAGGTTAAAACAAAAAAGAATTTATCGATGAAAAATGGGGTTTCTTGACCTGCAATCTTGGAAAAAGCCGTCTACTTTGTGAAGAAGTCTGTTTCAGGGGACTGGGAACTGACCCTGCAAATCCTTACTTTCAGGTCACCTGTAGGGGTCATCCTCTAATTGTCTCAGTGTAGGTAGGTGTGGCTCACGTGAATACAGTAGGATTTTTCTTTCATTTTTTATGGCAGTGTGGGCAGTTAACAGTACTTTACAAGGGCCTTCCTAGAGAGGTGACAGTGCATGGCTTCTAAAAACTTTGATGTACACATGATATCTTGGTCAAACAGGATGACAAGGCCTGTCAGTTGGTGGAGACCATGCTCCTTTCCCTTGTCGATGATATGCTCGAACATAGTCAGTGCCCGTATGTAGCTGGTCATTGTATCCAACTGTTCAGTTAAATCCCCATAGTGTTTTGTCAGTCCAGGAATTAGAACATTTATAGGTGTCAGAACACTGACAGAACGTGGGGTGACAGAACACTATTTCAAAAGAGGTTAAACCATGTTTCCTAATTGGAACATTACAGATTTTTATAAGGGCCAAAGATAATACTTCTGGCTATTTAAGTCTAGTGTCTTGACAAACCTTTTTTTAAAGTCCTTTTTATTTCTAAATTTTTATGTTCCACTTGCCCTGAGGATTGGGGATGTTATGGGATATGAAATTTTAATGAGTGCCCCAGAGCGTTTGTAAGCAAGTGGTTTAAAATGGATCCCTTGATCTGACTCAATCCATAAAGGAATACCAGAACGAGGAATAATCTCCATTACTAATTTATTTACCACTGTTGTAGCATCAGCACACCTAGTTGGTTAGTATTCAGTCTATCCACAAATCATGTAAACAATAACTAAACAATAAAAAAAGCCTAAAGCTGGAGGTAAGTCTATAAAGTCAATTTGGAGTGCCAAGAAAGTTTAGTCTGGGCCTTTGGGGGCCGGTTTCCTCCAGAGATTTGGTGAGATTTACAAACAGTGCACTGGGAAATAATTTGGTCAGAGATATTGTGGAGCCCAGGGCAGTATCAACTATATATATTTTTTTACCTTAATTATCCCCCATTTTTACATTTGTCCCATGTGATGGGAGATACATAAAAGTCAAAAAGTTTAAAGGGGCCACAGGGACCCTGTTTGGCCCAATATACAATCTTTCTGATATTATAGGTCCATCCGCAATAAGAATGTCAGCAGAAATTAAGAAATGAGATTTCCAAATTGTGCCAACTGCATGGTGGACTCCAAAGGCATATTTGAAGTCTGTGTAAATAGTGGTAGCTTTTCCTATTGCTGATGTGCAAGCTCTAGTGAGGACTATAACAAAATTAACTCAAGGCGTTTTGGGGTGAGCTTGAGTGCCCTGAGATATTTCATGTCCTAAGTAAGTAACAGTACCCCTGGAGTCCAGACATGGAGACTTTATGGCCTCATTCAGTAGAGTCTTTAAAAGAATGAGTCTAAGAGAGCACAGAGAGTACTCTGTTTACAGAGTAAAAGATTATCAACGTACTGAAAAAGAGTGGATCTCTGGGTAAAGGTTACAGAGCCTAAATCAGCTTAGAGAATGAGAGAATACTGAAGAAGACTCACAGTATTTCTGAGGTATTCAGGTCCACGTTAACTATCTCCCTCTGAAGGTGAAGGTAAAGAGAATTTGTGAATTAGGGTGTAATAGAATCGAAAAGAAAGTTGAACAGAGGTCAATTAATGTATTCTTAAAGTTATGCGAACTAAAAACCATTTGAGTTAGTCTGTAATCCTTATCTTCTTGATAAAATATTTGATTTAAGTGCTTATTATTTCAAGCTAATTAGAGCTCTTTTTATATAATTTGGTAGTAAAATATCACATACAAATGCCATATATGGAGACATATATAGACAGAAGCAGTTCTAATAGCTCTTCTAAGAATTTATTTGCCAGCTCTTGAATATTATTTTTCATTCACATTATCAGTATTTTAATTACCTATTTTATTGTTTTAAGCAATTACTAGCTAGGCAACAATTTTACCTTTAGTAATAGTTTGCCATTTTGGTAAGCATTTGTTGCTTCCAGGGCCTAATATTTATACATGTATCATTAGGCATTGCCAGAAAGTACTCAGTTCTTCAGAAATTAAGGATCCTATTTTTACCTTAAATCTTGGCTTTGGCTCTCATAGCTACATGATCAACTTAGACAATGATTTTTCCTTACCCAAGCACACGACAAAAAGGAACAAAGGGATAGAAAACAAAAATCTTTGCGAATTCTTGAAAGCTGGAGTTTGCACCTCTGTAGTATTGCCATTTACTGTTAGTTTCTGCCCAGCCCAGTCAGACATTTGAGGCCTCTAAATGGATCTAAGCTAATTAATTATCAGATCCAATCTGATCCCAGACTTAGTTCAGTTTCTATTATAACTTCTAAACCCAGATAGGGTTTTAAAAAATTGCTCAAACTGAGAAAGCTCAAAACACAAATCTGTGCCACTTTGGAATCTGAGACAGAACTTATCCACAAGCCCCAGTTGCAATGAGAGAGAAAAGGACGATAGGCCCAGTGGGTACCACGTTTGGACTCTAGGTGCTCCTGGGGGTTTCTGGGATTCCATCTCGGAACCCACTTTTGATAAAAGTTAAAGTTAACAGTTTAGTTGAGCAAAGAGCAATTCACAGATTGGGCAGCTGAACTCAAACAGGTTCAGAAAGACTCTATTAATGTAGCATGGTTGAAGAAGATTCATGAACAGGAAAGAGAAAGTGACATAGAGAAAATGGAAGTGAGGTATAGAAACAGCTGGATTGATTACTGCCCAGTATTTGCTAGATGTACAGTTTGAACAGTTGGCCGCCTTTGATTGGCCAAAACTCCATGGTGGGCAAAGAGGAAGGAGTAGAAAGGAATGAAGATGAATGGAGGAAACTTAGCCGGGACATACAGCTGACATTTTGCTTGTGAACTTTTAAACTGAAGTATCCTTTTAAGTGAAACCAATAAGCCTTAACCAAGATTACAACTCAAAGAAGCAAGGGGTGTCTTTAAAGAGGTGGAGAACAGTTTTTACAAGATTTAGGAAAGCCACACAAAAACAGCTCAAAGAAAAGCCCCTGTAGCCATAAATGAAGTGTAACCCACATTTCGTCCAGGCATATTTTCTAGGGTCTCATCTGACTATACGTAAGTATCTAAAAGCCCCATATATCTCTAGAATACAGGAAAGCAAAAGCTGTGCGCAGAAGGGAAGGAAATCGTGAATGGAAAAATTTACACAAATATCAAACCAGAACAGGCTCATTCTGTGTCCAGGAATCAAACTTAGGCTGTTGAGGTGAAAGCACAGAACTTTAACCATTAGGCTACAAGGAAAACTGGTCTCTGCCATTATTCCCACAGGGCTAGTTCTCAAAGGACTTTTGTCTTTGTTTTAAATCAGATATTTGTTTTTCAGTATTGTCAAGAGACTTTTTAAGGCTAGCAATAACATTATGTCTCTGTCTTTTAATCTAATTTCTCTATTAATACAAATAAGGCAATTGTTTCAATTAAGAGATCTCTAAAATTTATTTTTAAGAAAATTTAGAAGTCTTTTAATTTAAAGGATCCATCTTTTGGTCATTAATTTCGATGGTATATTTATTTATTCCAAAAGTGACTCAATCCAATACCTCTTCATAGAAAACCCAAATGGTAATTTTCCAGGTTTAGCCTGGAGAAGGCAGAGAGAAGGCGGTTTCCAAGATGCCCAAAAATTCACTCTTGTAAAGAGTGACATTTCCTGAGCTCCTTCACAGCCATTCCACAGCTAGGTATTTACGCAAGGAAATGAATGCATATGTCCAAACAGTGAGAACCACAGATCTTCATAGCAAGTTGATGTGTAATAGTCTTAAACTGGAAAGAAAGCAAATCTTCGTTAACAGGTGAATGGGTAAACAAAATTTGGTATATCCATATGATTAAATGCTATTTAGCAATAGAAAGGAATGAACTATTCATACATGATGCAACATGGATGAATATCAAAATAATTATGCTGAGTTTAAAAGGCCAGACAAAAAATAATATATATTAATTTTCTGTGGCTGTCTAACAAATCCATAAACTTCCTGGCTTGAAACAACAGAACTTTATTCCTGCATGATTCTGAAGACTAGAGGTCCAAAATTACAGTGTTGACAGGGCTGCTCTCCTTATAGAGGCTCGAGGGGAGGACTGTTTTTTCCTTTTCCAGCATCTGGTAACTGTCAGCGTTCCTGATTTGTGGCTTGTGACTGTACCGCTCTCTGCTCTGCCTCACGTCATGTTGCTGCCTCTCTCTTTCCTACTCCGTGTGTATCTCTTATAAATAAGGACATTTCTCATCAGATTTAGGGTCCATCTAGATGATCTAGGATGATGATCTCATCTCAAAATCCATAATCTAAAAAGATTCTTTTTTACAAATAAGGTAACTTTCCCAGGTTCTAGGAATTAGTACGTATACATATCTTTCTGGTCATCACCATTCAACCATTTACACTGTGTGATTCCATTTATATAAAATTCTAAGAAGTGAAAACTAATCTGTAGTGACAAGGAACTTTAAAAGGACAGGATTTGAAGGAGAAATTACCAAGAGTTTACTAGGAAACTTTTGGGAATGATAGCTGATTTTATTATGTTGATTGCAATGATGGTTTTACAGGTATATACATATGTCAAAACACCCATTCGTACACTTTAAATACATGCTATTATCATATATAAATTATAGCTTAATAAAGCTATTTTTTAAAGGTAAAGGGACACCTTGCTGAAATTTTGACCCAGAATTTTATCTATCTTTGGTACAATCTGCATTCTCTATTTTAGTTTCCTTATATAATAAATTCTTGACTAATAATTTAATGGCAGAACTCACATGGCCAGTATTTTATATCTATTAATTTACATGTATAGTATGGCTATCTGTAAGTTAGCCGTAACTTACAGATAATACGGCTATCTGATGTATTTTAATTTCTCTTGTTTCATGAGATTTACAGTGAATATATCTTGGACTATCCACCCATCTTTCTAAATTAGTAAGTCTTAACCTTTCCGGAGTCATTTACCCTCTTGAAAATTTGATAAGAGTCATGGAGTCATCGCCTATTAGCAAAGTATATGTGATTCCAAATGGTTTCATAACCCTCCAAAGTCCGTGCATTAACCACTCCATCCCCAACATTCACAAACCTTAGCTCATAATATGAATAAACTTACAAATTTATATTTGTTTGAAAAGGGGCACCTTGAGCTACAATAGTCTAAATGATTTGTTTATGTATTTACCAAGACCATGACTCCTTGAATATTTAAGTATTCCTTTAATGAGGAAATGATGTCATTGTGTGTGTGCATGTGTGTTTAGCTGATATGGAAAATGTGTGAAATCAAAAGCTTACTTTCAGTAAGCCTTTGCATTACTGCAGATGTTAAGCAAGCAACAGAACTTGCCTTCAGGACACCGTTAAGAAATGCAAAATCTCATCAGGCCTTCGCACATCACATCCTCATGTCCGCAGCAGCAAATTCACAGGGTCTTCTGTAACCATGTCGCCCTGTCAACAGTTTTACTGCTACATTATGTATGACTTTCTTCTACTGAGGGCTTGAGCAGTTGGTACAGAGCTGCAAGGGTGATTCTGTGTTGTGCCTGGCTCATAGCTCAAAAATGAGTTGCATCTGCTTTGTGTATTTGCTGTCTTTCTCGTTCAGTTTCACAACATTTTCTCATAAAAAAAGAAAGGTCAGCATTAAAAATGAATGAAATTTATTTCTGATCAGAATTCTAGGATGTTTTTTAAGGCTATCTAAACGTCTGTTATGCAGGGGGCTGTGGAAAGGATCAGATTTGGTGACACAGCAATCGGATGTTATGACATGAATTAGTGACCTCTCTGCTTCTGTTTTTAGTCCTAAAGCTATAGGTTATAGATCATCCTTCAGGAGAGCCAAAATTTTTAGTGAAGGCAAATCAGTGTTTTTCTTTTTTTTTTTAACCCCAACACTCACAGAGTGTATTACATATCACCATCAAATAACAGCTGCTACACTCTAAAATTCTTAAGGGAGCAGGTATCTCAGAATGTCTGGAGGTAGGCAGGTGGTTAGAGTTTAAAGAGTCCTGCCTTCTCTTAACAACTCTGGAGATTTTACTCATTTACTTGCCCCAAGGTTGAAAAAACACTGTTAAGGATTGACTTGTGACATTGAATCTGTAGGAAAATCATGGCAGTGTAAAACGAGCTTTGAGCTTGAGTTTTCTTTCTTTGTTGGGTCGATGGGGAGGACTGCATTCTACGGATGCCCCTTAGATCCTGAAATTACGATGCCAGATAGCTACGTTTCTGCTGCGCCCAACTTACACTTATTCATACCTTAGTCTTAGGAATTTGACTTCTAAGCCCAGATTCACCTATACTTAGGTAAGAAATAAAAGATTTAAAAAATGTCTCTAGCCTCAAACAAGGATTTGTTGGCAGAGCAGGAACAGTTTTAGTTCTCTGAAGGAGGGTGGTATAATGCTCAGGGTAGGTTATTCTGTTATACTTACAATGTTTGGTTGATTGATTAGGGTGAATGAGGAATCAAATTATGAAGACTATTTATTAATAAATAATGCCTGCTTTCAGATATAATTTTCTGAGACTTATAAAAAATAAATTTTGCTAAATAAAAGGAAAAGGAATGAGAAGTGGGAGAACAGAAGGAAGAAATATGTGTTTCATTGTGGAAATTGCATCACCTCCCCTGAGGAAGTGGCTAACCTATACCTTAAGTGTTTTTCTGTGGTTTCCTCATGTGAATAATGGTGTATGTAGACCCACTATCTATATTGAACAGTATAATTCTGAATTGTGTGGTCACTACTGTTTTATTAGCTAGATTGTGGTTTTCATCATTACACTTGGCTACTTGGGAAATAAAAGTCAAATGACGAAATACCTGATCTATTTTAGTTATTAAACTGTTGAGTTTTTTTCAAAATGAGCAGGAATTTAAGAAATACCTCATGACACACTTTATTATAACCCTTTGGGAATAATTTGAATTATGTCAGTCACTGATTTTATAACTGCTTCCTCCTTCTCTCTCCCTTAACTTATTTTAGTAAACACTCCTTTGCAAAACAGAAACTTCATAATATTGACAAAATTTGAAATTTATTATATCACATTAGAAATAGAAATTGAATTCTTCCTTTCCTCTGACCAAGTGTATGCAACTTTCTACTTTTCCATGTCTAGAATATATGATAAAATATGAGCATTTATGCCAAAAACAAAAGTGAAATTTTGTCTTCAAAGTCCACTGAAGGTAGCATGTTTGACTATATGGAAATATAGATTTCCTATTGATTTAAAAAGATTGAACTGAATTGTGTTTTTTTAAAGCAGTGCCTGTCCTATACTAGGAAAGATGGGAATTCAGAGGTCTAAGCAATATGAAGGCTGTGTATTACAAGCCTGTTAGCCAGTAAGGGTTATAAAATATGTAATACATAATATCAGAACTGGAATTTGATGTACAGTATACTGCAGATGAATATAAGTACCCTGAATGTAGGAATTTGGTCTTTTTTTTTTTTTATCACCAGATTCCTAGTGTGAACTAAAAGAAAATCTTAATCCCCCTAACTGACTGAATGGTCCCCATCTTGGCCAAAAGTACCCCAGAAATATCCTAAAGTTGAGCTGCTGGTCATAAGAAAGGAGGTCAGACATGCCTTGTCATGCCCCCTTCCCTTCCTGGAGATGTCCTTTGTAACTAAGTAACAGCCATAAGGCTATACAAGACAAAGCTTAAACCATATCTACAGGTCATCAATTTACTTAGCAGATCAGTTGACTCTGTCTGTGTCTGTCTGGTGGCTTATCTCTGATTAACAGACTTCCTTATCTTAATTAAGACATCCCAAGCCTTTAGACAAAGTTTCATTTATTTAACCAATTACAAATCAAGAATCCTTAAACCGACCTATAACCTGTAATGCCCTGCTTTGAGATATCTTGCCTTTTGGGGCCAAACAGCTATATTCCTTCCATGTATTGATATATGGCATGAATTCCTGTCTCCCTGAAATTTATAAAACCAAACTGTAACTCAACCATGGCAAGACCACTTGCTCAAGGCTTCTTGGGTGTGGCTCTCCAGGCCATGGTAGTACATATTCGGCTCAGAATAAACCTCTTTAAATTATTTTACAGAATTTGGGTTTTTTCCATTGACACTAATATCTAGAAAGATACCAAGCACATGGCAGACATGCAGCAAATGTCTGTTGAGTAAGTGAGTAGACGACACAAGTGGCATCTAAGAGTTATCTAGATAAAGTATCCTAGGATCTGTTGGCAGAACAGGGGCAGTTTAGTTTTCTTTGAAGGAGGGTGGTATAATGCTTAGGATAGCATATCATTCTGGTGATCAGGGAAGGCTTCATGGAGGAGGTGGCATTTGGGCCATGATGTGGAAGTGTATGGCAGTATACTGCATTCCAGAAAAACATGAAGGTGGCAGGAAGGGAGGCCATTGAACTTCCTTTCAATGTATGCCTTTAGTTCCAATAATTTTTTTCTAGGGATAAGCAACAGTGTCTGCAGGCCAGGCTCCAGAACCCCATGGTACTGGGTCCCTTCCAAACACACTGGCATTAGCTGCTGATTTACACTGGCTCTTCCAACATGTTTAAACTCCCTAGGCATGAATCTCACTTCTTTTGTGTTCCCTTTCAACCTTGCCTTTTCTTTTCTAAAGTCATTTTCAAAGGAAGACGGAAGACCCTGTGTGAGAGGAGGCTGAATCCTTTTTTCTTTCAGTTTGACTTCTTGGTTCTTTGAAAAATAGGTGGAGGCCCCCTTGCTGCCTGCCTCCCTCTCTGTCCCCTCCCTGGATGCCTCACTCCTGCCATTGCTCCCCTGAGGATGGAGGTGTGACTCTCAGCCACTGCAGCTTCCCTGCTGCGGGGCCCTCTCTGATTCCTGACTTCCCTCTTTGCTCTCCCTACCCTTTGCCCTGCTTCCTGAACTCCCTTCCAGCACAGCAAGGATGCAGATCCTGGGCTGCAGAGCTTCGCTAAGAGGAAGGAGGCCCTGGAGCAAAGGCAGCAGAGAGCTTGCAGTCACCTTCCGTTCCCCATCCTGCTCCCTCTCCACGTTCCTTCCTCTCAGTGCCACCGGACATTTCCTTCATGGATGTTGATTTATTTGCCTTCTATCTTTGTTCAGCACATTTACTGAGTATATACGATGTGCTAGGTGCTCAGAATATAAAGATAGTGATCTCTGCTTTCAAGGAGCAGAATTATCTACACAGCATCTAGGTGCTGAATAACTAGTCATTATAGTGGATTCTGTCATTTAGACTTTGTCTGCACCCCCGGCTAGTTTGAACATGTTCGCTAACTCATTCGACGATTTGTCTTAGTTACCTGAGCAAGTTTATGTATGAGAAAGATTGAACCACTGCATGTGTAGGTGTAGCATTTTTTAAAAACATCAGTGCCATTGTGAAATGGATAGTCATAAAAAAACACAGATGCTTGTAAAAAAGAAAAAGACACACACTATTTTTTATTGGTTGGATTCTCAATTATGGACTTTAGCCAAACTATATGGTTCAGATTTCGGTTTCTCCATTTATTAGCTGTGTAGTATCAGACAAATCATTTAACTGTGATCCTCAGTTTCTTTATACGTGAAATGGGAACAATAATGTTAGCTATCTCTTGGGGTTGTTGGGGTTGGGTTTTTTCTTCTTGTGTTTGTTGTTTTCCTATGAGACAGGGTCTCACTCTGTTATCCAGGCTGGAGTGCAGTGGTTTAGTCATAGCTCACTGCAACTTCAAAGTCCTGGGCTCAAGCAATCCTTCTACCTCAGCCTCCCAAGTAGCTAGGAATACCAGTGTGAACCACCACACCCAGCTAATTTTTAATTTTTTTGTGGAGATAGGTTCTCACTATGTTGCCCAGGCTGGTCTTGAGCTTTGGGCCTCAAGCGACATTCCAACCTTGTGAACAATGTTCCCAGCCTCCGTGAAAGTGCTTCCTCAAAATTATAGGTGGGAGCTACCGTGCCTGGCCTCGGTGGTGGTGGTTGAGGATTAAATAAATATATGCAAAGTACTTAGAACGGCAGCTGGTACATACAATGTGCTCTACAAATGTTAGTTACTATTGGAAGTGTGTCTACTTTTTAGGTCTTAACCATGGAACCACCTAGAGTTAAATGCTTGAACAAGAGAAAATGTTTCCTTCCTTTAGAAACTGTCCTGTGTTTTAGGGCTCTACCTTCCATCCACTGTTTCATGCTACTTCAGTGAAGGATCCAGAGATTCCCATATATGCCAACGTGCCCAGTGTGCAAGCAGTATCAACGCTGCCTCTGCAGAGCTGTTAACATTGTGTTCCATTAACACTGCATCCCACCAGGCTGCCTGGTAACTGTAACGAACACCCAGGGTGGCTCTGCAGCACTGACACTTCTCTTGCTACCTTTCAGAATAATGTATGTATAGGAAATTATTAGATTTTTTTTTCTTATTTCTGAGAAATAACCTGAGTTCAAATATTAATATAGTAGAATAATGATGCTGCCTTAGAATTGAAAGATAGAAAAGCAAACAAAGACAGTTTAAAAATAGCTGTAAGTTGCATGTGATTGATACTCCATATTAGAGCCCAAATGCACTAAAGATACCCATCGCTTTCATTTTCCAAAATGACTAACAGTTTGTCCAAACAGTATTGTTAAATAGGTTTGCTGCTTTGGGAAAATAAGCCTATGTATAATTCAGAATGACATCTTTTTGTAAAGTCAGGAGCCTTTATTTCCTTTCTTTCTGCTGAATGGGTGTTTTCTCTGGCATTGTTTCTGTAGGTTGTGTTCTGGTGGCTCCTATTACCTTCTGGGGGTTTGGCTAAAGCTTCCTGAGCATGGCTAGAGGGAAAGAGGGTGACAATAAGCACAGCACAAAGAGTCAACATCAAGGAAACCTCCACCTGTCTAGTGTGATTAAAGAAGCGATTGTATCAAAGATAAAGACATGTTGAAAGTAAACTGAATGGGGACTAAAAAGAAAGGGCAATGAAAGGAAGAGGATTAAGACAGTTTCCATCCCTGGGACTGGGGTGTTTGAGCCTCCTCTTGTTTAGTCACTGATCCCGTGGTGGTTGGCTTTCCAGGCACACGATTACGGCATGGTATACATAACCCTCCTTCCAGCTGACTCACATAATAATCTCTGTTAGAAGTAAGAGGTATTATATTATCCTAGAGTTTTGACACTGCTGGAAAATAAGTAATGGCAATAGAGTTAAAAATAAGGAAATATATTAAAAAATACGATTTGAAATTCCATTGATTATAATCAGTAAGAAATGTCTAGTGAGATGAAGTGATTGCTGTCATCTTAGTGAAATTTCTACTTTATTTTTTCTGTTCAAAATTTCATTAAAGTTTAAATATAACATCTTTAAAACAGTTATATTACTGCTAGATACATACAAATTATTGAACTTTTTTTTCTCATTTTAGGGGAAAGGAAGACAGCATTCAAATAACCATTCTTGTAGTTAATCTCCTTCATTCTAAATTCTTATCTGAGTTTAACCTAGATGAAACACAGGCTTTTAGTGCAAATTGAAGATGTAGTTTTAATTTTAGATGTTGAGATAAGATGTCAAAACATCTTACTCAAGGTGGCTGATCCATATAGTTGTTTTTGCAATGCACACTAAATCTCAGGCAAGGAAATTTCATATTTTTATCCTTGAAATTCTCTGGCTTTGTGCCATTGTTCTTAGTATAACATATTAATGCTGCATTTTAGTTTGTTGTTTGACGATTCCTAGGGAGCTGAATGTACTGGCTCAAAGAAAATAATGATTATGATATCTGAAGGAATTACTTTTATAATATTTCTGAGAGTGTTTGAAGAGGGTGCTGAATGGTTTGGCATTGCTTGAGAGTCTTTGGTGTGTGAGAGAGGCTATGTAAGAGTCAGCACAAACGTGTCAATCATTAGATATCAAAAAGCTGTTTTTAAAAATTGTATAATTTAGTGGTTCTTAATGTATTCAAAGAGTTGTGCAACCATCACCAGTATTTAATTCTAGGACATTTTTATCAGCCCCCCAAAAGTCCTGTACCTATCAACATCCACGCCCCATTCACCCCTCCAATTTTCCCTAAGCAACACTAAGCAACCGCCAGTCTGCTTTCTGTCTCTATAGTCTTATCTGTTCCGTATATTTCATAGAAATAAAATCATACCATATGTGTACCCTTTTTTGTGATAGAAGACATGTGACATAAAATTTACCCTTTTAACTATTTTCAAGTGTACTTTTCAGTAGTGTTAAGTATATTCACATTGTCATGAAACCAATCTCTAGAACTTTTTGATTTTGCAAATCTGATACTCCAGACCCATTAAGCAACAACTCTCCTTTTCCTTCACTCCCTGGCCTCTGGTACCCACTGTTCTGTTTTCTGTATCTATGATTTTCACTACTTTAGATGCCTCAGATAAATGGAATCCTACAGTATTTGTCTTTTTGTGACTGGTTTATTTCTCTCAGCATAATGTTCTCAAGGTTCATCCATGTTGTAGCATATGATAGGATATATTTCCTTTTTAAAGCTGAATAATGTTTCCACTGCAGGTACATACCACATTTGTGTGTCCATCCCTCTGCTTCCACCGCTTGGCTTTGTAAATAGTGCTGCTATGAAGTGTGAAAATATCTCTTTGAGACTCTGGTTTCAGTTCCTTTGTGTATATACCCAGATGTAGGATTGCTGAATCTTATGATAGTTTTATTTTCAATTTTTGGAGAAACCTCCATACTGTTTTCCGTAGAGGCTACACCATTTTACAGTGCCACCAGCAGTGTATCAGAGTTCCCATTTCTCCACATCTTTGACAGCACTTGCTAATTTTGTGCTTTGTTTTGTTTTGATAGTAGTCATCCTAATGGGTAGGTGTGAGGTGATATCTCATTATAGTTTTTATTTGCATTTCTTTGATGATTAGTGATATTGAACATCTTTGGAGAAATGTCTATTCAAGTTCTTTGTCCATTTTTTTAATAGGGTTACTTAGTTTTTTGTTGTTGAGCTGTAGGAGGTTTTTTTTTAACATTCCAGATATTAGCCCCTTATCAAATATACAATTTGCAAATGCTTTCTCCCATTTTGGAGGTTATCTTTCACTCTGTTGATTTTGTCCTTTGATGCACAGAAGTTTTTAAGTTTGATGTCATCTCAATAATCTATTTTTGCTTTTATTGCCTGTGCTTTTGGTGTCATATCTAAGAAATCATTCCAAAAGCCTTTTATAAATGTATACACTTAGTCAACTTTTGATTATAAAAACAGTTCAATAATTCAAGCAAAGATTAATCTGGGAGTCATTTATATTTGCATTTAAAATGTAATTTGTACTTATATCTGATTACAGGTATGCCTACTGTTCTGAAAAGTAATTGCCAGCAAAATAATAAAGTGTTTTTTCTATGAATACATGACTCAAAAGAAGCTGAAAATACGTCCAGTTTTCTTGGCTTAACCCCTAGGTCAAGACCTCCTTGATGTGAGGGAACTTTTTACAAGTCTGTCTTGCAAGGAATTTTCTTGGTAGGATGCAAGCTATTAAGGAAGTAATCCAGATTTGTTTTCTAAGAAAGAAAAAAATACAAGTAGACTGCTTAATGTTTATTAAGCAGATATGCCACAGATACGCTAAAGTTGAATAAAAGGTAGGCATAATTAAGATTTTACTCTGTAGTAATGTCCAAGTTACAGGGATTTATGCTACTTTGCTATAAAATGGATTCTTTTTCACACTTGTAAACAGGGGGCTTAGATGTGAGTTTGTATAGGGTGGAGTTAGTTTGGCCTTAGGCATGTAGACATATTCTGCTTACACTCAAGCCTCCTCTCCTCCTCCTATGTTCTTTTTTATGTGTGAATGGCTTCCTGTTCAGCCACTTACTAAAACAGAAACTAGAGCGCCCGCCTTCAGTTTCCATCTCCCTGACGCCTCCCATCCAGCCAGTCACCCACTCCTTTCAGTTTTACCACCTACGTATAAGGCTGCCTCTCTCTAGCCTGATGGCCAAGTGCTGCAGTAGCCTTTCATTGGTCTGCCTGCCTTGACTTGCCCTCTTGAATCAGAATTCATATTTCTAAATATAATTTACTCATAACTACCTCTTACTTAAAACCCTTATGTGATTCTCAATTGCTCTTGGGACTAATCATGGTTCCCAAGGTCTTTTGTGGCCTTACCCATGTTTACTACAACAACCTCATCTGTGCTTATTTGCTTTTTCCTTTTACAGCCTTTATCTCAGGGTCTTCTAATAGCCTCTCTATTGCCTGTATGTCTCAGTGGCTTGTGAGGCTTTTGAGGTCAGGAATCATACCAACCTTACCCTAATGCCTAGCACAATGTAAAATACATCAGGCATTCAATAAAAATGTGTTGAATGAATGAAAGCTGCAGTACACATAAGCTATGTGGATCCCCCTTCCTCTTGCTAATTGCAATTTTCTTACAATAACTTACTGTGTTTGTTATTTTCTGCCTCCCAAGGAAGCTTGAATAAATTCTGAAGAACTAAGACACAGTGAACCCTCTAAACTTCCATTTCCTCATCTGCAAGATAAGGGCTAAAGCCTTTACAAATAAATCTGTAACCTAAAGTGTCAGACCAGGGCATCTCTGAAATTCTGTTCTGTGATCCTATATATGTATATCTACCCTAATTTACCTAAAACTCTAGTCACATATGTAATATGTACAAATATTCGTTCTAAATCTGTATTTATTTGTCTCTATTAAGGTTTGTTTTATTTTCAAACATCAAGAGTGTGTCTTTTTTAACTTAAGTTTGATTTTCCCCAGGTTAATACCATATATAAACATTATGTGAATACTTTCATCGTAAACTGAAAAAATATAAAAGTAGAGGAAATGAATGCATTCACGATTATTTGCCTATGTGAAATTTGTATTTGTTTTTATTTTGTTGGCTGCTTTATTATGAAGTGCCGTTCCCACTGCAGTGGGAGGGCATTTCGGAGGGTAATTGCCGTATTGTATGAGGAGCTGAAACTCCTTAAATTAAGAACACAATATGAATTCAAAATAATAATGAAAATAATTACATTGTTTACTCTGAAAACTCATTATTGGACATCTCATCAGAAATGGTGCATATGAAAATTAGGTACATCATATTTTAACTGAAATAGCCATAGAAATTTCTTTTATTCATGTACCTTTGATCCAGATCATATTTCAGCTTCTGTGCTAATAGAATTCTCTCTGCCTGTACCTCTTTTCTCACTCTAAGTCAATAAATACCTAGGTTATTCAGCTCCTCTTGCCACCCTACACATGAGTAGAAATGGCTCTGAAAAAATGAGCTCCAGTCATATGCTTCCCAGCTGTGAAGTCCCAGAGGGAAATACAGCATGACAGGGAGTGGCAATGCCATGAGAATTTTGGGCTGACTCTCCTACTAGCAATTCCTAGCTTATGGCATCCTTCCCCCACCCAAGGCACAGTTTCTTCCCAGTGAGAGTTAATCCATAACTTTTCAAAATCACACAAGTATGTGAATCCTTTCTACTTTTGCTCATTTGATTATTCACTCATTCATTCATTATGGTGGAAATAATTACTGACATTGTCAGGTGTTGCAGCCTTGAATACAACATGGTTCCAGATTTCATCCCTGGCCTAGTGGCAAAGCTGCAAACTATCACATCATGCCAAAGAGATATCTTGGCCAGGAGTATAAGAAATGATCCTGATCAAGAACAGAAGGCTTTAGTTTCTCCACAGGTTTCCCATTTATTGCCTCCCTCCCCACCAGGCTTCATTTCAGAGTGATGACACAGTAAGGGGCCTCTTTTCTTTAGCAAACTGTTTTTCAAATGTGCTGCATCTCTGAAGGAAAACGTCCCTGTGTATGCATTTTATGTGTGCTTTATTGTTTAATGATAACACAGATACCTGCACATTTTGGTTACAAAAAGCTTTAGGAAAAGGGCAAAAGCAATATCTCTCCATGTAAACAGTCTGACCAACACTTAATTTGTAAGTGTTACTGAATCAGATATTAATGAATACAGCTCTCAGCAAATGGCAGTCCATTTAAAATTTAATCTTGATAATTCAACATGGTTAAGCCAGCACACTATTTTCTCTTTCCATTGGCAAGTGAAACCAGGCATTTGAAAATACTCTTCAGTAGATACTTTTCTTTCTCTCCGTGATAACTGCCTATCCTCACATCTCTACCCACTCACCAGTGCCATTCCCTTCTGCAGCCCCTTCCTGAGTGTCACTCTCATCTGCTGATCTCTGGAGCACTCTCTTGCTTCCTTGGGGATATTGCACCTGACTCATCTCATCCTGGGGACACTTTCAATGCCTTGACTATTTTTTTTTTCATTTTAACAGCTCTGATGGCCTCATTAAGCAGTAAACTTTGAGACCATACCTGAAACTTGTCTTCAGTTAAAACTTTGCTACAATTGTCGTCTTTAGGTCTGAAACATCCTTTCTGTGACCAAAATATGGTCTATGCTTGCAATTCTCTCCTTCCTTTATGCTTGCTGGACTTACCCTTTACAGTAGCACGAGCTTCAGTTATCTGATTTCTCTCAGTGTACCTGAGTTGAACAACTAGATGGTTCTTTGACCTTTAGAAATTCATCAAATGTCCACAAACCTCAGTTTCTTTCTGCATAAACTAATTGTCCATCCTAGATCTGTATGCACCATTCTGGCTCTAAAGTTTTATAAACTATGATCAGTAGTAAGAGTCTTTTTGAGAGAAGCATGCTAATGAGTCATACTATGAAATCTCTATAGTTTTAATATAAACTATCCATTTTTGCCCCTTATACCTAGGAGGATGTGTTAAGTGAGTGTACTACCATGTAAATGGAGATACTCATGGAAATGATTTAGTCTATCTCCATATAAATAATTATTAAATGAAAACTTCAGTTACATTAGTAAAGACATAAGACTCTATGATTTCCCTAAGACCTCTTATTTGGTGTTAATGAAAACATTTATATTTTATTTTTTTTTTATTTTTTTATTTTTTACATTTTGGATACATTGTATAACTTTGCCTCTCCCTAAGAAGGGTTAGAGGTATGCCCTTCCCCTGGATAATGCTCGCCACATCCCTATGATGTGGGTCTTGCCCCGCCCACCAAAACCCTGGTGAACACTACCACCATTTGAGCACCATAGTTTTAATCAGTCAGTACCAATTTGATGGCGAGTAGATGTCGAGCCCATTTTCCATATCTTGTGTTGCCTCACTTTGGATAACGGACTTAAACTTAATCCAGGATAGCATAAACGGTGTTAGCTCACTGTCGTTTCTTAGAATTGAGTAATATTCCATTGTGAGCATATACCACATTTTAGTTATCCACTCATTTTAAATAGCAAATATTTGAAAATGTGTATCAGAAATGAGAGCTACAACTAAGAAAAATAATTAGAGTGATATGCCAAGTAGTTTACAGAATGTTGTCTGCTCTAAGACTCTTTTTACTCTTCACCTAGCCTGTTAAATCTATGGGAGATGCTTGGAATATTTATCTAAGGAACCTGCAGATACGCTGATATAGTTAAAACCATAACTGTTCAATTAAGACTCAATTGTAAGTCAGCCGGTGGCTAGGTTGTTTAGTAGCGGGGACACTGACACGGAGAGTTCATTTCTTAATTTCCTGAGTAAATGAGGGCATACATTTAAAAATAAAAATGTTGCCTTGAAGCAGTGTTACAGAACACAAATAAGGTTCAGAGCCTTTGTTTAATTTCTCTTCAGCACTTTTGCAATACTCTCAAAACCACAGCATTTATTTTCAGCTTCTGCTCAGGATGCACCAAAAGCCCTAAATCCATTTTCCAGAGTAGAATATGAATATGAGTGGGAGTGGCTTTGTGAGCCTTTGGTCTGTGCTTACAGTGTTGCCAAAGATCGACTTTCTCTTTTTATTCATTTTGGAGACAGACTGAAAACAGAAACAAAAAATAAATATGGTTAAAACCATATTTAACTTGTAAATTTTCAATATGTCAAAATTTAAATGTTTCTCATATTAACAACTTAAAATAGAAATATTTCATCTGCCGGATGTTCTTCATGCCATGCTTCATCATTATTGGCATTTTTTAAGT
This sequence comes from Cheirogaleus medius, assembly GCA_008086735.1. Lineage (NCBI taxonomy): Eukaryota > Metazoa > Chordata > Mammalia > Primates > Cheirogaleidae > Cheirogaleus > Cheirogaleus medius. The sequence continues at coordinate 30,237,868 of VBSM01003176.1, forward strand.
GCCTGTTGTGTGTGAGGGGCTGTGTTACATGATCTGAGCAACAACACATTTTCTACCCTCTTGGAATTTACAGTCTTTGGAAAATTGTTAAGACCAAAGCTAAAATGAAAAAAATAGGCTGAGAAATATACATGTATGTTCTGCATTAAATCTGCAATTAATTTGACTTGCTAATATAGTGTTAATGAAATCATTGCAATTACAGCTCTTTACCAAATAACAAATATATTCATTTTGGCTAAACTAAAGAAATGATTGCAACAGTGAAGTTACTTGTGGCAAATCTTCTTATGTGGAACAATCTGTTAAGGCCAGATAACCAAGTTTTTAAATGGTTTTTAAAGAGAAGGTATACCAGCAGATTGTTATGGCAGGCACATAGTAGATAAACAATAAAATACATATTGATTGTATTAGAAGAATAGCCAGAAAAAAAAAGTAAAATGTTATTGAAACAAATTCTAAAGTGTGTACTATGGATCATATATGCCAAACAAATTTAGATATAGAGCAATGAATATAACTTGGGACTAGAGAAGGGCTTCATGAATAACTGACCACTGAGATGACCCAAAGTGGCACAGATCAGTGTACATCCCTCCTTTTGCTTAGAATTTCCTATTCAATTTCTGGAGCCTGCAAACATCCTTTATAACTTAAAACCAGTGCCAATATTGTATCATTACATTGTAACTTTGCTGGACCTTCTGACACAATTACTTCTCCCTCAATGCTCATACAACACTTCATTCTAGGTACTGCAGTTAATCCACCTAACTAAAGTCCCTGTCAGCATGCAAGCTACAGTGTGTGTGTGTGTGTGTGTGTGTGTGTATGTGTGTGTGGGCAGGGGAGCAGGAAAGGAGACAGAAAAATAAACAATAGCAACATTGTGTGTGTGTGTGTGTGTGTGTGTGTGTGTAGCCATATCTGTAAGTGTTGTAGAGGAAGATAAGGTTCAAAAGGGATGGGCTATGAGCCTAGGAGGGGTGTCTTTTTGTCAGAGAAGACTTTTCTAATATGATGACATTGGACCAGAGACTTGAAGGAAATGAGGGAAGGAGCCATGCGGATGGCTAGGGTAAGAGTGATCTTAGGCAGAGGGATCATAAAGTAGAGAGTCTCTGAGATGGTAGCATTCTTGGTATGCTCAGAGAATAGCAAGGCAGCCAGTGTGATCAAGAATAGAGTGGGTGACGGTAGATGGAAGGAGATAAGCTCAGAGCAGTATTGGGAGAGTCATACTTTGTAGGGTCTTATAAGCCATTGGTGGATGTGAGCAAAGTTATTTACCAGTCTGGAGTGTAAAAGGCTCACCCTGGCATCACACTGAGAATAGAGGAGAGGGAGGGGCAAGAGATAAAATAGGAAAAAGGGTCAGGAGGCTATCGCAGTAGTTCAGGAGAGATTTGACCATGGATTAGACCAGTGGTGGTAGAAGTGGTGAGAAGTAGTGGATTCTGGATGTATTTTGAAAGGAAAGCTAACAAGCTGATAAATTACAATAGATGTAGTTAAGAGAGAAAGAGAGGAGTCAATAATGCTTTAATGTTGTTAGCCTGGAAGGATGGAGATGCGCTTAACCGCAGTTGGGTAGATTGGGAAGACTGAGAAACAGGGTAGAAAGTGTGGAGTCAGGCTTTTGGTTTGAGACTTGTGTTTTATATGTCTGTGACATATCCAAGTGGAGATAACAAATAAGTCGGATATGAGTTTGATTTTTAAGGGATATTGGACAATATATATACATACATGCATACATATTTTCATGCACACACATGCATATGTACATAAACATATCAATGATATTTAAACACATGAGAATGAACGAAATGAACTGAAGAGCGAGTGTATATGAAGAGAGGTATGAGCTCTGAGCCCTGGGGAATTTCAGCATTTAGAGGTCAGGGAGAGGAGGAAAAATCTGTAAGAGAGACTGAGATGGTGCAGCTGTTGAGGCAGAAGGAGAATTCAGAAAGTGTATTTCAGCAGCCCAGTGACATACACATTTCAAGGAGAGAGTGATCAGCTGTGTCAAATGATGCTGACCCTAGCAGGAGCTGTATTGATGGTATGTTAGGGATAAAAGCCAAAGTGGAATGGGTTCAAGAAAAACACAGGAGGAAGGAAAGTATGGAAGTCAGAAATAAGGCAGAGATACGAGATCAAGAGAGCATATTTCTGTGCTTGTAGGAACGGTTCAGCAGAGAGGGAGAAATTGATGAAGCAGGTGATACAAAGGGAATTCCTAGAGTGCTTTCCTTGACTAGGCAAAAGGCGAGGAATCTCAGAGTGCTTACATGATTGCGATGGGGTTTTAGAGAGAGAAAAAGTAGACTCAAAAGGTGAGAACTTGGTAGCCGTGGCAGTAGTTCAAATAAGGAGGCGGCTGAAGCAATCAGATGCTGAGATCCTAGAAGCAACTAACAGCAGTTACTCGATGACAGCAAAAACTTTGAAATCTGGGACATTGGATAAAATTGTTGTTCTTGAAAGAAATAGGAAAGCAGGGAAATGTTCTCCCCCTAGTATAGTGTCTGTCAAAAGATTTGTCTCATGAATGAATAAATGTTAAAATAAATAGCTGTTATGGGAAAATGTGCTTTTGCTTCAGGGGATTAAACTAGTTGTTTTCTAGAATCACTTTTAGTGTGAAAAGTCTATGAATCTATGAAAAAAGCCCAATAATACATTATAAAATACAGAAGCCAAATAATATAAATGCCATCCTTTTTCCTTGTCCTATATCCTTGTCAGTGCACATCAATCATTGTACTCATTTTCACATTGCATTAAGAGTTGTCCTCAGAATCTTTTTCGAGTCAGTGAGCCACTACATTTTGATTGGTTTTGGCATTCAAGGTCATATTTATGTATGGTCACACACGTGTGTGTGCGCATGCATGTATATATGTACAGACTCAGATAAGCCCCTTAGGAGTCTTTGTGGAGGGACTGGAGTAACTCAGCTTTCATCTGTTACTCTTGATCAAGGAGTCTATGTCTTTGCAAAAACCACTGGCCTTGCTCAAATTAGTTTCTGTTATCTATCTCATGTTACTGTGTTCACCAAGCAGTGTTCCAGCCACTAATTCTGTTTCCATACATTCTGAAACTAGAAAAAATGATTGATGGTGGAGAGCAGTCTTCAGCTCTGAATGGAAGACCCATTTAGAATGGAAGACCCCCCTTTCAAAGAATATACTTGGATTCTCTACCCTCTCTTGAATGAGTAATTGTCTTCAAAATCAAACCCAAATAAAGGAAACAGAGTCCTTTAGTAACTGTTTATTTACATGAGACTAGACTTCCCCAGAACAGAAAGGAATATGGTCATTTACAGTTGTGACTCTTGCAGGGGTCCTCAAACTTTTTAAACAGGGGGCCAGTTCACTGTCCCTCAGACCATTGGAGGGCCGGACTATAGTTTAAAAAAAAAAAAAAAACTATGAACAAATTCCTATGCACACTGCACATATCTTATTTTGAAGTAAAAAAACCCAAAACGGGCAAAAACACCCAGCGGGCCGGATAAATGTCCTCGGCGGACCACATGTGGCCTGCGGGCCATAGTTTGAGGACGCCTGCTTTATAGGGACATTGTAAATGATGAACTGTGTGGACTAATTATCTCCTTAATTGAGGCAAATGTGAATTCAGGACTCTGGTTGCATGTGGTCAACTGATGCTGGAATAGTTGTTATTTAGGTTGGTGATATATATGGAGGGTTTAAGTACTTTCCCAAAACTGTATCATTGCAAGGTATGTTTTCTCTGTGTAATCTGGACTTTAGCTTTATATATAGGTCCAAACAAACTGCTTATTAATTTCCAAGAGCCACTTTATATAACAATGGGACATGTATGATTGCTAATAAGAAACACTGTATATGATTTTCCTCTTCTTTTTTCTTTCTTTCTTTTATTTATTTATTTATTTATTTTTGCCTATAGAGGAGATAGCATAAGGATGAAACAATTCTCACTGAGTGTAGACCCATCAGCCATTCTGGGTGGTTTAATTTGCAGACCTATAGTAAAGCAGGTGGAATTCTTAATGGCATCACCAACTTGGAAAGCAACAGAGTGAAGCACTGAAGTGATGGCCATACAAATAGGAATACAAGCACAAGTTCTTTGAATCTAGAACAGTAAATTCAAATATTTCAATCCTTCTGATAATAAAAGTAACTGCCTTTTAGGTGGACTCTTGAGTTGTTCATAACTTAGTAGCTGTATTATATATTGGATCTTATTGCAACTGGGACGGTTTGAATTAAATTTAGCTACATTTATTTAATAGTGTCGATGTGATATGTGAGAATAGCTTTATTTTTCTTTGTACATCTACCTACCCTGAGATTTCAAAATCTACCTTTTATTTGTATTCCCAAATGCCTAGTTATTTTATTAGTGTATTTATTTCCAAAAGTTAAATAAATAAACTATCCATGTAGCATACACTGAAAGAATAACTATGATCAGAAATAGTGGGCCACTGAGTATACAACCAGAAATTCATGCTTCATACAGAAACTGTACAGCTTTGCATTCCTCAAAAGGGGTGGGTGGCTGAAAATGCTCTGTATTTTATTCAGCTCTGATCATATTTTATGCGCCATAGTGTTGCCTTAATTCTCGGGATAATTCTGGGAATCCTCTCACAATCTTGAAACACCCATTTTGCAAGGAGGGTAGGAGTGGAAACTTGGGACCATAGCAATCATTAACCAATATTTGTCCTCGTAGTTTAGCTTGAAGTCTGGTAAAGTGATGCCTCCCGTTTTGTTCTTTTTGCTTAAGGTTGCTTTGATTATTCATGGTCTGTTCTGGTTCTAAATGAAATGTAAAATTATTTTTTCTAGATCTAGCAGGGATATTTTGATATTTTGATTATGTGAGTAAGTGAATATGTAGATAAATCATAAATAAATAGTTTTATAGTTTACATACTGTTTGATAAAGAGTATAGTATTTGGCCATTATATAGCACAGGTCTCTAAGATGGAGAAGATTTGGATGAGTATTGTCTCTTTTTACAGTTAGGAAAAAGGTCAAACTGATTATCAGTAATAAAAGTTTTAGAGACAGACCAAACCAGGTTTTTTGATTTAGTGTCCAATAAACTAAGTGCTAACATAAACTAAGAATAGTAACAATAATAATAATAATGACATGCTATAGTGGAAACATCCTCCCAGAGGATATATATGGTTTGAGAGTTCCAGCAACAATATCTGTGTCACCAAGAGGATGTTCTGGACTCTTGGAGAAGAACATGTAGGGAGGCCTTACCTGCCTGATGTCATTTCTGTGGTCCTAGAATGTGCAGTTTGGTTTTACCCAAATTCCCCGAAGCATTCAGTCGCCTGTACATTGGCTCATCCTCACCAGACTCATAAGATCTGATTAAAACACAACAGAACAGAGTGAAAGTGTGCTATTTCCAAAAGAAATCTTTCTTTTGAGTGACCTAAATGCTTAAGATTGCTCATCAGGATAGTTTCCAGAGTCAGGATGCAATGGAAACTGAAGTAGTGTCAGGAACTCTGTGTGGTGAACCAGTCATCAGAACAGTAGAAGCAATTTCAACTAAGCCTGTGGATTGTCCATTCTTAAAAGGACATGGATCCCTGGGTCAAGTGTGTAACAGAACTGCTCTGTAGTCTCCTCTTACCGCAGCCACGGCCCTCCTTCCCTTCACAGCCTCTGAAGCTGCTTCAAGAACTCAATGCTTAAGATTTGAAACCACTCATCTAGGCCATAGAGAATTCTGAAGAAGCATTTCTACTTTAAAACAGACATGTATCTTTAGTGAATGTTGGAAGGTAGCCTAGCTCCCTCAAAATCATCATCTCTTTCCTTGAGGACTTTCTGGATAAATCTTTGGCAGATTTGGTCACTCTCTGATTCTTTTCCATGCTTTTTTTTTTTTTTTTTTGCCCATCCTAAGTGGTTAACATATTCCTTCTCCTAGGAATGTTTGTACCTTGGTATTAATATAAACAAAGGATGTTTATACCTTTGGTTGGGTGATAGCAAGGCTTATTCTTCCCTATTTGGGCCTAAGAGGCATTCTATCACTGTAGGGTGCCATTTTCCTAGGACTTATACCTTCCATTCTATGCTAATTTTAGAAACTTATTTTCAGAATTCTGCTGGTACCTCACTGGATCTCTTCATTTATACTCCTTGCACTTGACTCTTACAATGTCAGGAATTTCAGTTAATTTTGTCAAATAAGGAGAAAAAGCTATAGTTTTTATATTACAGTATTATTGATGGTTTATGTATCAGTGGATGCTAAAGTTCAATTTTAGTTTGCTCAGTTCCCTTGTAATTCCTGGATGACATGATTAGGTTATATTTGCATATTGAAGGGATTTGGGCGTGATCAATTTTGTAGCCTTTACCTACTTAGCTGTGGTGAGTTCTCTGCCTCTGTCACTTCCATCTCACAAACATTGCAATGGATTGTATGTCTGTTTTTCTTGGTGACTGATTTTGAGGATGGTGTCAGCCGAATCTTTCGGTAAGAAAAGTCCTAGCCCATTACAAATTGAGAACTGTAGCTTGACCTTAGTGTACCACTAATGCTACTATTAACTATTCATATGTGAACTTTGCTTGACATTTAAATATCATATTCATCATGTTTTTCCAGTGAAGGATTTTGACAGGTTATTAATTGTAAGGTTTTAATAAATGTTTCTTTAATTAATTCATGTAAGGTATAATTAACTGCTTTCAAAATTTCATAATAATAGTTATTCAAATACTTAGTTAAAATGAAACCAGATTTTTTTGCTATAAAAAAAACTGATTTTAACCTCTCCTCAAGTTTTTTTTAATATATTTAAAACTAATCTGTTAAAACATTATTTGAGGACATATTTAATAGCTTTACATTTTTAACACATATTCATAAAGGATTAAATACAATCATATAAAATGTTAAAATATGTAAGTTAAACTTATGCTTCAATGGATTTTTAATTATATTGGGACCCTTATAGAAGATTGGTTTAAAAAATGATGTTCGAAATAATTAAACATTACATTATTTTATAAAAACAAAATAATGTTTTGTACAACAGACAGGTATTTCGTCACCTATATAGAAGATTAAAAATGACGTTTTTGTTAATCCTCTGTGGCACTAAAGTCCTTACACTGTGACTCTGCATGTAGAGGTTTACTTGCATTCTGTTGATAATGCTGTGTCTACACTTTACCACCAATTTGTGAAATGTGGATGAATTGGCCAATCAAGATTGTTGTCTACCCATAACGTCTATTTGCGGTTCTGGTTCAGCTCTTACTACTAACTTTGTTTTTTCTAGCTTTTTTATTATCTTTTTGCTACATTTGTGAAACAAACAAGAGGATGTTAAAATATGGGTAGAATTTCCATATTTTCATCCTGCACAGGGAATCATCTATTTTTTAATGTGCATAGTAAACAATAAATTGTAAATGGTTTATGATAAAACGTATTTCCAATGTGAAGCCCCCTCTTCCAAATATATTATCACCTAATTGTCATTTCTGTTACATCATGTTGTTTTCTGATAATCCTTTGAAATTTGTACCTATAAAAGCAAGAGCTGTTACCATGGCTAAGTTGAATGTAAATATAAAAGATGATTAAGAACTTTTGGTTAGAAACAGTGGACTTGGAATGTATGCTTGCCTTCCATCTCTCATGATATATTTTAAAAGGGATGAACCTTTATTGAGCAGAGAAATCCTAGGCTGATAGTCACCAAGGTCCATAGGGGTTTGGGTAAGAAATCCAGCTATAAACAGGGATTAATTGAGGGTACTTCCATTCCTCTCCCGAATTTATTTTCCCAGAATGAGTTATCTGGCAGATGCTTGGTTAAAACAAAGACAAGAACAACAACAACAAAGTAATAAAAACAGAAGTCTCAGGCTTCTAGTGGGGATATTGATGTTCCACAGTTAAGGGAGTAAAGTTCCCCTTACTCTATCAAGTAAGGGTGTTAGAGATACTTGTCAGATGGTTCCCTGCTCTTTGCCTTTACCTGCAAATTAAAAGGTTTTATCTTTTACCTTTGATTTTCCCTGCTATGCTGCCCTACCCCACACAAATATCTCAGTCATAGTTCCCACTCAAGAAAAAGTCCTCCTTACCCAACGGCAGTCCCATTTTCCTTTTGTTAACTATGAATGGGCCACCAATTATTGCTAGGCCTAGAAGGAGACCCAAGAACATGAAAGTAAAAGAGCAAATAAATGAAGAAAGCTGATCCCAGCAGAAAGAGTAACTGTTAAGAAAATATAAGTATCTTATTTTTTTTAATTCATCTAACATTATCAGAAATGTTTGAGAACATATTGTATTCATAAAACAAGAATTAGGGTTACTATGATAAAGGAACCATTAGCGAGCTAGTGAGCACTCTTAGAGAATACAAATATGATTGTTGAAATTAAATCAATAAAGTTAGAAAACAACACTGAGAAAATCTCACAGAAAATAAAGCAAGAGGACAGAGAAAACATACAAGGAAAAAAGCTATAAAGCATAGATGCCAATAAAAGAGGTACAATCTAGGAATCTCAGAAAAACATATGGAAAAAAAGCATATTAACAATAAAATAGTAGAAGACCATACCAGACCTGAAGAAGGATATTTGTCATTTAATTTCTTCTATACAATAACCTACACCTAGTTACACATTGAATTTTTAGAACATCAGGGATATAGATGAGATCATAAAAGCTTCAAGAGAAGAACAAAATGTCTTAACAAAAGAACACAGATTGGATTTACATCTGACTTCTTGGGAGCAGCACATTCCAGAAGACAGAGCATTGTTTTCATTTATGAGGGAAAATCTCTTTTCCAACTTAAAATGATATCTGCTCGCCACTCAGTAGTGGCAGGCTGAAGTCATTTTCAGATATTCAAAAACTCAGAACATTTCTTCCCTAATCTATTGCTAAATTGTGTCGCAAATTAAAGCTGTAAGTTTTTTCACATCTCTCCTGTCAAGAGATGTGGTACCGACCGTATCCTCTCCCTTTGAATCCGAGTGGACTCTGGCTGCTTTCACCAGTAGAGTACAGTGGAATGACACTATGCCCATTTCCTAGCTCAGGCTTTAAGAAACTATCGTCAGTCACTTCCTATCACTTGAAGCACTCTTTTCTTCAGTTGGCCCCATTGGGCACTCTAGTTGACAGCCCCTATTGAGCCCAACCCTCCAACCATCCCCTAGTGGATGTGAGTGATGCCATCTTTGAATTAATAAAATTTTCATAAGAAACAAATTAACCATATGAAATTCAAAAGGGGGAATACATACTGCCAAGTTAGCAAACTTTGATTTACTTAGATGAAATGTTTACTAATTTGCAATGATTAACTGATAATTGCTTGTAAAAGTAGATAGGGAAGAGACATTCAATCTCCTAGCAAGAGAATCATGTGCCTCGTGCTATAGAACTTTGTATGCTCTTCATTCTAGTGAAAGTCCCAAGCTAGGAGAGCAAGAACATCCCTCCTTATGGGGAAACATAAACCTTTTTATAGGCAAATTGTAGGGTATAATGACTATGCTAGAAATTTTAGGACACAGAAAGCAAGACTAGAAAGGCCACTTGGGTTACACTGTCATAATCCTTAATTGCTAGGTTGTAAAATTGATATTTTTTGTGGGCAACGAGAAGAACCAAAGATTTTGGGTTAGTAAGTAGGAGGAAGGACCCTCTTCAGGTCATACTAGGAACAGGGCAAATGCCTAGTGATTAGGGTACTCATTTACCCAAATATCCTGAGAAAGGTCAGTTTGGGGCATGTGATATGTAGTTGTAGTTGTCTGTATTGATTACCCATTAAGAATAATTATATATCCCGGATGGAAAGAGCCCACATAAACAACAGGCAGATGTGAGAGGGGGAAGCAGAAGTTACAGTGCAACAGAGCTTCCGTTTTCCATTTCTGGAGCATCTCAGATGCCGGTTTTCTTCACAAGATCCAATATTAAAAGAACTTTGCAAGTTCTGAGTCTTTCACATATCTGATATATATATATATATATACACACATATATATATATATTTTTTGAGACAGAATCTCACTGTGTTCCCCAGGCTAGAGTGCTGTGGTGTCAGCCTAGCTCACAGCAACCTGAAACTCCTGGGCTCAAGCGATCCTTCTGCCTCAGCCTCCCGAGTAGCTGGGACACAGGCATGCTTGCTTCACCATGCCCGGCTAATTTTTTCTATATATTTTTAGTTGGCCAAATTAATTTCTTTCTATTTTTAGTAGAAACGGGGTCTCGCTCTTGCTCAGGCTGGTTTCGAACTCCTGACCTTGAGTGATCCGCCCGCCTCAGCCTCCCACAGTGCTAGGATTATAGGCGTGAACCACCACGCCCCACCTGATATATATTTTTGGATGCCCTAAATTCTTCATACTCATTATTATTTATAATCACTAATAACACAAGCTATAGACTGGGAGAAAGTATTTGAAAACCATGTATCTGAGGAAAAATTTGTGGCTAGAATATATAAGGAAGTCTCAAAACTCCACAGTAAAGAAGCCAAACAATCCAGTTAGAAAATAGGAAAAAGGCACGCACAAAAAAACCAACAGCAGCAACGACAACAACAAAAAAACTCACCGCAAAGGATATACAGATGGCAAATAAGCACACAAAAAGATGTTAAACAGCATTAGTCATTAAGGAAATGCAAATTAAAACCACAATGAGATATCACCGCACAACTATTAGAACTGCTAAAATAAATAATAGTGACAACACCAAATGCTGTCAAGGATTTAGAGGCTCTGGATCATTCCTCCATTGCTGGTGAGAATGTAAATGGTACCGCTCCTCTAGGAAACAAATTGGCAGTTTCTTATAAAACTAAACTTCCAACTACCGTATGACCCAGCAATTGTCGCTTGGATATTCGTCCCAGAGAAATGAAAACTTATGTTTACGTAAACACCTGAACATTAATGTCCACAGCATCTTTATTTGTAATAGCCTAAAACCAGAAGCAATCTAAATATCCTTAATGGTTAAATAAACTTAACAATAAAAAGGAATGAATTATTGATACATGCAGTAACTTGGATGAATCTTAAAGGGATTATGCTGAGTAAAAAAAATCCCAAAAAGGTGCATTTTTATGAATGCATATTTTATATCACATTCTTGAAATGACAAAATTGTAGAGATGGAGAACATGTTAGTGGTTGCCAGGATTTACAGAGAGGGGAAGGAGGAAGGTGAGTGTGACTGTTAAAAGGTAGCATTAGGGCCCCTTGGGATTGACTGTGGTGGTGGTCACATGGATCTACATATGTGACAAAATTGCATAGGACTCAGTATACATACCAGTACACACACACACACACATGTGCACATATACAAATAAGTTTATATAAACCTGGTAAAATCTGAATAAGGCCAGCGGGTTATTAATGTCAGTATTGTGGTTGTGATTCTGTATTAGAGTTAAGCAAGATATTACCTTTGAAGGAAGCTGAGTGAAGGGTATTCAGGATCTCATTGTATTATTTCTTAAAATTTCATGTGAATCTACAATTATCTCAAAATAAAAAAGTTGAAAAAAATAAGAAAAGGGCTTGAGTGTTTTTTATAGCTCACTCAGAAAAAGGCTTTTAAATATCCTGTTCTATAGGGAGGAACTGCTTGTCTAGTTCTCTCTATTCTGGTCACTGAATCAGCAGTTCTACCCAGCCCAGGTGTCATTTCATTTCCCAGCGTGATGATACAGCTAACATTTCCCGAGCACTTTGTGCGTGTTGTCCTGCTACTTCACTGAATGATGACTTGCGCTGTCCTGTGTTATCTGACATATGCTTACACCTCCAGCTTCATTTTCTACCAAGCTCCGCTCCAGCTACAATTGCCTTCCTTCAGTTCCTGAAATGTGCCAGACTTTCTCCTACCACAAGCCATTTTCCCAAGGTGTTCCCTTTGCCTAGAACACTCTTTTACAGACCCCTGGTTCACCCTTTTCATCCTTCAGATCGTAAGTGTAATGTCACTTCTTCCCTGCTTTTCCAAAGTAGATCAGGTGCCTTGTAACACATTCCTATGGTATCTTGACTTGTCGTAGCACTTATAGATGGAATTGCACGCTTGTGTGTGTGTGTGTGTTTTTTCCTTTCTTTTTAAATTTTTTTTTAAATTTCAACATATTACGGGGGTACAAATGTTTAGGTTACATATGTTACCTTTGCTCCACCCACATTAGAGCTTCAAGTGTGTCCATCCCCCAGACAGTGTGCACTGCACCCATTACGTGTTTATTTACTCATCCCCTCCTCCCGACTCCCATCTGCCCAACACCCAATGAATGTTACTACTGTATGTGAACTTAAGTGTTGATCAGTTAATACCAATTTAATGGTGAGTACATGTGGTGCTTGTTTTCCATCCTTGTAATACTTAGTAGAATGGGCTTCTATCCTCTATCCAGGATAACATAAGAGGTACTACTAGATCACCATTGTTTTTTGTGGCTGAGTAGAACTCCATGATCTATATATACCACATTTTATTAATCCATTCATGTGTTGATGGGCACTTGGATTGTTTCCAGATCTTTGCAATTGCAATTGTGAATTGAGCTGCTATAAACATTCTAGTGCAGATGTCTTTTTTTATAGAGTGTCTTTTGTTCCTTTGAGTAGATGCCCAGTAATGGGATTGCTGGATTAAATGGTAGTTCTACTTGTATCTCTTTGATGTATTTCCATATTTCTTTCCACAGAGGTTGTACTAGTTTGCAGTCCCACCAGCAGTGTATAAGTGTTCCTATCTATCTCTCTGCATCCACGCCAACATTTATTGTTTGGGGACTTTTTGATAAAGACCATTCTCAGTGGAGATAAGTAATATCTCATTGTGGTTTTGATTTGCATTTCCCTGATGATTAGAGATGTTGAGCATTTTTTCATATGTTTGTTGGCCATTAGTCTATCTTCTTTTGAAAAGTTTCTGTTGATGTCCTTTGCCCACTTTTTGATAGGGTTGTTTGGTTTTTTCTTGATGATTTTCCTGAGTTCTGTATAGATTCTAGTTATCAGCCCTTTATGGGATGTATAGCATGTGAATATTTTTTCCCAGTGTGTAGGTTGTCTGTTTGTTATTGTGACAGTTTCCTTGGCTGTGCAGAAGCTTTTTAGTTGGATCAGGTCCCATTTATTTATTTTTGTTGTTGCCGTGATTGCCCTTGGGGTCTTCTTCATAAATTCTTTGCCTAGGCTGATACTCAGAAGTTTTTCCAACATTTTTTCTTCTAGAATTCTTACAATTTCATGTCTTAGGTTTAAGTCTGTTATCCACTGAGAGTTGATTTTTGTAAGAGTGAAATGTGTGGATCCTATTTCAGTCTTCTACATGTGGCTATCTAATTTTCCCAGCACCATTAATTGAATAAGGATTCTTTCCCCCAGTGAATGTTTTTGTCTGCTTTGTCAAAGATCAGATGGCTATATGAGGATGGTTTTATATCAGGGTTCTCAGTTCTGTGTGTTATTTGCTCTTAATTTTGCAGTTGAATAAAACCGAAGCTTAGAAATGTTTTATAAGTTGCCCGAAGTGACACACCTACTATAGTGGCAAACCTAGAATTTAATCCCAGGTGTGTCTAACACTAAATCTCACTAATTTCTAAGGCATCGTATGTGTATTTCATCTGGAGAGATTTCTTACATCAGTATTTTATGAGCCACAAAACGATTTGTTGAGAATGACCTAACCTGTAGAATTTTATTTCTTTACTATTCTGGTATTCCTGGTGGATTATAGGTCGTTAGGAAATACACACACAGCTTATGATTCATTTGGCTAAGGATATAGAAACTAGCAGGAACTAGGGCAGAGATGTAACATATCTTAGCCTGACTTTCCCTTGTCAGGGATCCCTAATGGGATTCTTTGCTACTTGCGATGCTGCCAATATTTGTAGAGGCCCGGGAAACCACCTGATTCTTAGAAGCTTGAACTGAAATACAAAGTCTGTGTACAAACATATTAACAATTATTCATGGAAGTTGAAATCTTCTCGTCATTAAATCTCCTTGTCATGGAACCAAACTCAGTAAAAACAATGGACTTTATCTAAGGGAAGAAGGAAAAGAATTATTTTGTGTCCCTGATCACTTCTGTGGCCTCTTGCTGATCAGCATCTGGGGAAAATAGTTTTCTCACAACTATTTAATATAAACACAAATATGGTCAATATCTAAATAACTATAAGTATGCTTCAGTTTTCCTTAGTGCAAAAATTGTGATAACTTTTAGCTTAGGCTCTAGCATCTGGTATGACCCATTCTAACTTTCACTCCTTGTGTTCTTCCAATTCTATTTCTCCTCTTCAATGGACTCAATAATGTTCTTATTCCATGGCAGTCTGTGTTGGGATTGTAGCTTCTATTTTTCCTGATTCTTTTTTCTAAGTTCTGAGTCTTACGAGCAAGTGACTGATCATATACACATTGGTTTTACTTTCCTCTATTGTGCTTTTCTGATGTGTCTTTTTCTTTCTAATTGAAACAGCATGATGGTTATAGCTCTCTAATTTGCTCTCTAGCTGGAAGGTACTGTAGCCGTGGACCTTTTTCTGGGAAGATTTACTTTTTTATTAGGGCCAGAATTAAAAATACATTTCTCCATTTCATGCCACCGTGTTTCTTTCTGTGTAATATCAATTAAGCCTTTATTCCTGGCATTAGAAGTTCAGCATTAGAAGCACAGGAGTGTTTCTGCTTAACACCTTCTTGCTATACAATATCCTGTGAGCCACACATGTTATCACTGTTGGCCAGTAAGAGAGGTGCTGAAGAGATTGTGTCTATTTAGCAGTTAGCCTGTTGTGTTGGCTACTTTAACAGAAACCAAAATAACAAAGGCTTAGACAAGGTAAAAGTTTATTTCTCTAACACACAAACATCCAAGTTATAGGTGGCAGGAGGGGACATGGAGGAGCCTGGCTTTGTTCCAAGGTGTTGTTCAGGAACCAAATTCCTTATTGCTCCCCATCCCATAGTGTGTTTCAGGCATTGGAAAGTCAAAGATGGAAAGTGGAAAAGAAGTAAGTGAAGGACATACACCTTCCCTTTAAAGATGCGTTCTGGAAGCTGTATATATGGTTTCTGTTTATATCCCATTGGCCAAAATATCATCATATGGTCACATTTGGCAGTAAGGGAGGCTAGGAAATGTCATCTTTAGCCAGGAGCTAAATTTTTTGTATTGTTAAAAAGAAGAAAGTGAGAGCTGACACTAAGAGACAACTTACCTCATTTTGCATCCAGGCTTGAAGGGGGAAAGAGAACCCGGAGAACTAAGAGTAGGCTGACTTCCTATGGCTCATGTCAGATGAGGAGAGAGTGTAGGAAACTGATTTGGGCCCAAGCAAAGATCAATGGGGGGGGTGAACAGTAGAAAGCCAATTGTGTAGCTTCTCTACCAGAAAAAAAACAAAACGAAACAAAATGAATATTTAAGGAATCAGTGAATAATCAAAGTTGTTATGCAGCACCGTAATTTGATACTGGCGTTAGGTGTGTAATGGAAAGGGACAGATAGGGACCTTTTCTTTCCAGGTAAGAGCCATGACAGCAAGGTCAGAGGCAGGATGGGCATGAAAGACACTGGAGACAGAGATTCCCTTGAGATAGGCAGAGAGGGCCTGGAAGAAGGTAAACCTGATCTTGAAGTGTCCAGCAAGTTTCTCTAGGAGAGTGTGTTCATGAAAAGAAATAGGGAAGTCAGGAGGAGCTGGTTTTGTTTTGTGATTTGCCTTGTTTGCTTGTTTGGAGTTTGTGGCAGCAGGGGAGAAGCGAGTGAGATCAATTAATTACTTGGTTTTTGACCATTTGAGTTTGCAGTATCAGTGAAATATCCAGATGGCCATGTTCACAGGGAGTCAGACTATTGGAGGGAAGAGCTTTAGAACTTTAAGAAAAAGAGGTTACGAATCTAATAGGTGAAGGCATGAAACCCTTTACTCTCTCAAGGGAAAGACAATAAGGGGTCAACTTTGGTGAGGAACTATGTTCCTTGCAGGATAGCAAGAAGAACTAGAAAAGCAACTAAAAGGAAAAAGGAATCTTCATTGATGTTGACAAGTGTTTCAAGAAGGAGAGGAGCAGCCACCAGGGTGATATTTCTAGAGAAAAAGAAAACAATCACCCGATGATCTGCTCATTGGGAGATCACTGTAACTTCTAAGTGACTAATTTTATTAGAGTGAGAGGCATGTGAGCCACAACTGCAGAGTCAACTAGTGCGCTGACGGGGGCTGCCAGGAGGGAGAGTCAGGTGCTGTGATGTTTCCTTCTCCTTCCCATTGCAGTCATTCAGATGGCGTGTGCCTGTCTATTACAGTGAGCTGTAAGGAGCTGGCCTAGGATGGAAGGTGGAAAGCCAGGAAAGTCTTGGAAAACCTGGCTTGTTTTAAAATTTTTTTTTGATATAATACTATAATACTACTTCTTTATTTATTAGTTGCATTAGTCTCCTGTGATTTTAAAAGGAGTGCAATATACACTTTAGGTTTTATATAAGAGGATTAGATTGAGAACTCAGTAAGTATGTTATTGTCTTTTACATGATGTACTCCTTTTGATGCAGTGAACTCTCACTAAAGAAATTATCTTTTCCCCCTGAGTGATTTGTAGTTGGAGTCTAGCCAAATTATTTTATCTTTAGGGACTGGATATAAGTGTCCGACAAGGACAACATGAATTTATTCACCAAGAATTTGACAATTTGAATAAGCATTAATTATGGCATTATTTCTGAATATATTCTTAATTATAGTTATATTGATATTGGCTAAGAGTTTTGATACATTTGGATGAACTTTCCATATGAACAAATGCTTGAGTGATTTGATTATGTTTCCTAATGAATCTGTTGTATATTATGAAGCTTTTGCCAAGACATTTAGGAACTCAGTTAAAAAAAAAAAGTAATGCATCTTTATTTGAATTTCAAATATGACTTACATTCTGTTCAGAAAATAGAACTAGATTGTGATTATGATTTATCTTACTTTTGAGGGCTGATAGTGTTAAGGATGCATTATCATTATACTTCTTTCTTTAATATTTATGAACTATATTCTTTATGTCTGATATGCTTGAAATGGATAGCAAATCTATTATGCATATTATTTAATAACTCAGCTGTTAAATACATAGTTGGTATTTAAGTTACTGAAACCATAGAAAATACTTACTTTAGTAAGCATAGTGCCAAAATCTGTGGCTATTGTAATTCCTAATTAATAAATATTTATTAAATGTTTACTATGTGCAGTACATTATGCTAGAGGGCACAGAGAACGTGGAGAGGAATACAGGGTTTTCTTTATCATCAATGAATGGACTTACAAACTCATAGGGAAATAAAGAAATGCACATATAATTGTACCATATATTATAATTTTTCCAATGAAAAATATACAAGATACCACCAAGGTTAAAGAAATACAGAAGGGAAAATGTCAGATATAGTGACAGTTTCATAAAAGAGAGGATGCTTAAGAAAAGGCTTGGCCAATGGATAAGGATTGGGAGGCAGAAATGGGGAGTGTTTTCCAGGCAAAGAAAACAGCCTAAGCTAAGACTAAGAGGAGAGCATGATCTGAACTTGGAGTTGAATAGGTAGACCAGGTGCAGAAGGTAAGCCTGAAGGGCAATGGTGGAGGGTGGGGGTTCATTGTGGATAGCTTGTTAGCCAGAAGAAGCTGTTAACAAGTATTTTGATTCATAGATAATAGGAAGCCATTGTTGGTGGTTATTATTATTGTTGTTCAAGCTATATATTTCCTATGCAATTAGTAGAGTCTAATACTAGTATGTCTTTCAAAAATTAGAAGATCAGTCATTTGGTCTGTGTCAGGGGAAAGAGCCATACCCATCACAAGGAGGGCTAGCATGGCCCTATGGACCTAGGCTTCCCTTTCATAAAAGGCCGAAACTGAGAGCTTTTGATGTTGCCATAAAGACAGAGACACACTGACAAGACTGAATAAAGACTGTCATTAAAAAACTTTAAGTTTCGTTGCTATTACTGGACTGTACCATTTTTAGTAAATGGTACAATATTTATTATGATAATGAATTCTAATTATTTTGTGAAAGATAAAATTATATTGTGCTGTATTTTTAAAATGTTTAATTTGTTAATCTGTTAAATATAAACATTTAGAACAAGCCATACTATATGTACTCGAGTTTTGGTATGCCTTTGCCACTTCCTTTTTAAATATGCTGGAAGCTCAAAAAATGGAAGTGTCTTGGGCCTTTCTCAACCTCTGAGAGGCTTTGTCAGGGCCATAACATTTTCTTATATGTACAGAGAATTATCATTTATTAATCTTCTGTAGACTTTGCATTGATTAGCCTAAATGATGCGGTTTGAAATACCAGTACTAGGTAAACAGTTCATAGGATTTGTGCTAATCCAGTGTAACTCATGAAATTTACTTTTAATTATGAAACCCACATTTTCATCTTATTGCATGAAAATTAGGAAATTTTCCTTTCCAAAGGAAGACAAAGAAAGAGCATTAAAATGTGCTGTTAATAAAAGACGCCTCTTATGTATATGAGTTTGCTCTTGTCCAGCAACACTTTAGGATTTGCCGTTGTTGAGAATGTATAGCCCAGGACAGCAGGGTTAGGTCTAATAATAGGTTAAACTTTACATGTTATAGTACACAGTTTGAGAACCAACAAAGGTGTTTAAGAAAGAAATTATATCCTCAGGCTTGTGTTTTAAAAGCCAATCCTGGTGTAAGGTAATTGAGAGCAGATTGGCACCGGCATTAGGGACGTTAGTTAGGAGGTTTATGCAGTAATCCAGCTACAAGATGAAAAGGCTTGGATTTGGTAAGTGACAGAAAAACGGAGACTTTCTGTGGCAAAAATCAAAATCAATCATTCTGACTGCAGTACCTCTGATCCTTCCACTAGTGCAGGTTTTTCATGAAAAAGAAGTATGACAAGGGTCCTGTCCTCTTGGTGTACTTATCATCTGATTAGGATATAACAAGAAAATTGGGATTAAATCTTGAGAGGAATGGCGCTAGCTATGAGTACAGCAGTGATGGTAAATGTAGGTATAAAAATGTGTCCTTTTGTGGTCTTAAATTTGTTGTATTTAGATTTGCCATCAATTTACTGTATCAGAATACTTAAATTTGAATTTGGGGCTAGGGTTAGTTGTAGAGGCAATGATCATGCCTTCTGAAATATTCTTAAAGAAGTTCACAAAGATAGTTACTTACATGTTACTTAATGTTTTCATGATTATGGGAGGGAATTAAAAATTTATTTATAGTTGCAAAGCATTAAGGATATTACCACAGTGTATATATTGCTAAAATTACTTATTCGTTTGGCTATGTGGTCATATTTATGTGGATCTTTGATTTATAAACTCTTATTTGCTACTTGCTCCTCTGTGCTTCTTATTAGGATCAAGAAATAGAAAATAATGCATGTTTTTTTATCGAGCAACGCTCTTGATGAAAAGTAATTCCTGATTTATCAGTCAACACAAATAATTGGTGGCACAAAATAGAATTGTACTTTGTCTACAGAGGTTCATAGTGAATGCTCATAATTTGTTGTTTATCGAAATGATGAAATGGAAATGTATTCCAGTTAAAGTAGAAGTTATTAATATTAAGTTTTTCCTTACCAAGATCTCTTGTATAACTTTTTTCTGTTGTCTTAAAAAATACTTGCCTATCAGATATGTGTGGGGAAAGAGCTAGCATATGTTATATATTTTATGTTCATCTTTTATCATAAAATAGCTTTAGGCTATGCATGGTGGCTCACCTCTGTAATCCCAGTATTTTGGGAGGCTGAGGTGAAGCATTGCTTGGGCCCAGGAGTTCAGGCTATAGTGAGTTATGATAACAGCCTGGGTAAGTTCAGGCTATAGTGAGCTATGATAACAGCCTGTGTAAGTTCAGGCTATAGTGAGCTATGATAATAGCCTGGGTAAGAGAGTGCGACCCTCTTAAAAAAATAAAAAATTAGTTCATTAGATATATGTAGGGAAAAAGACAAATGTTTTTTGTTTTGTGTTTATTTTTTATTATAAAATAGCTTTAGAATTTTGTCACTGGTGTATATTTAGTTACATAATAATATTTTTATTTAGAATTACTTTGTTATATATACAAAAACAATTATTTTCAAAAATGGGAATTGCAGATAAAAAATTATAAATTAAACCTATAATCCCCAAACTCAAATACAGCTACCCAGAAATAACATCTTAGTGTCCATCTTTCTAGACATTTTTTCCAAAATGCTTATTTTTATATTTTTTATAAAAATAAGATCATGTCGAACACATAATATTTATGTCTTAATATATTATGAAACTTCTGAATTATTAGATGTTATTCTACAGCATCATGTTTATTGAATACATCTTGTTCTGCTTTAGGAATACTATAATTCACTTCTCTAGTTTTGATGTTTGAATTATTTTTATTCTTTTCAAAAATAGGGGTTTTTGTTTGTTTGTTTGTTTTAATGGTACAAACAAGTCTAATACTTGGTTTTTGCTGTTCTCACTATGCTCTGTGACTTTTCCTTATTGGTATGACCTTATTTTTCCCTCCTTTTCCCTGCACATACGTAGCAAAAGCTGCTATCTGTTCGCTAAAATCTATGCTTTCCCTTTCTTCCTGTGCATCAGCTGGACCACATTTCATAGCTTCTCTCTCTCTCTCTCTTTCTCTGTCTCTCTCTCTCTGTCTCTTGACTCTTCTCCATAGTTTATATTTGTGTGCTAAGAAGAACAATAACACTGAAAACAGAGAAAACGTATTGGTCACCACATGTGTCATATGGAATGTCCTTCTTGGCCATATGACCACATTCTAGTCAAAGAAATGTGAGTAGAAGTCATATACACCAGTTATAGACCTGGCCCCTGAATATCTCCCGTGTTTGTACCTCTTTTGTCTGTTCCTTTCCCACTGACTGGGTTGGAGGTGATTCCATGGTGACTTTGGAAGCTGCGTGTTGATAATGGAAGAGCCGCTGACAGCCTGGCTCCTGTATCATAGAGTAAAACTGCAGAGCCCTATGGCTTCTACCAAATGGAAGCACTTTGTACTGTTATTTTTGTCACCAGTGAACTTTGGGCTTAAGTGATTATACATTTTTTTGGTTCACTTTGTTAGAACAATTAGTCTATGCTTATCATAAAGCCCTAAATCTTGTTCCTTAAGCCTCTAAAAACTGAGAATTGAGACTCCACTTTGCTCTCCATAGTTGGCTTGCCATACTTCTTAAATATCTTTTTCCTTTCTCCCGTTTGTTTTTCTAGCATTCTCCATTAAACTGATCTAGAACTAAACTGTAAAGATTGATAGTGGGATAATGTGCCATTCTCTCAGGAGTATTTTTATTTTAGTAGAATATTTGGAGTCATTCAGGGCCTTAGCTGATAGGAGCTATAATTTTTAATTAATAATCTTTAAAAGAATGTAATGCTTCTTAACTAAATCATAGAGCAATGTATGCCTGTACCATCTATGAAATATTAACAGATTTTGGGCAAAAAAGAGATTCTATTCATGTTTTGTTTTGTTTTGAGACAGAATCTTATTCTGTCGCCTGGCCTGGAGTACAGTGGTGTCATCATAGCTCACTGCAACCTCAAACTCCTGGGCTCAAGCAATCCTGCTACCTCCCAAGTTGCTGGGACTACAGGCACATGACACCATGCCTGGCTAATTTTTCTATTTTTAGTAGAGACCAAGTCTCACTCTTGCTTAGCCTGGTCTCAAACTCCTGAGCTCAAGGGATCTTCAGAGTGCTAGCATTACAGGCATGAGCCACCACTCCTGACCAAGCAATTCTATTCTTAAAGACATTTTGGAAATCTGCATACTATAGCCATCTGTTGGCAATGTACAATTCATAGTAGCATTTGAAATGCTCTGAGAAACCTTATAGTAAGTAAACACAACTCCCTTTTCTAACCCAGTATCTCCAAAGTTTAATTTCCCATAGAATTTTTGTCTTAAGGTCCTACTATTAATATCTTGTAAAACCAGCATTTCTAAAACTAGTGTTCTGGAACACTAGTTTGAGAAATGCCTTTCCAGGATGTCAGAGTCAGAGAAAACTTTGAAATAATTGACTGAGAAAAGCAAATGGAAAGTACTATTTTAAATTTTGCATGTAGTTCTAAAGAGATAACTGTTTCTGTTCAAACAGAGTTGTCATTGTGTTTTCAAAAACAGGTTTACTGAGTGGAATACAGTGCATTGCAAATACCTGTCAACTCTGATTACCTTTTCCTCTGTCAAGAGTTTAAAAATAACAAGAACACTTGTTTTTGTGAGAATTCAACTATTATATTTTTCTTGACGTTTTTATAAATATTATAGATTATTTAACTCAGGTAATTTGTTCAACCTGTCTCTTTCTTGAATTTTCACTCGGTTCCTGCCTCTATACTGTAGGTAAATATAAAAGCGATGAAGTAATCTTGATAAGTAACATTTATGATATGTTAAATTTTCATTCTCCCTTCCCACTAGTTTGATGCATATTTTTCTTACTGTACTCTTGTCATTTAGGTAAAGAATTTTTTACTATTTTAATGAGAGTCAACTGGAGGTAGTAATCATATCATCATACAGCACTTTTGTCTCACTTTAGGAAAATAAATGATCCAGGAAGAAAAATATTTTGAAGATAAAATATGTCGAACATTACAGCAAGTGTTTGGGTGTTTTCTTGAAGTGGATTCTGTTTTTGTTTGAGGTGTTTTTTTGTGGGGTTTTTTTTTTTTTTTTTTTTTTTACCAATTGTGAACATATATTTCAACCCATCCTAGCACTAATGTCATAGTCTCCAACCAGGTGTTGAAAATCCTCTTTTACTAATGAGCCAGCTGAGGCCCAGAGAGGCTATGAGATTGACCAGGAATCAAAACTGAGTTTCCCAACTCTGCAGTTTGTGTTCTCCCCTCTATATTATGTTGTTTCTCATTTATCTTTTAAAAATTATGTTAGCTGGGACAGGCTTCACACCAAGGATAGGAGGTGACAATCTCTAAAGCGGGATTTGCAAGACACCTGGGGAGTTCTGAAAGTGAAATATTTTCCCCACAACCTACCCTGTTTGACATAGATAAACTCCTTCATATCTTAAAGGCTTTTCAGTCTTTAAGGGCCTCTTGTTAAATGTAAATATGCCTGGAGGAATCTCTCCTAAACTCATACTGGGCTAACATTTTATCTCAGAGAGTAGGGATCACACTGGTTTCTAACCAAGATTGCTGAGAGCAACACCTTAGGGGAGAGGG
The DNA here is from genome assembly GCA_008086735.1 of Cheirogaleus medius. Taxonomy (NCBI): domain Eukaryota; kingdom Metazoa; phylum Chordata; class Mammalia; order Primates; family Cheirogaleidae; genus Cheirogaleus; species Cheirogaleus medius. Next base: position 30,261,251 of record VBSM01003176.1, read on the forward strand.
GGGGTGGGGGCTGGTGTAACAGGTTTCTAAAACCTTGCCTCTTGTATAAGAGTAATCAGGAAAAGCTCAAACTTTTTTTTTTTTTTTAAAGCTTAGTATACTTTAAATGATATTAATTCTGCTTGGATAGATGGAATCACTAATATTAGAAAGCAGAACTTTGAGCCAGGCGGCAGCAACTTGGACTTGCCTATGCAGAGTCTGTTATGAAAGCTTAAATTTCTCTCAAAGAATTAACAAATTGCTTTTATCTGGTATTTTTTAATTTTTAAAAGGTCTGCCCTCCATTCGGTGTGATAGCTTATGCTTATAATAATAATTTGTTTTTATGTTTATATTTTCAGTGATCTTCCTATGCTTGTTCAAGTTTATAAGGTATGGAATTATTAACCGCCATTAGGTTGGTAAATGCGATTAGTTGTTTCTGATTTTTACCTTTAAAAATTACATTCTAATAAGCCTTATCCTTTACGGATAGTGTAGTTTTCAGTTTTATTAATGACATTCAATTCCTGCCTATGAATACTAAATAAAATGCAGATTTGTTGTCTTTGAGAGAAACCGCATTCATCTTTGATTCTGATGCTCTATCTAACTCACTTAAGGGGAAAAAACTTTAAGAACTGTAGTATTTCATGCTGTTAATATTTTATTACTTTATTCCTAACAAGTATAAGGTTTATATTCTAAAAAAATTAAAACATACTCATACTTTTAAAAGTAGTTTTAAGCTTGATTAACTTATATTTTATTTATATTGTCAGAGTAATACCAACCATAATTCTGTTAAACAGAGAAGTTCAACAGTGAAAACCTACATGTTTTTGTTCTTGATTTGTGATAACAACTTGCTGTTATTTTATTTTTTTAATATTTACTCGTCTTTTCAAACAATGATTATTAAATTTCATAGCAATAATCCAAATTTTGTCATAATATAGATTCTTGAGCTTTAGAGGTCTGGGGAAGGGCCAAAGAATCTGCCTTTTTAACAAGTAAGCCACAGAAAGCAATTTGAGAAAATTGGCCTATATTAGTTTTTTATTACTACTATAATAAATTAACTGTAGACTTAGTGGCTTAAAACAACAAAAATGTATCATGTTATAGTTCTATAGTTCAGAAGTCCAGCAAAGGTCTCACCAGACTAAAATTAAAGTGTCAGTAGGGTTGAGTTTCTTTCTGGAGGCTCTAGAGGAGAATTTGTTTTCTTGCCTTTTCCAGTTTCTAGAGGCTGCCCGCATTCCCTGGCTTACAGTACACCTCCTCCACCTTCAAGACTGACAGAATGCAGGGCTGGGGAACCTGCTGCCTCGGGGCCACATGTGGCCTCTGGATCCTTGAGTGCAGCCCTTTTACTGAATCCAAATTTTATAGAACAAATCCTTTTAATAAAGATAGAATGATATCTGAATTCCTGTGGGAGAGAATCTGCTTGGTCTAGTTTATATCAAGCTTTTGACTTTTACTTTTTTTTTTTTTTTGAGACAGAGGCTCACTCTGTTGCTAGGGCTAGAGTGCTGTGGCATCAGCCTAGCTCACAGCAACCTCAAACTCCTGGGCTCAAGCAATCCTCCTGCCTCAGCCTCCTGAGTAGCTAGGATTACAGGCATGTGCCACCATGCCCGACTAATTTTTTCTATATATTTTTAGTTGGCCAATTAATTTCTTTCTATTTTTAGTAGAGACAGAGTCTCGCTCTTACTGAGGCTGGTTTCGAACTCTTGACCTTGAGCAATCCTCCCGCCTCGGCCTCCTAGATTGCTAGGATTACAGGCGTGAGCCACCACGCCCAACCAAGCTTTTGACTTTTATTCAATCATACAATGACTGGCTGGAATAGAGCTATAGAGTATAAATATGGCATCTGATAGTAGGTGCTAATGTACTGGGAAGATGAAAACCAACAGAGTTTAAACACTAAAATCTTAATAACTAAATACGTAGCAAGGAGTAGCTCTTTTCTCATTTCCTTCCTTTTATACTAGATAGTCACTTGATACCTAGATAGTCATTTTTGCCCTACTTTCCTTCTAATTGGTCAGTGCTTTACCATAACACTTGTTAAACACTTTGATTTCACCTCTAGTCCTTTGTGCAATTTTAGCAAAACAGGTAGAATCCAATAAATATTTCAGTATCATGTAGGAACTAAGAGCAATTGCAATAGTACATATTAAAAGCATTTCTTATTTTTTGGTGATGATGTTGCATTTCTAGAAACTAAATTTCTAAATGATAATGGGAAGGGAAGAAATATGTTAAGGCAGTGATTTCTTAAGTGAATTTTGAGAAGATTCCCGTTTTTTAAAGTTATTTTACTGTTTATTATCAATCTGCCAAATTAAGAGCATTAAGACTATATCAATTATTTTTAGAAAGGAAAAAGAAATTTGTTTCATTGGTATATGAATTATCTTAACAATTAGGCTTTTAGGTTTTCTTGAAGTCTGGGGTCTAATAATTTGCTTACTTCTTCTCTGTTGTTTGCTATTTTTTGTTTGTTTTATATAGAATAACAGCCAGTGACTTCTACTTAATAGCAGAACTCATCAACCTATTTATATTTCTTTATAAAAATTATTTACATGGAATTCCTCAGATGTTTTCATTTCTGGGAGGATTTATTTGTTGATAATTGCATGACTATAAATAGAATAAAAATTATATATATATGATGTTTAATTATGAGCATAATTTTAAAGATATCCTAAATTGAGTGGAAGAATGTTCAGGGATTATAGTTAATGATCATTAACCTATGGCTTTCTGTTTTGCGGGACTAATAGCTAGTAGTTTATGGTTCTATCATAAGATTTTTCAAAATTAGATGAGAAGAATTATGTGACATAAGGAAATTTATAAACTACCATTTCCACAACAGACTTGAATTGCAAAGATCCTATTATAAAATATGTTTATATACTTGATGTAGTTGAAGCTGGATTATTTAATTTCTGATAATAAAATCTTAAATTATAAGAAAAAATAAATATGTAGTTGATATATACTGCTCATGTCTTTTCAAATATACATTAGTTCTCACAAAGTATATTCTTGCAGTCACAGTAGAGTCTTTTCAGGTAGTTCATGGACCCTGTAGTGTTAGCTCCTTCATGATGCCTACCAATTTGCTTCATTTTTGACCCAGTGGGACCACCTCCAGGGATCAGAGAGTCGCTAGGTCTTCATGCCTATTCAATTCCAGGATTTTTTACTGAGACCACCAACAAAGGTGCAAATTTTGATGTTCTGTATATCTTTTCTCCCTAATATGAGCACTTATGCAATATGAACTCAACTAAAACTACTTGACTTTGAGTAACTAGTGATCTAGCTAAGGTCAAAATGTTGCTCTAAATATTGCTCTGAATCAATGGTTTCTTCCTGGAGGTGTGTTCTTGGGTATGTGACCTGATTCAGTTTTATACCTTTGACTTACTGACGCAGCAGGGTCTAGCTTTTGGAGGAGCTCAAACATATCTATGTTATTTTTGACAACGTGAGAATTATACAGGGAAAATCAGTGTGTTGCCTCAGGTTTTCTAATAGAACCTGAAATCAGATGCAGGTATTAATAAATTTGCACAGTTAATACATAACCAATCCTTGCTGGAACATTAGAAAACGTCTTTGAAAAGGATCTTGCAATGTATGTTTCACTGTAAACACCCTACTAAAATGTCCTACTATCATTTTTTTAAATTAATCCCTTTTTATTTAGTTCCCCATTCCTTTTTCCAAGAAATGGCATAACAAAGGTTAAGAGAAGGTATTTATTATTCCAGACACTGGCATAGTGTTGTCTTGACACCACAAACTGAGAAAATGACACGTGTTGCTTTTTTGTGTAGGGCCTGTTTCCGTGGAGCAAAATTAAGGAAAGCAGAAGAAGTGGAAGAGGATCAAATTCAGGGAAAGAGGTTACATTTCCATTGCAAGAGAGTGAAAAACATGAAACAGATTTCTCCTTAAGTGGAATGAAAAACCAGATATTCCTCCTTAGTCCTGGAAATGTAACTGAATCAGTGTTTTAATGAATATATTTTTTTGATTTTTGAAAATCTTAAAAAGGAATTCTTTCAGCTCCCAAATACTACTTATCACTTCAGTCTTTTTTTTAAAATCAAAAATACTAGTTTCTTTTTTTCTTCTTTAAATGAAAAGTTACTGATAACTACTCAACCCTCAAATTTTATTTTAAACATTTTGTCTTGCCTCAAGAGTATTATTATCATTGTTTATTCATCAGACCCATTCTTACTAGAAAGTTTAGCAGGGTTTTCCTAAATGCTGTATAAAGTATGACCAAGTGATTTGATTTGACCAATATAGACCTAATTGTACACAATAATTGTTGATTACTCACATAATGTTAACAGTGTGACTGTTGCCAAACCTAATAATTATCCCAAAGGCCTAATTTGGATTAGTATCTCATTGACCTTCTGTATTAATAGAATTCGTCAGATAATCACGAGTCTTTCACTTTTAATTTGTGTTTGTCCTACCTGGAAGTTCTCATTCTGTTGGGAGTTAAGAATTAGAAGAACTTGTTATGACAGACTATTAATTTTTGAAAAAAGCAGATTATAAAACATCACCTATAACTTTATGTTCTTTAAAAAATGTGTGCAGTTAGAGAACAGTGAGGAAAGATAAGAACCAAAAATTTATTAGCAGTTATAATTGGCTCAAGGGTGATTTTGGAAAAAATAAAGACATAAATAGTAAGAAAATAAAAGTATTAGGAAAGTCCTTGGACCAATTTATAGTGATAGTCAGAAAACATGGTACACAGTGCTCCAGAGAAAATTAGCATATACTGTATTTATTCAGGTGGATATTCATGTTGTACACATATTCTGGAAAATTTGTATATAAAACATATGGAGCTCAAGAGCACTTTATTGGACCAGATAGTTTGTCCAACTCATGATCATCTCTAACTGTAAATGTTGGCTATAAAATGTTAACGATTAACCTAAAACCTCCTCAATTTCCTGTTTAGATCTTAATATAAATTTCTAATAATATAAATATCTAATAAGAATTATCTTTAAAAAGTATATGTATTTCTATTTTTTAAAATTCACACAAATTTTAAAACAAAATGCTTTGAATTTAGCAAAATTACAGAGTTTTAAAAATAAAGCATGGTTTTATGGTTTTGGTATATACCTTAGAAAGATTTATCAAAGAATTTTAAAGATCAAAGAGCTAGAAAATTAACTGGAGGGTTCTACAGGGACTTTGTAGCAATCATTAATCTATTAAAACTGGGGTTAAATATTTCTTTCTTGCACAGAAATTGGGAATGTTTAGTGTAGATGATAACCTTATTTTAAATGGGATTTGTCTCTTTTAGCAATTAATAGTTTGATTCATTTATCTCTCATATTAAAATTTATTGTGATATACAGCCTTTTAGAATGAAAATATTTTTAGGGTGTAACCATCAATTTCTCTTTGATGTTGCTTATATTTCTTTGTATTGATTTCTTTTAAAATGAAACCACATTGCCAACAGTAATGAGAAAACAGCATGAGAAATCATAATGTAGTGTTCTGAGTAATAGATGGATAGACTCACATTCATAGTTCTGGTCTCCATTCCAATGATCTGATTTGTGCCTTTTGGGAAATATCCATTTGTCTATGGCATACCTTTCTTATTGTAAAATATAGGTAAAATTATTTCACTGTTTTAAAATATTTCCATAATTAAGTCAGGACATTTTAACATATTCATAATAAAAGCCTAGAAATATACTAACAAATGGCACAATCCATTATCCTACAAAGAAAACACTGAAACTAAGAATATGAGATTAAAAAGTGGTCTAATATCTGTCATTTGTCAACTTTCTAGTGGCTTATTGTGAATATATCTCAGGCCTTGGACTTCTTTAATTGTGCTTGTTTTCAAAAATGTTCTATAAACTATTTGCTGTATTTCCCGAGTATTTTTAATATAATAATAATGTTTTCATTTGGTACCTAGTTTTAAGTGAGAACCAATTAATTAAAATATACAACAGATAAACAGATTCCCTTTACTTTCCACACAAAATTGGTTGATTGAACTCTTGCATTTCACTGGAGCAATTAAATTTCCCAGTAAGAATTCATTTAGCTACAAATTTAACAGCTCATAAACTAATGAAAAAAACCAGCAAATTATGGGACCTAAAAATGGCTTAATCTATGTGTACCATCTTTATTAAAATCATCTTATGAAGAAGGCTGTAAGAATGAAGGAAAGAAGGGAATGAAGAAAAATAGAACGAAGAGGAGAGACAGAGAGACAGAAAGAGGGAGAGGGAGAGGGAGAGGGAGAGGAGAGAGACCATTTGACATTTATTTGGAAGCAGAGTCATACTTACTATTTGGTGGTAGAATTGCTATCTGGATGTAATAGACCACAACATAGACTTCATAGAATGTTATATAGTGATCTTTGTAGCGAGAAGTTCATTTTGTGGTTTTACTTTCAGAGGTTATAGCTTCTTTCCTACTTAAATTAGGAACTGGACCCATGGAGCTCTCTATTATAAGGGATTATCTCATTCTGAGACTCACTGTATGCCAAGCAGATGCCCGACAGCTTATGTTAGTACCTCATGTGATTTCTACACAAACATTGGTGGCGATGGGGTAGTCAGCAGTAACAGTCGTCATCATCCTTTTTAACTCATAACAAAATAGATGCTTAGATAGGTAAATAACTTGCTTGAGGTGATACAGCTAGGATTTTGGTCTGAACTCTAAAATAATGCGTGCCATAGATTGTAATAAGGTTTTGTAAGCTAGTGCCATACAGAGTACCTGGCACCTGGTTGTTTGCTGAATGATTAATGACAATAAAAAAAAAGAATAAGAAAGACATTCTTTTGTACCTGATAGCATAGCCTTTCTGTTAAATTACAGTTTATCATTTTGCCTGATCCAAGCAAAGTTTTTATATTCTAAGAAACCCTGGAAATGGGATGCCTTGCTTTCTTTTACTTGAGTTATGCTGTTCCATACTAGTTACAGATCCAATTCCAGGTTGACATTAAATATGGAGTTATTAGAATATTGGGGTTTTTCCCTAGTAGGAAATTATAGAATTTTGTACATGTTTTAAAATCAGTATTACTCATCATATTCATTTTGCAAATCTTTTATGGCTTTTTAAAATGGCTATATCATAATTGAACATGTGGGGAGCTAATATGCTCAATTTCATAGACTTTTCATTTGAGGGTGCACAGCTGTATTTAGCAAAGGTGGGCTAGACTGCTTGCAGAATCATCTAGTTGCTTGTTATAATGCAGATTCTAGGTTCTCAGGGCCCAACCCTAGACTTTAAATTAGTTTCAGAACCACTGATCTATAGACTGAAGACTACAGAATCATTTACTTTCATGTCAGTATAAATTCTCTTGGAAAGAAATGAGAAGTTATATATTTTTCAAAGTCTCTGTTGCCAGGTTTTTTTTTTTTTCAATTAGATCATAAGAGATACACCAAGATATTTCTCCTAGGTTGATAAATCAATTTGGTTATTCATGACTCGTGTCAGTCATGAAAATGGTAACTGGGGAATAAAATTCTGATACATGCTACAACATGGATGAGCCTTGAAGACATTGATTATGCAAAGTGTAATAAACCAGACACAAAATGACAAATATTATATGATTCCACTTATGTGAAATACTGAGGAGCAATATCTTGGTATATGTACTATGATCTATTCATTATTATCAAATATATTTTTTTAAAGTGTAGGTAACTGACTTGGGGCTGGATTTAATGAGAAGGGTAACACTACCTTCACATCATCTTATGATCTACTTATAGAGCCAGAAATAATATATATAAATAGATAAGCAAATATGTAGCAAATGAGAACTTTTAAAATTGAAAGTTCAAGAGATATAAAATTCTTGATAAATTTCAGACTATCTTTTGGCTTTGTGGCTAGTTTTTCACATGTAGATCATCACTGGTATCAGTTCTACTGTACCTATACATTACAAAATCTATTTTCACATTTACCTCAAAGCTATTTTCTTGTTCTGGTTTGCTGTTTCAGGATTTAAATGTGAAATTATATTGCTAAGCTTAATGTAAGCAAAAGTGTATGGGAAAAACTGATGAACTATTAGTTTACATACTTTCAGTTTATATTGAATGTATTCCATTTTTGTGTGTAATAAGATTTCTAACAAAACCAGTGTTTTACTGTGACTGTGACAGTACAACCCATCGCAGTGTTAGTGTGTCTCTTGATCCATATCAAGAGAATAGCTTAGCACTAAAGCCACCATTCAGGACAGAGACTCTCTTGGAAGATGACATGACATCAGGTCAATATGTTACTTTAGCTGACTCTAGCATAAGACATGTAAGAGCTATGGTCTTGAAAATTAACTTTCTGGATCAAGATAGTTTATTAGTTAGCAGTTAAAAAATTCTGTGTGCATTCTCCAAAGCTAAGGTTAAGGTGAAAGCAATTGAGCCTTTTAACACTTAAAAAAAGGTGGAGGTGAAATGAAATAGCCATTCAAAACAGCAAATAATTAATTGAGTCTCTTTGTTAACAGGCAGGGGGTCAAATACACATGGCCACAGCAATGATACAGTCTGCATTCTAAACAGCTGAGTCTTTGACTTTAAAGTGAGTAGATTGGATCATTGGGATCTAATTAAAATGAGGTTTTAATTTAGAAGGGTAGTCATACAGTCTGAAAGATACTATAAGAGATTCAAATATGGTCATTTACCTTTTTGTCTTCTCATTCGTTCTATAGAGTTAAAACTTTGAGTTTCATTTCTGTTCCTTTTCTTTTTTTAAATGATGTTATTTATTTGTTTTACACCTGTAACTAATAATTCTGCAGTAAGATACTGATTATTCTGTTAGATCAGTATAACTATAAATGGATAGACGTTTATGTGTTAAAAGTTAATAAAAATGAAATATGACTTTTCTGAAAACATTTGAATTAGCTACCTCTTCAACATAGGTCTCCCCTGAATATTGTATTTAAATTTTTAAAGTCTGGAATTATTAGACTGTGGGGGGTTGTAATTGTAAAAGATGAGATGTGCAGAAAATTTTCCTCCTATGTATAACACAAAACAATATAACAGAAAATAATTGTGTTTAAAATAAAGGGCCAAAAGCAAACGTGCATGCTATTTAGTTGACAAATAATTTCAGAGAAAGATAAGTATCCAAAATATACAGAGAGTGGTGCTGAAGAAAATTTTGGGGAAGAAGAATAAGAAAAGACCTGGAACATTTCTTGGATTGTGCTGTAAAGAATTAGAGGAAGGCATCTGAGTGCCAGTGAACAGCCTGGAGGGATGGGCATCGTGCTGGAAAAAGCAAGGCAAACAGATGGCAGCGGGGAGAAAGAACTGATAAAGGGTGGGAGAGACACGGTATGCATCAGTAAGGCTTTGGGGCTCTATGTTTTAAAATGAAGCTGAATCAGAGGATTTTTGTGAGAAGCATTTATTTGATTTTGCTGTCTTTTCCAGAAAGGCATTTTGTTTTGGGGAGTTGGGTTAGGCTTCTGAAAAGTTTTAAGTAGAGTTTAATAATGTTATATAAATCAAAACATCTATCCATGTGGTCATTCCAAAACATGGTGGCGTTACCTACAAAACCCACTCTAATGTGGTTTAGATCCCTGCAAACATATTTTATGCTGGAGATCTTTCCTAATCACTGATGTTTGTGCTCATGTCTCTTGGCAAAGCTCTCATCCTAGAGTGAAATGAAACTCATAAGTTTCTACCATTCAGATGAAGAATGGTGGGTGTGAACATATGTTTCTGAGAATCTGCTTTTACTTAAATCAAAGTCTCCTTCATACATTTAATCCACGGGCATTGTAAGACCACTTGGAGATTATTTCCCTTAATTTTATTTGGCCTTGTTTTACTCTATTGTAGAGGTATTTAGGATTATGAGTCATTCTTACACCAGTGTCTGGGAGAGACTCTTTAAGCTTCAGCTGTGGGAACCATAGAGAAATCAGGCCCCCTATGAATTTTGTCCACATGTGAAGATGAGGGCTTGCTCTCATTTTGACTTAATCTCTCACTGCCGTTCTGGTTTTGAGGAAAGCTGTTGATCATGTTTGGGTTGTAGAATGGTTTCAAAGCCTGTGAAAAGTACACCTCAGGAAGAGCATCAACATGACATTTGCAGAGATTAGAGTCCATTTTGTGTGGTGTGTGTACAGAATTAGAGGACCAATGCTCAGAAAAGCAGGTGAACCTTCTCACATTAATCAATACCTTTCAACCTAGAATCAATGCAACTTCCTGGAAGGAACAACACATGTGGGCAGACATTGTGTGTTTCCACTGTAAGTGGGGACTCCATTATTCAGAATAAAATTTTATGGATTAGAAAAAATGTGGCTATAGTATGTGTGTACTAAACAATGATAGAAAGGGGATAGTCTTCTGACAAATTGTGGCCTCAACATACTCAGTATTTTTGTTAAAAAGACTTACCTAATAAATTTTGTATCTTTTACTAACTACAGTCAACTAAAAATGGCATGACAGAATCTTTAGCCTTGTGAAAGGATGCATCGCAGGTTGAGATATGGTTGTGATTTTTGGAAAGGCATTTGTTTGGTGTTCTAGAGATAGAACACTAGCAGCTAGGAATTCTTCCCCAGCCTCATTGAGGAATAATTGACAAATAAAAACTGTATGTATTTATGGTATAAATACATATGTATGTATATGATATGCATGTACATTGTAACATGATTAAATCAAGCTGATTAACATATCCATCACCTCATATTTATTTTTCTTTTGTGGTAAGAACATTTAAGATCTACTCTCTTGGCAGTTTTCAAGTGGATAGTACATTATTACTTACTATAGCTACCAGGCTATGCAATAGATCTCCAGAATGCCTGTCTAACTGACACTTTGTACCCTTTGACCAATATCTTGTCATTTTTGCCTCTTCCCCCTCAAACCCATGGGTTCTGCTCCCTGTAACTAGTAATAATTTGATCTCTGAATTTTTTTTTTTTTTTTTTTACAAATAATAGAACTTTTCCAGGATAACCTAATAAGAGAAAGGGCAGTCATAGGAATTGTGAGCAATAACAGCATGTTAATCAAACTTTCTCTGATTCTGAGGCTCTGTTAAATGACTAGAACCCAAATGTAGCACCTGCAAGGATCTTTTTTTCTCTAGGTTAGTGCTTTGGTGCTGCCTTTGCTAAAGCCTGAGGCACTACACTATCTTCTTACTCATCTGCCCGTGTTTTTCTCTCTAGTCACGGCTCTGTGCTTCTCAGGCGTGGTTTACCCCAATAAGGTAGCTTCTATTAGTTCTTGGACATAATTCTCCCCATTTTACTTTTATTGCCTCCAAAATTCTCTTATAATCTCTCACAATTTTTTTAACCCCTAAATTTTTGCCATTCTTAACTTTCCCTCTTTCACCAAAAGATATGTATTTATTCTCTGCTACTAAAAATCCTTTCCAAATTAAGCCTTCCCTCTAGCTCTCTCCCCCCTCTCTCTAGCTCCATGTAATTCATCCAGCAGAAAGGAAACAAACAGGTAATACTAGAACACTTAGAAACATATACACATATATTAAGAATAGGAGTTGGACATTGAATTTAATCTTAGTATCATTTTTATTTATATTAGTATTAAAGCATTGATAAACTATCATAGTAACAAGTTCTTGTAATATAAATAGCAGAAAAAAATCACATGGAAAAAATTTCTGAGAAGTTAGCAACTAGAGGTATATAAATGGCTATCAAGCCAAGCCAGTAAATGATAACACTGTTTTTAGAGGTGACTAGTTGTAGTTGATTTTGTAAAATCTCAAACCTCATGTATTTTATTTTTCCAGAGACAATTTGCTAATACAACTCAGTCTATTATTGGGGGCATAAAGTTGACATTTCCAAGGGAGCAAATTGTGTGTCATTATTGGAACCTAACTGAGAACTCTTCTGCAAAACAATAGTACTGTATTTTAAAAATTAATAAGTTCAACAGGGTTAGAACATAAGTGAGTCAGAATACTTCATATTCTACTTATGTTCTAACCTCCACACTGTCAACATTCTCCAGAGGAGTGAGCATTTTAGAGAAATTAGGATAGTATCAATGATTATGCAGAATTTCACCTCTCCCCACACATACACCTAACTCAATTTTGCTAGGAAATTTTGAATCTAGCAGCACAGTTGAAACATTAATAATGCATGTCACTACGGTCACTAGAGAGCATATTAATCCACAAATGTATACAGTGGAATAAAAAAAATGGAATGGGTACAAATTCTCAGGCCATAAAAATCAGGAATGCAAAACTATAACTTTATTTTGCCATTCCTGAATTAAAGTTTCCTATTGCAAACAAAATCGTATTCTTTTCAATGGAGGGTAAACTTAAGAGCTTTCCAAGACAATTCAAGGCAAATTAAATCCGATTATAGTTCTGCATCTTGTCTGACTAGCGTGTAAGTTCTGGAGAGTTTACAGTGTGATGGCGTCAGGGGAGGGAACCTGCACCTCACTCGACACCTCTCCCTGCTGGCATCCATGGAGAGGTGTGTTGGCCTGTCTGGTTCTCAGTTATAAAGGTCTGCCCACTAACACCCCCAAGTGCTGGCAACCACTGAAATGTCCCCATTCCCGTATGACTCTTTATCATCTGTTGCCTGATCCAGAAAAGTGTCACATGGTAACCTAAAGTGCTCTGGGTGAAATGCTCAAGACTGTCTCTGTTCTCACTCTCCTCACTTTTACCAAGACACTGCCTGCCCTAAGCTTGGCATCTCACACCCTACAAATGACCAATGTCATGGCAAACTGGCAAGTGAGCCATGTTGGGGACAGGCTGGCCCTTGTGCCATTCTTCCAATAGCATTCTCCAGGTGACTACACATACATCTCGTGTGGGCTTTGGCTTAAAGATCTTGACTTCAGCTCTTTGTATACTGATACTCATTTTGCATTTCAGTTGATCTGCCTTCTTTGTGCCATAGTGATGGAGAAAGATATGGTTAGATATAGAAAATACAAATAGCTTACTCTTTCAGGGTGTTTTCTGGTAACTGAAAATATGTGGTATATTTCCTGATTAAAACTAAGTCTAAAGCTGGTTAGCTTAATTGAAGTATTTGAAGTATTAGGGTTATGAGGCTAGATTGATGGATTTATTCCTTTGAAGACCAGTTAATTGTTTTATCCCACACCCCTAAATGGTATTCTGTTGCAAAGGCACAATCAGGTAGATAGAAGGCTGAAACCTAGCTTGACTACAGGAAGAACAAACACTTCTGAATGTATGTCCAATTTTGGGAACAGAGTAGTGCTATTTCTGTATGAAGGTCTGCACTTTGAGAGTTTATATTAAAAAATAGTCAGTATTTAAATTTGTTATGTATTCATCGCCTTCATTTCCACAGATATGTTCAACTTTAAGCATATTCAAGGTATAAAAACCCAGGTTTACAGAATAAATAAATCAGAGAATGTAGTTTTTATAACCAAAGTTTCTTTATAGATCAAAGGAGTTTTTTTAAATACTATGATTCCATAGTGCATGGTAGAATACATACATACACACATATATTACATATGTGCCGTATGTTATTTATATGCTATATATATATATTTACATACAACCTATTCTACACAATGAGGTGCAATTGTAATTTAAAATCTGAAGATTGTACTGTTTTATGTTTTGAAATGCTTGAGTTAATAAACATTGGTGGAAATTGGTTCATTGTTATAATTATACTAAATTCCTTAGATTTTTTATTATATGAAGACATTTGTTTTTCAGAATCAAAAACACTCAATTACAAAATTACTGCTGCTCTTTTCAATTACGGAAGTTAGAGTCATAATACAAAATTAATTGATTTTTACATAATCCAAAGCTGATTTACTAATAAGACCAGTTGTCACTATTTGCTTATTAAATTCCTCCTAATCATAGTTACTGAAAGTGGAACAACTCTTACATTTAACCAAGAAATATTTTTGTCAATAAGCAACAGTTTAATTCTTTAAAGTTCATGCTTTTGTTGTTTTATCAGCGCTATTACAATGCATTTAGTTGTGGAAGGGATTGTAGAAGGTAAATCTGAACCGTAAAGTTGTTTTTCCTGCTGCTGCATTCTAAGATCATGAGAAACCTGGCTGGAATCCCTCTGGTGCCCTGAAAGATTGTATTGTTTCTCCGCAGTAGCCTGATTCGGGTAGGGTATGCTTTGAGAGTGGCCAAAGTAGATGGACCATCCTTTCCTTAAGTCATCCTCCATAAAAATGAGTTTGCACGAGCCCCAGTGTCTGAAATTCTACTCATTTCTCGTTGAAGTTTTCTATACACAAACCACCTGTGTCCCAGTCCGATGATACCTTTCCTAGGATCCCCTTCCACTTCTAGAAAATAAGACAAATTTGAAACATTAACCTGGGTTCTTACCACCTCATCTGTAAGTCATTTTGCTAATAATGAGGCTCTTGGATGGAAGCATTTTAAGTGATTGTTAAGGATTGGATATATATATATATATATATATCATTTTTCTGAAAGTATGTCTGAAGTTAAAAGCTCTGCACTTGTGAGCATCTCAAGCGTGAATCCAAAGAACAACAAAAGTCTGTAGTTTCTTTTGTTTAAAAGATTCACATGATACAAAGAGAAGTGAGCAAAGGTGAAAAGGTAGCTGAAATACTGACCTAGGTTTCTACTTGTGAGCATTAATTAATAAAACCCTATTGAATTTCAAAAATGAATCATTAAAAATGGGGCAGTTTGCACAAAGTTCACACTGTTGACAGTGAAGCAAGGGTAGAGAATCTAAAAATGAAATTACTCATTTCTCCTTTATGAATTTATTTTAAGAAGGGATGCATAAAATTTAGTGAGTGCCTACTATGTGCTAGAATTCCTGCTAGAGCTTTTGTACATGTTCTCTCACTAGTTATATGATGCTATGGATAGAAGAACTCTTCAAGATTTCTAGACGCAGATGCCCTCAGTCACTACATATTTGTGAAACTGTATCACTGGTGGGACTATGGCAAATCCTCAGTATCTGCTTCTCAGTGACAAGGCACTTTTTTTCATGTAAGAATGTGGGCCTAGGGATGCCAGATCTCCCCAGTTTTTCAAAAGGAATAAGAAATTAGAATTTTTTATATGAAATTTCCAGTTTGCTTGACCAGCTCAAGGTTAAAAAAAGAAAATACGTGGACCACACAAAACTTTCTAAGCTAGATTTGATTGTCTGGCTTCTGGTTTAGGACCTCTGATATCTAACATTATCTTCCTGAAAATGAGGCCTCGCTTGGTTACATAGCTTGCCTTCAGTCAGCAGCTCACTCACAGCGGACTCCGGGTCCGTTTCACTCCATTCCATGCATTGTCGGGGCGCAGGAGGACCATCACGTGTTCTCTAGAGGAAAACTTAGGTCATGGAGAACCGGCAAGATTAAAGGCAGCCGAGAAAGGACTAGATATACTCCTAAGCCTTTTCTAACTCTAACCACTATGTGAAACTCTGGCATGATTTTCTGAAATTTAAAAGAGAAAGAAGGAGGGAAGGTATCCTTTGATGTGACTGTGTTGAGTGGCCTTTTCATTCTACCTCTTATTTTGTTGATGAAAACAACAGCAAAACTCACATTTTAAAAATTATGATGATGTAAAGTTATATGATTTAATGCATGGTTATCCTTTAGGACAGTGGAAGGTAGCCTATCTAACAAAAGGCATTGCCAGAATATTAGTTCTTACTTTTACCTCATTAATAAGGTGCTAAGATTTAGACCTCAGTGGGGTACTTACAACATAATTAGTGTCTGGTAAACGATGGTATTTTTGAGGGATCAGTGCTTACATTAGACTATGGCTAAGGTGACTTCTATTCCTGAGATTAATTCTATGCTAATCTAGGCCAATACTGAATCAGAGATTATGAGACCTAAGTAAGACATGGCTCTGTTTGGCTGGTCATGGATAAAAATTGCAACATTTATATCAAGATAGGAAGTGAAATTCAAAATAACACTGAACATCATCTTACAGAAATCTTATTGTGTCTACACTAGACACTGCTCCCTCCTGCACAACCATTCCAGTTAGAGACATGCTCTGCCAAACCAAACAGATCTACTGAGACCCATGCGGTATAGAGACAATTCTAGGCTCCTTGTCCCAGCCTCAGAGAACTCTTACCTAAATAAATCAGAAGCAGAAAAACAGAATATTTAAAACCCAAGTCCCAGGAACAAATATTATAAAATGTTGCTTATTAGGAAAACACTAAAATTAAAAACTTAAATGCAAGTTTGAGTATTTGTTGAGCAGCATAGTTTATGTTCCTAAAGTAAGGCATAATCCTTCACTTGTTATTCTTTACATTTTCTTGGAGTTAGGTGGCCAAGAAAATTAAGACAAAGAGAAGTTTAATAACTTTTATGATATAAATCTGTAATAACTCTCCTACCACTTCTACTTACATCAAAGTAATGCATTCAACAGCCTAATGATTAAAATATAGATATAGATTTTAAGCAGTAATGGAATTAATGTTAGTAATAGCTTTTTTATTTTGAATTATTTGGTTAGATTCATGAATTTAATATTACATTAAAATTTATAGATATGTTTGAAGTAGTAATTCATAAGACTAATTATATGGATAGCTCACTTTGCATATTCTATTTTGCCTAATGATCTTAAAATATAGATTATTTTAAGATGTAAAGTACTTTTCAAACATCTCAAAAGCTTACAGATTGTTGGCATAAAATATTTTTTATGCTAATAGGGGTTTCTTTTCATATTATTTCATTAATGTTAATCTCACCTCAATATTAGATTAAACTTGGTAATTAGTTTAGGTCTTACCCCTGTCTTGGAGCATTTCTTCTCAGATAATGTCATATGACACAAACAGTTTTCATCTTCTAAAGGGCGTCACAATAATCTGGACCAAAAATCTGGACATGAAAGTTTTTAACATACACAGAGCTTTGTTGCCCCTTTGTTTTAGAATCTTCCTAATCTTTTCCCAGTAAAATTGGTTGAACATTTTTCTTTTTGTAATAACAGATGTGAAGCCATGATACCAATAATGTTTTCTGACTAACATTTTCAGTCCACATATTCTGTTGATATTTTCATATCATTAAATATTCTTCAATAACATTATTTTTTAGTGACTGTGAATTATTTCATTATGTTGGTAGACTATAATTTATTTACCCAATCTCCTCTTATTGAATTTTGTCTTTTATGTTGATATAGCTAAAATTTTGTATATATCCACAATCATTTCATTAAGATAAATTCCTATAAGTAGAATGGTTATGTTCAAAAGAATATAAAATCTTGACACTGCCTTAGCAAAAGGCATGTTACATGACCACACAGTTTATATATAGAGTATCCATGTCCCTAAACCCTCAGTGACAGTTTATTTTTATTAGTAGTAAAATATCTTTGTCAATATGGTAAGAAAATGTTTTTAATATCTCAGTGTTTTACTGTACAGACTTATGTGTTGATCACTGAGGCTGAATAGTGTTTTATGCACTTCTACTTATCTAAACAGAGAGATGTGGGAGGGGTGCTTTCTAAAGGTCTATCAGTACCAGTGCACAGAGTACCCAAATTCCATCAGCTTGAATGTGCCTAGACCCCTCACTCTAGCTGTACGTTAATGACATTAAAATTGTAGAAATATAATGTGTATTCAATTTAATGAAGGGGAGAGGCCAGTCAAAACTCAGATCAAATTTTCTTTTAAAGAAAAGAATGACAGTAAATTAGCGGAAAACTGAAACTAATTATCACAAGTAGATGCAACTACTTGACATGATTTCATTTTCTCTGTAAGATATGTTTGAAATATAAATCTGATTGAAACTGCAGGTTTTTTTTAATAAAGTATACATTTTGAATGTATTTAATCTTTTCAGTTCTGGTACATTTACATTCCTTTTAAAAGTAGTTCAATTCAAAATACGACTAGAACTGAAAATATTTTTGTCTGTGATTTTCAAATACATATTAAATGATCATTTATGTAATTATGAGATGTTCCTGGAAATGTGAAATCAAAATCAAATGTTAAATCAAAAGACTTAAAATGTTACTTGTAGGAAAGTGACCATATTATGATAGGGTTATCCATTGCTGCATAACAAATTATCCCGAAATCTGGCAGCTTAAAAAAATAAATACTTATTATCTCACATATTTTCTAAGGATCAGGAAACCAGAAGCAGCTTAGCTGGGAGGTTCTGGCTCAGGGTCTCTCATGAATTTGCAGTCAAGCTGTTGACCAGAGCAGCAGTCTCTGAAGACTTGACTGGAACTGAAGGATCTGCTGTGCAGAAGCTTTTTAGCATGATGTAATCCTGTTGGTCTGTTTTTGCTTTTTTGCCTATGCTTTTAAGGTCTTAAAAAAACTCTTTGCCCAGACCAATGTCCTGTAGTGGTTCCTCAATGTTTTATTTTAGTAGTTTCAGACTTTCAGGTCTTACATTTAAATCTTTAAACCATTTTGAGTTGATTTTCATGTGTGATGAAAGATGGGGATCTAGTTTCATTCTTCTGCATAATGATACCCAGTTTTTGTAGCACCATTTATTAAAGAGATTATCTTTTCCACAGTGTATGTTCTTGGCATCTTTGTCAAAAATAAGTTGGCTGTACATGAATGGATTTAATTCTAGGTTCCCCCATTCTGTTCCATTGGTCTATGTGACTCTTTTAATGCTCGTGCCATGCTGTTTTGGTTATTATGGTTTTGTAGTATAATTTGAAATTAGGTAGTCTGATACCTCCAGCTTTGTTCTTTTTGCTTGAGATTGCTTTAGCTACTTAGGGTATTTTATGGTTCCATATGAATTTGAGGATTTTTTTTCTATCTCTGTGAAGAATGTCATTGGTATTTTGATAGGAATTTCATTGTATCTGTGGATCACTTTGGGTTGTTATAGAGATTTTTGGCAGATATGAATTCTTCCAATCCATGAACATGAGGTATCTCTTTATTTTTTGTTTTCTCTTCAATTTCTTTTATCACTGTTATATAATTTTCATTATAGGGATTTTCAATTCTTTGGTTAAATTTATTACTAGGCAAGTTTTGGGGTAGCTATTATAAATGAGATTGCTTTCCTGATTTCTTTTCTAGCTAGTTCATTATTGGTATATAGAAATGTTACTGATTTTTGTATGTTGGTGTATCCAGCAACTTTAATGAGTTCATTAATAGTTCTAGGTGTTTTTTAATGGAGTCTTTAGGTTTTTCTAAATATAAGATCATGATGTCTGCAAACAAGGACAATTTGACTTCCGCATTTCCGATTTGGATGCCCTTTATTCCTTTCTCTTGCCTAATTTGTCTGGCTATGAATTCCAGTATTATGTTGACTAGAAGTGGTAAACTGTATATATTATAGTTTCCAAAATTCCTTTTGTTATTGATTTCTAGTTTTATTCTGTTGTGGTGAAAAAAGATGTTTGATATGATTTTGACTTTTTTGAATTTGGTGAGACTTGTTTTTTGACCTAATATGTGATGTATCCTGGAGAATATTCCATGTGATGATAATAAGATGTGTATTCCACAGCAGTTGGATTAAATGTTCTATAAATGTGTGTTAGGTCCATTTAGTCTAGAGTATAGTTTAACTTTGGTGTTTCTTTGTTGATTTTTGCCTGGATGATCTGTCCATTGTAGGATGTTGGGTATAGAAGTCCCCTACTATTACTGTATGCCATCTGTTTCTATCTTTAGATCTGTTAATATTTTCTTTATATATTTGGGTCCTCTGGTGTAGAAAATCACTTAACCACAAAGGAAGATAGTAAGAAAGGAAGAAAGGAACAGATGATTTATAAAACAACTAGAATATAGGGAACAAAATGGCAGTAGTAATTTTTTACCTCCATCAATAATAACATTAAACATAAATGGACTAAATTCTCTAATTAAAATACATAAAGTGGCTAAATGGATTAAAAAACAAAACTCAAAAAATGCTGCCTAGGTTGGGCATGGTGGCTCACGCCTGTAATCCTAGCACTCTGGGAGGCTGAGGCGGGAGGATTGCTCAAGGTCAGGAGTTCAAGGCCAGCCTGATCAAGAGTGAGACCCTGTCTTTACTAAAAATAGAAAGAAATTAGCTGGACAACTAAAAATATATAGAAAAAACTAGCTGGGTATGGTTGCGCATGACTGTAGTCCCAGCTACTTGGGAGGCTGAGGCAGAAGGATTGCTTGAGCCTAGGAGTTTGAGGTTGCTGTAAGCTAGGCTGATGCCATGGCACTCTAGCCCGGGGAACAGAGTGAGACTCTCTCTCAAAAAAACCCAAAAAAACAAAAAACATCCTGCCTATAAGAAACTTCCTTTCAAAGACACACATCTATTGAAAGTGAAGAGATGGAGAAAGATACTCCTTGCAAGTAGAAACCAACAAAGAGCAGGAGTAGCTGTACTTATATCAGATAAAATAGACTTTAATACAAAAACTATAATAAGAGACAAAGAAGGTCATTATATAATAACAAGGAGTCAATTCAGCAAGAGGATATAATAACAGTAAATATGTATGAAGGTTGTACTTCTAAGCTCTCTTACGTGACTGATACTAGATGTTTGTTCCTTACCACATGAGTCTCTCTCCTTTGGGCTGCTCAGAATAGACATGAATTCCCCTAGAGTGAGTGATTCAGGAGAGAGTCTTGAGAAAGAAAGAGGAACAAGGAAGGATGCAAGGGAGGGAGAGAGGCAGAAGAAGAGGAAGACCCCAATATGGAAGTGTAATACTGTTTTATAACATAATCTCAAAAGTCTTATACCATGACTTTTACCATACTCTCTTGACCTCACAGATCAGTCCTACTATAATGTAGAAAGGAACTACACAGAGTATATATACCAGGAAAGTCAGGAATTTACTTAAAGTAAATACTATTACTTTAAGTAAAAATTTACCGTAATTAAGTAGCATAAAATAAATGATATCTACATTAAGTATATCAAAACTGTCAAATTCTTTTAACTGTCAGTAGCCCAATTTATCACTCTGAATATCATAATCATCAAATGACTTTTAAATGTAGTTTAAAAGAATTCTCTAATTATTCATTTAAAAATGCTTCTCATCTTCAGTGGTTTTTTTTGCTGAAGATTTAAATAAAATGTTTCTGTTAATTTTAAGTGAAATTAAAAACTATAGTATATAATCATTTTAAAAATTTTTTAATGATTTTCTTATATATGAATCCTCTTTCCTATAAGTCCTTATTTTAAATAACAGTAATAGATTAATAATAAACTTTATCCCTGAACAGTAACATTTTTTATCCTGCTGTACTTTTTATTTTTGTAAAGTTTCAGCATTGATTCTTTCCCCCCAGAAGTTTAAAATGAAAATTACTTCAATAGTCATTTCATTCTCTTGGGACCTAAGTAGGATTGATGTCATGTCATGGGATTCTGTGATGACTTACTTATTTACTTATTTATGAATGAGACAGGGTCTCACTTTGTCACCCAGGCTGGAGTATAATGACAGCATCATAGCTCACGGCAACCTCAACCTCTTGGGCTCAAGTGATCCCTTTCCCTCAGCCTCTCCAGTAGCTAGGACTGCAGGTTTATGCCACAAAGCCTGGCTAATTTTTTTAATTTTTTGTGGAGATGGGGTCTTGCTATGTTTCTCAGACTGGTCTCGAACTCCTGGACTCTCTGATCCTCCCACCTCGGCCTCCTAAAGTGCAAGGATTACAAGCATAAATCCCCTTGCCTAGCCTGTAAAAACTTTAATATAGCCAACTTTGTTATAGCATTTCTTTTTATTTTCTTAAAATAACAGATGCATAACTAATTGGGTAAATTTATCTTATTGTTCTAGGTCTCCTAAAAACCCAGAACAGAAGATTATTAAGAGAGTGATTGCTCTTGAAGGGGATATTGTAAGGTAAGTACTTAAATTGTTGTTTCTGAGTTCAAGTTTTAAATATCTAGATTGTTGTTTGGTTTTAAATCACATTACTTGGGAATTACATTTCAATTCACAGGGCCAAAGCTTCAGAGACATCCTAGATGAGCTGATACATCTTTAGTGAGCTTCATTAACCATTTCAGAATGTAAGGTTTAAATAAGCTTATAATAAATAAACTGATCAAATTTTCATTCTTTAATTGTGAGACATAGGAGAAATATTAATTATACTATAATAAAATTAACCACATACTCTAAAATGGTAATTAAATCATTGTTTTTCAGATATTAAAATTAGCACAATTATTTTAAGATTGTGATGTCAAGATTCATTTTAGAAAAATTCAAGAATGTTTTATTAGAAGCTAATACAGAAACTAAGAGTAATCTTTTATAATCATAGAGATGGGGAAAATTGCAAAGGATATGAAACAGAAACTTCTGAATCAATGACAAGAATGGAAGCTTTAGATAATAACATTGTAACAATCGGGTATTTAAACATCCTATAATAATATCTTATTTATTCTAATTGCTGATAAATCAAGAGAAATGTTTGAGATTCAGCAAGTAAATATTTATGGGACATGACATGTCTCATTTTGATTGCTTTATTTAAATAAGGTGTAGGCAGATCTATACAATGTTGTAGCTAAAATGCTTTAAAAACTACATTCAAGAAGTTGTATATCCTGTTTTCTCAAAACATTTAATCCTAAAATTTGTGATCGTACATAAGCAATCTCAACAAAATGAACCTCAGTCGGTTTTACAGCAAAATCTAGGCCCACAGTTCTCAAAAGATGGCCCGAGGATCCTGGGGGATCTCCAAGACCCTTTTAGGGGGTCTTTGAGATCAAAACTACTTTTCTAATAATACTAAGACATTATTTGCCTTTTTTATACTCATTCTCTTGTGTGTGCACAGTGGACCTTTCCAGATGTGTGATATTGCAATAGATTGAATGTAAGAGCTGTTTTTCATTTAGCCAGACACTAAAAATATTTGAAAAATCTGCAGAATACCACTCTCCTCACTATTTTTCCTTTGTTTTGAAAAAGAACCATTTTTATTAAAATTTATTTGTTATGTTAACATGGACTTATTATTTGAATTGAATCAATACATAAAGATTTTTAGAAATTCTTTATTTTAATATCTAATGTGGTAAGTACAAGTATGCACATAAACAAATGTCTTTGGGATCTACAGTTATTTTTAAAAGCATAAACAAGTTCTGAGACCAAACAATTTGAGAACTTGTTGATATAGGAATCTATTGAAAAAATTTTCAGATGAGAATTAACTGCTCATTAGTAGCCTGCATGATATTAATGAAGCTATTGTATTAAGGTGTGGTTTGTATGATTTATCTTCATGGATATTTGGTCTTTTTTTCCTTTTAAAAGATTTTTTGAGATATAATTTATATATGATACCATTCTCCCATTTTAAATATACAGTTCAAAGAATTTTAGTGTAAATTTATACAGTTGCGCATCCCTCACCACAATCTGGTTTTTGAACACTTCTGTTACCTCTGCAAGTTCTTTCCTGCCTATTTGCACTTAACTTCAGCGTCCACTCCCAGTCACAGGCAATCACAGGTATACTTTCTGTGTCTATAGTTTAGCCTTTTCTAGAAATTGTATTTAAATGGAATTATACAGTATATAGTCTTTTGTGTTCATTTTCTTTAACTTAGAAAAATGTTCTGTATGTTTCTCTGTGCTATGCATGTTATCTATAGTTCATTTTTATTTCTGAGTATAATGCATTGTATGGACCTACCACATTTTGTTGATCCATTCACAAGTTGATACACATTAGGATTGTTTTCAGTTTGGGGATATTATGAGTAATACAATAGCTATTTGTGTAAATATTATAAACATTTGTGTCTTTTGGTGGAAATATGTTCTCATTTCTAGTGTGTATACAGTCAGCCTTCCATATCTGTGGGTTAAGCATGCCTGGATTCAACCAACTATGGATTGAAATTATTCAGAAGAAAAAAAAAAAAAGGATGCGTGTGTCTGTACAGAACATGTACAGACATTTGTGTTATTATTCCCTAAACAACACAGTATAATAACTATATAGCATTTGCATTGTATTAGGTATTATAAGTAATACTGAGTGTTATGGTAAGTATGTGTTTAACTTTTTAAGAAACTGCCGAACGATTCGAGGGAGTGGCTGTATACCATTTTATGTTCCACCAACAATATACAAGAGTTCTAGTTTCTATGCATCCTTGCCAGCACATGGCATTGTGAATATTTTGAATTATAGCGATGCTAGTCAGTGAGAGGTAGAATCTCATTGTGGTTTTGATTTATGTTTCTCTGAAGACTAATGATATTGAACATTTGTCCATGTAACTGCATATATCTTCTTGGATGAAGTGCCTGTTCAAATCATTTGCCCATTTTTGTATTGAGTTGTTTATATTTTGAGTCCTAAAGTGTTCTTTGATTTTGATTATTTTAATAGAGTGAGCATTTTGGGAAGGTGTGTGTATAAGCTGTGATTTAAGTCAGGAGTAAGTGTATAAGTGTAAAAGGGCTCAGTTACTGTTTCTTATAAAATATATGCATTCTAAATTGAAAGAACTTGGTGACTTTTTTTTTTTTTTGGAAAAACCTATCCAGCCTTCTGATTTCTGTAGGAAACTAGGAAGAGCAGTAAATTCAAAAAACCATTTGATATGCATCCATAAATATGTAAAATACACTTTTTACAATTGGAAAATAATATATGGATATCATGCAAATTTCATTCAAAGAAGAGTCAGCAAACCTTGAAAACATCATGCTAAGTGAAAGAAGCCAGTTGCAAAAGATAACGTATTATATGATTCCATTCATATGAAATATCCAGAATATGCAAATTTATAGAAACAGAAATAGATTAGCAGTTCCCAGAGGCC
Organism: Cheirogaleus medius; assembly: GCA_008086735.1. NCBI lineage: Eukaryota > Metazoa > Chordata > Mammalia > Primates > Cheirogaleidae > Cheirogaleus > Cheirogaleus medius. The sequence goes on from VBSM01003176.1 coordinate 30,286,232, forward strand.
TGGAATAGGGGGGATAGGAGTTACTACTAATGAATACAGGGGTTTTAGGATTTAGTTACACTTCTTGTAGGTTTGGGGAGTATTTTTATTTTGAATTATACATAATTTGAAGTTAAGGAAGGACCCATCCTTTTTTCAGAGGTTAAGCCTGTTAAAGGCTTAATCCAGTCTTCTATTTAATGTTATGTTAGTCGCTCTCTTTCAGGTTGCAGAAATCAGATATGTAGAGAAATATAGCTTCCAGAGTACTTATTTTAAAGATATCCAGGGAAATAATGGTAATAGGCCACACCACAGTGTAGCTTCACTGAGGAATAGGAAAGGTGGTGCAGCAGGACTTCCAGTTTCTGTCACTTGTGCCCTCTGTCTGCTGGTACATTGCATTTGCCTGTCTCCTCTTTCAACTGCTGACTTCCTTGGATGTACCTCATATCTAAAATACCTGAAAGAAATCTGAGTGTGCTACTTCGCGGTAGAGATCTAGGACCTGTCCACCTGACAGACTGCTGGTCAACCAGCTGATTGGCTGCCTTGAGGGTAAGTGCCCCTCCCTGGTCCAGTCATCTGCAGCGAGGTAGACCGGTGACCAGGGACACTCTCTGCTAGTTATAAGGAACCTGATGGAAGAGGCTTGTAGGTATGACAGATACTGTGAATTGTTCTAGAACGAAGCATTGCAATTAGCAGTCACTTTTCTTAGCATTACCTTTTAGGAAACCTCAATTCGATAAAACCATAATCTGCTCTCCTTAGTAGTTGCCTTGACATTACCCTCTGGGGAAGATAAACTTTTTTTTAAAATTTTTAATTATGGAAATAACACAAACTTATAAAATCCAAAATGCAATAATGAATATTCTTGCACACATAACTTTTTACATCTGTGTGGTTTTGTAGAATAGATAGCTAGACGTGAAAATATTGGGTTGAAGTATGTTATTGTTATTAATTATGGTTGTTGTTATTTTTAGTTCTAATATATACTGCCAAATTTTTCTCCCAAGAGGTTTGTGTATATTTATACACTTATCAACAAAGCATGAAATTACCTTTTTAGAGAAAATTTATTTAAAGGTCATGTGCAATGGGGAAGTTACGGACTTAAGATTCAGAAGTTACAACATTTCAACACAAATTTTAAAATTAGTTTTAGATGATCAGGTTATATTTATCAAGTCAGTGAACTAACCATGTAGACCTTAGTACCATCCACTTAATGAGCAGTAGACTAGATACTGGAGAGACATAATGAACAAAAGAGACAAGGTTCCTGCCCTCATAATGCTTACATTCTTGTGGTTGGAAGCAGACAATAAACATATATTCATATATAACACATGTTACAATGCCATGGGTGAGAAATGCTATGAAAAAAATAAAGTAGGAAAAGATGTATAGAGAGATGGTGAAGTCCCGGGGCTGCTATTTCAGGTAGGGTATTCACTGACAACGTCTGTAACACAAAGATATTATTTGATCAGACTCAAGGGAGGGAAGGAGAGAGCCATACTAGTATCTGAGGGAAAGGCCATTCAAATCAAAGGAATAACAAATGCTAACCTCTCAGGATACTTATTAGGGAATTTCAAGGAATTGCAAGAGGCAAGCATGGTTAGACCTTACTGAAGGAGGGAAATTGAGGTAAGAGATTAGATCTAAGGGGTTTGCAGAGTCTTGTGGGTCACAGTAAGGACTTTGGATTTATTTTAGTAGGATGGCAAGCCAGTGGAGGCTTTAGAACCGTGGAGCGATATGATTTGATTGGCATTTTTAAAGGATCACTCTTTCTGTGCTGCTTGGAGAATAGACTGAAGGGGGGCAATCTGACTCAAATAACTGATATTTTATTTTTCTCTTGAGAAAATAATATTTAAGTTCTTGTAAAATAGTTAAGTATCCTTGTTTATGACATGCATGATGACTACTTTGATTTGTTATTTTCAATGACTCAGATAAAAGTAGTCATGTTATTTATAAGCATAGTCATCATAATTAAATTGACAAGGTAAAAAGTAGAGTTGATGTATTTTTTCAGAGAATTGAGCCAAATATTCTTAAGATTGTAAAAGATGAGACTTTCAGAGGTCTGAACTTTCTACCTTGATGTCAGCATTGATTAAAATCACAAGGCAATTGCTTGATACTCAGGATCTCTAGCTAGCAATGTAGTCACTTTCATAATGTTGATCCAAATGGGTATGCTTATCTATAACATTGAACTTTAAAAAGCTAATGATAGTGATATTTAGATAGACTCATTAGTTCCACCAAAATGTTTTTATAGTTATTTGCTTTTTCATATTAATTTGTTATGATTCATATAGAAGCATTGCTTTAGAAAAACATGAAATGGATGTAAAGCATTAAACTGCAGCAAGCCAATGTGAATCAACCACAGTTGAAATTTTTAAGGCATTAACTTTTTTTCTTTTTCTTTTTGAGATAGAGTCTCATTCTGTCACCCAGGCTAGAGTACAGTGGTGTCATCATAGCTCACTACAACCTCCAATTCCTGGGTTCATGTAATCTTCCTGCCTCAGCTTCTTGAGTAGCTGGGACTACAGGTGCATGCCATCATGCCCAGCTAATTTTTCTATTTTTTGTAGAGACAGGGTCCTGCTATGTTGACCAAGCTACTGACCTTAAGCAGTCCTCCCACCGTGGCCTTCCAAAGTTCTAGGACTACAGGCGTGAGCCAGCACACCTGGCCAACATTTTTATTGAGACGTTTGTATTTCTGTTTCATGGATCTCCTCTGCCTAGTTAGAAATAAAGCCCAACATAACTTCTCTTTTTACTTGTAAATATGCTTTACAGACTTTTGGAAATCTGGGGCTCCATGTAATTAGCAACCTCAGTGAAGCAAAGGAATGGAGTCTTTAGTCCCCAGTAAAGAGGGTAGCCATGTAACTTATCACTTAAACTGGAACACTTTCAGAGTAAAAGAGAAATTATATTAATTATTAAATTAGGATAATTAGCATAAATGGGACTGCCAAGGCAAACTGGACCAAATAGTGACCCCCTCCAGTGATTACTTTATAATTTACTTCACATCATCTGATTTTGCTTATTTTGGGGTCCTTCCTGTTAAGGAGAATTCCAAGAAGTATTCATAGGAAACAGAATCATTTCTTGGCCCCAGGAAGGAATCAGATACAGAAGGATCAATGCTGTTGTCAAGAAGCATGTCCTGCTCACAACACAGTCGTTTTTGTGCTTGTGAGACAGTGCAAGACTTTCTTTAATTCATGTTGATATTGCAGAATTGTCTGAGGTAGAAAATCATGAGACTTTTCTCACTGCAAAATAAGTGATAATTCATCTTCAAGTCTAGAAACTATATGGTAAAATGTCAAAACACCCTAATTTATTAAAAATAACTTTCTGGGGGCCGGGCGCGGTGGCTCATGCCTGTAATCCTAGCACTCTGGGAGGCCG